>JANEYF010004072.1:37500-394472 GCA_029963845.1 Rhamnusium bicolor
GACAAAAACTACTGATAATAATAGGAGCTGGTGACAAAATGGGAGCCGTGCCCATTACTACTAATCCTAAACTAGAGTCGACGGCTACAGGGGTATTTGGTGGGCCCACAACGCGTTTATCCCCTAACAAATGAGCAAATAAATATGCTCCAAGAATTCCATCAATTTTTTTGTGAAATATGAATGCTACCATCCGCCAATGGAATTGATTTCAGATAAGATAAAGCATTTAAATTAATGCGGGCAGTTGGTAACTGATCTGTGATTTTGTCAGTAACCAGTACCTCAAGAGAATAGCGTTTAGTTGCTACGAACTGCGAAATAATTACAATATTTGTGCGTCCATGTACCGGACTACTAGCAGATCCAATTCCGTAAGCATCCGAATGACAAGACGATATATGAAGTTTCAGTCGACGACTAAATTCTATGGAAAGAAAATTACTACCACTATGCCACACAGCACAGGTTGTCCACGGGATATCCCATAATGATCCAGATGTCCCACGACGGGATTATTCATTAGGGAGGATGTTCAGCGGATGTCCAATGGTTGTCCTTTGATCCTAATAACGACCAGATCTGGGACATCCTGTGGATGACCTATGCTGATATCCATAGGATAACCCTTAGGGATATAGAGGTCCTAACAATGACGAAAACGGGATATCCCATGGATAACCCTGGATGATATCCATAGGATATCCGTTTGGGGGTTATAAAGGTCCTAATAATGACCAAATCGGGCATCCTATGGATGACCTATGTTGATATCCATAGGATTCCCATTGGGGATATAGATGGTCCTCATAATGACCGAAACGAGATATCCCACGAATGACCAGAGCTGATATTAATAGGACACCCCTTGGGGGTTATAAAGTTCCCAATAATGACCAGAGCGGAATATTCCATGGATGGCCTGTGCTGATATCCATAGGATAACCCTGCTTGGGGTTAAACGGTTCTAATAATGACCAAAACGGGGATATTCCATAGCGTAGTCTTCCGGGCTATGGAGCTGTATAATACAAGAATAGCCAAATAAAGCTTTCCCTGATGGGGGTCATCTAGGACAACTCATCTTATAGGTTGTTTACTTCAAAATTAAAATTAATAATAATTAAAAAAAAAGGGTACCTACCTAATTATTTATTAAAAATAAATAGTTACATAAAATTATTTATGTTGAAAGCACGATAACATTATTAGTTAAATTATTTGCAAATACAGGTTTTTATAAAAATTATTTTTCTGGCGGTAAGTAATTTAAATGTAAAATCAAAAGGAACCTACCTTATCGGTTAGTTTATGGAATGTCAAGTAAGTATGTAACTACTCTATTTTCTTTAAATATGCAGTGCTCACTACAAAAATAAAGATATACAACTCTTTTCTGATTGCCATATTTTTAATGATAATATATTAATACTGGAAGTAATAATATAAATTATTATACTATAAATTTCATTAAAAGTTGAAATAATATCCTGCCTTACCCACTACGGTGTTGCCAGGCCGAAATAAGTGTCATATTATGGTCTTATTATAAATTATAAATTCTCTTAAGTTGATAATATTCATTACTTATTAGGTATTCGAATAACTTAAAAACTTACTAAGCATTCTTAAATAACGTTTAATGAACAATGTTACTCTGAAAATTAAGAAAGCGCCTAGAATAAGCCATGCCTTGACGGAGAACTCAGATATAAAGACCATTTGGCAATACTGGCTTATTATTCGTACCATCGCGCAGTCTCAACTCGATTCGCCCGCCCAGTCGCCATTGCATTGCTAAAAAGCAGAAGCCGTTCGTTGTTGTTTTGTTCTGGACGCTTATCCACATTTATAGATTAGAATATAAAATATCCATATTCATATTCAATTTTGATTGTATGTAAATGGGCACTGTTGTACGTGTGTATTCCTATATTGTGTGGAGTGTATTTAGGTGTATTGTTTAGTTTGTGTAGCTGCTGTTTTAAGGCAAGTACAAAAAAGATGCTGAAAATTTCTAGTAACAGTATTGGCGGGGTGGATGTTAACCAATTTATGAAAAGGGGAATTTCAAGAGTATTCACCAATAGGTTGCAGCAAGACTTTAATTGACTTGGTCAAAGAAATAACAAAAAGAGTTTTAAGACTCTACGGTTATTTGCGGCTCTTTCAGGTAAATGTTAATTTGTATTATAAATTGATATCAGTTTGTATTACGTCATCTTTAAAATTGATTTAGTTATATTAATTTAATTCAGTCGGTGCACTCCATTGCCATACAAACATTTATTTGATAATTCTTATGCTAAACGAACATTTTAATCATTCAGTTACAGTTTGCATTGTCTTTTATCACAATCTATAATATAAAACAAGAAGATTGCCATCCAAATTCATAATTGTTCTCTTAACGATTCACCAAGTGTGAACTTGTCACACCTGAGTTCCTAGTCACTCTAATGACTTGCCAGGTATCATTCAGTAACAAACGATATTTAAAATTTGTCAATATTGACGAGTCTCTTAAAGACCAATATTCAATAATACCAGTATTTCCATAGCTAGTTAACTTTAACTAAAAGATAATATTCAAGGAAACGGTTGTTTTGACAACTGTTTGCTTTTATATTATCTTATAGTTATAGTTAATTAGCGATGGAAATACTGGCTCTAAGAAATTCTAAGTTGACGACTATGAATGAGAAATCAAGTAGAAGACATGAATATAGTTAGTAATACCACTAATCACTTATACCAGATTTATGGGTGTTTGTTTTTTAGAAGCAATTTTGAAAAATCACTCCACCCATAGTGCAACCGAAATTGAAATTGAAAAAAGCTGTCAAAAACTTTTTTAAGGCACGCAGCTGACAGACAGAAGGCAGAAAACAGGGAACGAAAATGAAATGAAATATTATGTTTCATATACAAAGAAAAATATACGTAAATAAATAATTTTTTAATTTTTACAGTATGATTATTTCCTTAACATAGCCCAGTGAACTAGTTATTTATTTATTTATTTCCATACATTATCCTACAGAATTATTCCATTTAAGGCAAGTACTTACTTATCTTAACTAACATTTTTTTTATTTAAACGTAGTTAAACATAATTAGATACCAGGATCGAGATAACCTCATCAGTTAAATATGGTAAAAGTTAAAATTGATAAACCTAAATCTGGAGATGTTGCCAAACTCCTACTAGTGGGAGCAACATTTAAAATACTTCAATCAGATACACAGATTTCACAGAGGTACATCTCTTTCGAAAAGTGATGCGTGTGGAAGTCAGTTCCATCTCATATCATGACTTGATATAACCAAGTTATTGTGGACCCCCACCCTCACCCCAAGTCGGTTAAGTGCGTGTAATAAGTTGAATTCGTTAATAACTTATATCTGATTTATGTTAAGATTTAAGGGGTCTAAGGTCTTTCTTAAAGAAAACGACCAACATATTTCGATGCTTTATTGTATTATCTTCAGGGCTCTACAAAATATTTATAGTTATATTACGAGTTATTTGGAATTTTTTTTACTTATTTATGTAGATATCACTAATAGTTAAACAATTTTTTTTAAATAACTCAATATTGTAAATGTTTTGTGGAACCTCGAAGATGATACCATAAAGTATCGAAATGTTGACAGTTTTTTTTTAAGAGCCAGACCCATAAAAACTAGCATAAATTAAGTATAGGTCGTAAACGATTCAACTTATCTACTACACTTAATCAACTTGGGGGGGGGGGTGTCACAATAACTAATGCCAAGTCATCCTATCATTAGCCGATAAGGATGACCATAGGTTGTCCCAAACTTTACCCAATTTGGTCCCTTTTAGGTTCCTGTGGATTACCATGAGTTATCCTTTTCTGACAACTAGGGGCCATCCTGACTAGTGCCAAAAGGTTATCCACAGGAGGTCCCAAATCTGGAGGAACCCAAATTAGGGCGTACAAGGGATGTCCTGTTGATCCTTTTAGTACAGCCTGTGGTTATCCTATGGCAGTCTGGTGCTGTGTGGGATCAAGAAAGCGAGCTTCGTGTAGATTACCGAAACTAAAACGTGCACCTTTGCTGTGGACAATACTACTAGAAGAATTATTACTGAGATACCGAACAGCAATTCCCTGATGGTATGATAGGAAAGTTTGCTGACGTACTATTACTACTAATTGCGTAGGCAGAGGATGTGCCAGCCGAAATTTGAGAAATTTCCGAAACAGCTGCGCCAATTACCTCCAAAATACCATTTTTTGTTTCATTACATACTGTACCTCCACTATTGGAAGTATTGTGTGTATTTTGTAATGAGGTTTTAAAATGTAACAAAGTGTGGTGTTTAGAATGGCAAATTTAACAGACAAAACTACTTTTACAATTTATAACTTTATGTAATGATAAACAATTTAAACATAAATTATTGTTTCGAACAAGTTTGTAACGTTCTTCAGGGGAAAATTCTAAAAATTTGGGGCAATTCATAATTGAATGTGAATTGATTTTGCAAATGACACATTTAAAATTGGTAGTGCCTTGAACAACAAAAGAATGAGTCATTTTTGACTTGTTATTATTCCAACTATTATTGCTATGAGGATTTGAATTATTTTTTTACTATTATTTGATTTATTAACACCGCTTGTCCTAAAAAACAAATTTTGGCTTGCACTTTCACAATGTTAATTGTCTTCATAAGAAGGCTTTTCAGTTGTTCTTTTTAGTATTCTCAAACAATCGCTGTGTCTCAGGATTGAGCTTCTGAAATGCTAAATAGTACAAAATGTAATCTGCCAAATTTGGTTTATCTATTTGACACAACACTGTTACTGCAGGATGAAATTTTTCCAAAAATAAATTTAAAGTATTAGCACTTTTCAGTTTGAGTTTGCTTAAAATTAAGTAATTGTTCTAAAAATGTATTTGCTATAACACGTTTGTCCTCAAATTTATCAGTAAGTGCTTTTAAAATAATTCTATAATTATTGCCTGTCGGTGCGATTCCTGAACAGACAGACAAAGCACTACCACTTAAGCAACCTATCAGATAATGAACCCGATCAATGTCAGTTAAATCTGAGTTGTTGTGTATCATATTATTATAGCATTCGATAAATAAAGGCCAATCTTTAACATCACCATTAAATTTTGGAAGTGGTAATTCCGGTAGTTCACAAATAGACCTACTAAAATTAGGACGTAATGATTGTGATTAGCTAAAACTATTAGTACTAGAGCTGCTAGCATTTACTCTTTTCACTACAGATTCGATGTGGCAAACCAGTACGTTAAATGTTTCCAGAATTTGAGAATTCGGAATAAAATCAGCATTTATTTCATATTTTAATATTTTTATTTCATCTAAAATATCTAAAAATTTTGTTTTAGTTGATTCTAAAGTTTCGTATCTAAGGAGAAATTGTCTGATTTTTTCTGCCGTTGTGACATTCTTACTACTATCAAATAATCGTTGAATTCGACTAAAATATTGCTCCTTTTTTGTAATCAATAATTTTAAGTGCTGTTCCCTTTTTGTGACCATCCTGTATATCACTATAAAATGGATGAATATGCACTAAATAATATATCTGGAACTAAACACAAGTTTATTAAAACAACCACAAAATGTTATTTATTATAAGATAAATTACAAGGATGAGGAGAAAAAACTATTATGTGCTGATTAACCATAAAAACGCACTGTATAAAAAGAACTAATTGTACTATACTATATTGTAATGAACTTTAATTTCTATATTAAACTATAAATGCAATTTTCTATAATTAATTACTGTTTGAATAAGTAGAAAATAAAATCAACCATAAATGTATATTTTTCAAACAAAAAAATATATAAATAAAATAAAAAACTACGATGTAAATTTTTTTAAACTATAACTGATTTCAACAATGTGAACTGTATTCAATAATTATTACTAAATCAGGCTCGATATTAGGACCAAATGTTTGATATTGTGCTAAAAAGGACAATTTCCTTTTTTTTCTAAGTAGACTGTAATTTCTAAAAAAACTAATTTTGACAAAATATGAAATTATTCAACAGACTTACCAGTTTCTTGGTAGCAAGTAGCTTTGGGTTCCAATCAGTTTTTCTCCGAGTATTAATGGGGGATGGGAGAGGAGGATAAAGAGAAAAAGGACATTAAATACTAAGAAAGCAAAAGTCACTTCCCGGTCGTTCACTTGGTTTAATTAATGATAAATTACTATTCAACAAAGGCAATAGGCACTATAAATATTTTATTTCCACTTATTCAAAAACAGTTGAACACATGTAAACTATATCGTTGTAATTCTACTAATAAAAATACTAAAAAACAAAAAAAAAGACATTTTCTAAAAAACTCCTAATCAGTTCGTTTCTTCGAATTATGATCGAAGGTTCGTTTCTATAGTGTATTCACCGTGTTATGATAGGCAATCAGCACACATAAGCTTGAGATAAAAGTGTTGCCTATTGCGGCCGGGACAGGGAATATGCATAGAATTATACTATTGTAGATTTATTATATGTACAAATTCATCCATTAAAAATAACAAGATGTTATTTGACCAGCGTAAAGAACAGTAACTAGTTTAACTAAGATATTCGACATTTAATAACTCAAAAACGGTATATGGTAGGGGTAACGTGGTATATTTTGGAAATCAGGAACAAAGGATCATTTCAAAAATTTAATAATATACAGGGTATCCCATTAAAAAAAAATAATTATTTTTTTGTATCCCCTAAAATCTGCACGCTACTGTACTTTTGAGAGCATTTTAACAAAATTCAGTCATAACCACACAACTTTTATTTAAAACTTCTTTTTCTATAGGCAATAATAACGATGATAAGGGGTGGGCAATTTATAATGAATAACTCTGTACCTTCTTTTGATTTTGAAAGGCTCAAATACCGTGCTGTCCATTACCGGTCACAAGTATCGGGGCCGATTTATTTTTTTATTTACATATATGGATGAGTAATGTATATTAACCACTCTTTTTCAAAATATTAATGTAAGATAGACTACTTTTTCAATGGTATACAGCGTTTTGAGATACATTAAATTTGAAAACACTGAAAAGCAAAGACAAGTTTTGGGTTTCAAATTGTACAATAATAAACAAAAAATACTGAAAACAAATATTTTATTTATTTTTTCATATATAGTGAAATAATAATATCAGTGTAACAAAAAAATTTGGGAATTACTGACTTAATTCATGTAAAAATTTCTATGCAAAACTAAAGTACAAAAATCTACACCTTGATATATGATAAACTTGGTACATGAATTCATCACCACTTTAAATATTTTGTAATATAATAAGACAAAACTGTATGAAATAAGAAAATGCAAATATTCTGAAATTTTTTAGGTAGATCTATCTGTATAATGTTTTTGTGTTGCATCAAATCTGTCTTAAAATATCAAATAAATACTTATAAAAACTAGATGTTATTTTAACACACAGATCATGACTTAGAAGAAACTGGTAAATATGTTTTAAATATTAAATCGTTTTAAAATAAATAATAAACAACGTAAGCAAATTCAACAAAAAATAAAATATTTTAATTTAAGAACGGATACTCCAACAATAGTTCCAACTTGCTGTCTGTGTGTTTTTAAGGAACATATAAAAAAATAATTTTTTCCATTCAAACCAACCCTGTCTTTCAACTTCTTTTTTTTTGCCTAACGTCTGGAAAAAAATCCAGAGTCAGGTAATATAAGGCACCAAGTTACACAGTTCCTTTGGAACTATAAATACTGTTTTCTTACTGTGTTCACTTTTGTTAGCGTTCAGAACTTCTAAGATTATGATCCTAACACTGGAAATTACAAAGGACATATAATAATAAGGAAAAACATTGCCGTTTAATTTGTTTTCAGTATTTTTATTAAACTGATTATTAACATTTTATATCGAAATAAAAAAGTTTTATGTAGATACCTACATAAAAAGAACAGAAATATTATTCGGCAATGTTTTTTAAAAATTACCATTCATATATTTTGTATTATTATTATATAAGTAAACCTAAGAATGATTTTTTTCTCGATATTTGTGAACTGATATATTCTAGATAGAAATGAAATGCAAACTATTTTTATAATATTCAGAACATATCACATCATGAAAAAATCCTTCCCGTTACCTCTGAGACAACCCAATCTGTTAATTTTCTGTTATTCAGTAAATGTAAAAATTACAGTGGCAAGGGTTGTACAAATCAATATGAACCATAGGAAAAAATAAAAGAAATTTTGTGTCAATGTTTATATATTTGTATAAAAATCTTAATAAAAACCGAATATATTTTATATTAAACGTTCCCATGATTCAAATCCAATTTTTATTGTAACCAAAATATCTAAGTTTTAGTTTAATTATTTTGTAGGCAGTACCAACTATGACTAAGAAAAAGCTTTCTTTTTTTTGGCAAATGGTAAAAAGTAATGAACACTGACATAAAAAACACTATAATTTGAGCTTATCAAAATAAACTAATCTAAAAATCACAATCATATTTTTATAAATATTGGATGGTTGATGAATTTCTCACTATAAAAATGTAACTTATCAGAAAAGATGTAATGCAAAATAAACTAGATACTAATAAAAGAGAAAACTGTCACGAGAAATTATTACTTTCATGAAAATGTTCTTGCTTCGGAAAAAAAATCACAGTTTAAACTGCAGTCTACGCTCTAATTTGGCATAGTATTTCTAAACGTCCCTATTACTTTTCTTAGTTTTCTTTAGTATTGTTAGACATTGCAGTGTTTTAAATTTAATTGAAAGAGTGCTTCTTCATAAAGCCCATATTTTCTTCTATACTTTCAATATGACAAATTTATTAAAGACATATTATATATATATATATATATATATATATATATATATATATATATATATATATATATATATATATATATATATATATATATTATAAGTTGAGAAGACGACATCGCAGATATAATACGTTATTTATAAAGAAGCCCTCTCGATCAGGGAGCCATATTTTAGACTTTCCAAAATAGTATGATGTTTTTATATACAAATATGAAAAAACTACCGGGTTCCAGCCGGTGGAATACCCTAAATGCGGCAGTGATGGTTCCTACTGAATCGACTCCCTGAAAGAGACGATAGAAACACTTAGAAAAGTAATTATTCTCTCAACCATGGATAATGTCAACAATACTAACATATGTTCCGGTTACAAAACCTAGTAAACCAAAACATATGAGCAATACATTTTTCCATAGTCTCCAGTTGAAACTGCCTAAACCGGGTTCATCGTAAAAAGTAACTAAGTCAATAATTGATGGAAAAATCAAACCCAACATAGACAGACATACAGCTCCGACTAAGGAAATAAAACCGCCTAGATTTGGTATGAGAATAGCTAAAATTACTGTCAATGTTACTAAAGAAACTCGGATGCCGTATTCTGCCAATGTCTTTTTGGAACCAAAGTTATTTTTTACCGCCTTCCAGATAATTTCCATTGGCACATAGAACTGGAGCGCATATGTCAAGAAGATGGCCACAGCAATCATTAGTTTTACAGACTGGGCAAGTCTGAAAAAGAAAATTAACATCAATTACAAGTGAAGATATGAGGTACATATACAGGGTGTCCCAGTTTTAAACCGATAAATTGTAGATAACCATTGATAAAAAATATGATTTTGAGAAAAATTTCCTATGAAAAGGCAAAAGTTTTATGATCGAAATACAGTGTGTTTAAGTTTATTATTTTTTACCTGGTAAAATATTGAAAAAATTAAGATTGGGCATCCAGAACAATGAACAATGTTTGCTATTTTGCTTAAACTCGTAGAATTTATTGGGTGATCCAAATTGAACTTTAGGATTTGAATTACGCGCCATTTGCGTTGTGTGAACGTTGGGAGTTTACATTTGTACAGTTGGTATCGAAACACATGGCAAATTCATCATGGCGCCGCATACTGTGCAGCAACGCATAAATATCGTACAAATTTATTATGAAAACAGGCGATCAGTTACAATTACATTAAGAAAACTTTGACTACTTTTTGGACGCAATAATGTGCCAAGTGAGCGTGCAATTCGTGATCTAGTGCAAAAGTTTGAAACAAGTGGTATGCTTATTGACAAACCAAGGGTCCGGACATGTGATTTCAACAGGATGGAGCCACATGTCACACAGCACGTGAAACAGTCACTTTTACTTCAAACCAAATATCCTGGTCGTGTTATCTCTCAGAGGGGTGACATCGATTGGCCACCGAGGTCTTGCGATCTAACCCCATTAGATTTTTTTCTGTGGGGCTATTTGAAGGAAAGGGTTTATGTCAACAAACCTGCTACGATTCCAGAGCTAAAAGAGAACATCAGAGGTGCAATTGCTGAAATAGAGCCGCATTTATGCGAAAACGTTATGAAAAACTTCGCTAAAAGAATGGTATCATGTCAGCGGAGCCGTGGAGGGCATTTGGCTGACATCATATTTCATACCTAACTGCTAAGTTTGTACTTTATACTGATAGCAATAAAATTCGGATTTTTCCAATATTTTCATTTTTATTCAGAAAGCAAATCCTAAAGTTCAATTTGGATCACCCTGTATTATTCCGTGGGTCCTTAACTAAAAAAATAATTCATTTATTTTAATCACTACCCGATTAGGGAGTTTAAATAATAAATTCCTTAAAGAGTGGTTGGTGAATTGTTTCGAACTTTGATATTTTACTAGTGAACCATACGATGTATTAACTTTTTAGAAGACGCAAAAATATGCTCTTGAATCTGTTTCATGAAAGTCATTAGCATATGGACAAAAAAGTTCCACGCAAAATAGGGGCCTAGGATATCGAAATATTAACACATTTTTTTCTTTCTACTCATGGAGTCTATTACCCTTATATAAATAATTGAAGGTCTGTAAGTCAAACCGTTCTGAATTTATTAAAAAAACAATACGGTGGTCAACCGTTGTCCATGCATTTTCGATATTAATACATATTTAAAAAAATATATCTGTAAGAACAAACAATCATCCAGTTTTTCTACGATAATTTTCACTTTTAATCCACAAGGAAATAAAAAGTAAAGCAATTATTAATTAATTCTAAATTATTACCTTTTAAAACATAATTGCAACAAATTATTTAAAATTATATCGCTGTAAAATATTAATAAATATTGTCTTGATATTCCCGTATCTTGTTCAGAAGAAGACTGAAGTACTACAATATTAATAAAATATACCACGTCTTTAATTATACAGGATGATCCCTAGGTACATGCATCGAGAAAATTCAGATGATTCCTGAACCAATTTTGAGACGAAAAGTCCCTGAATTTTCTCAATGTATATTGATTTTTAATCAAGCATTGAGTCTCACATAAAAGATGACTTTTAATCTTCATAATTTTGACAGTAATTTTCTCTGAACCAGTGTACAAAAACCAAAGACAACTTGTTCTTACAGTATATCAAATTCAGAATTTAAGTATATTTTGACTCAACATATTTAAAATTTGTGTATTATTGTATACACATAATGATTGGACAAAACTTTAGGTTAATATCTGTAATGTCAGTACAAATATGTACTACTGTTTATTCTTTTAATTGATTCGTTTAAAAATAATAATAAATACTTACCCCTCATCTTGTGGAAGATTAAGAGTGATACTGCCTACAATAGTCTCTTCTCCATACTTAAGATAGCCAAAAAATCCGGTGGAAGCATACAATAAAATTACAAAAAAACATGCCAGTATTCAAAACTCCTGGACAACCAATAAAGTGATTTGGTGTTTTCATGTTGTTCTCCAATGGCATAACTACACCAATACCTTCTAAAGCAAATATGGCAGTACCAAAGAAGGCTGGTAAATTAGAGAAGCCTGCAATTGCGGGTCTTGAACTTACTGGAGGTAAATCAGAAAAAAATATAATAGAATGTAATACCCATACCAGTAGCTACTAACACATTAGCAATCATGGACAAAGGAGAGAGGAATTTTAAATTTCTGATAAAGTTGATCAAAATTAAAATAGGTAATAAAGCAGCCATATATATTCTAATATCTTGATGTGTATCTTCGGGGGTGTAGAAATCAATAACCTGTTTAACATTTTTGGATACAAAAACAATATATACACAACAACAACCAAGAAGATCTATTACAAGAAACATGTTGATCATAGCTTTAGCAAATTTGGCCCATTGTTGAATACACGGTGGACCTGCAAGAAAGGCGGCCTCGGCAACTTCGGCAAAACCTAAAGAAGGTACTCTCGATCTCTTACATAATTCATGAGCACACTTAACTAAAATATGTACGCAATAAGTGCAGATGGCACCAATGGCAAATGTGCAAACTAGACCAAAAAATAAACCAGCATGAGCAAAGGCAAGAGGCATGGCAAGGATCCCACTTCCAAGACTTCCTTTGAGTAAATGAATAAGTGTATCCAGATCTCTGAAAAAAGAAAAAGTGCAGATGAAACAGTAATACAAAAAATACAAACTACCATTTTATGCATTCTCTCAAAAATGTTAATAAATACATTAATATCATTATTTCTCGTCTTTAACTCCACCCAGGTACAATTATTGTGGCTGACATAAAACTTTAAAGAGTTAACTTATAATAGTAGCAATCAAAGTAAGTTTGCATGTCAGAAAGAATTACGAAATTAAATTTAACGTGGCATTTAGTAAATTAAAGTTAGACATGCTTCCTGCTTCTTCCTTAAAATGTTGACGTATGTCTTAGAGACATGTGATTTTCAAAGCATATTAAGCTTGCTTCATTTTAAAAATGTATGCGTTTGTCAAGTTAAATGACTGAAATTTGGAAGGTATTTTAAAAACATTCAAATTACAGTATAATTTGTTTACGAGCAGATAGATAGATACGTATATTATTATTAGCATAACTTTTTCTAGTCATTGTCGCCAAAATGGTGACGTGGGTAACGTATGCATAAAATACCTTATATCTCGTAAAAGGGTTTATTAAGGATTATTTATACTGATAGGATAGATTTCTTCTGTTAAAATTTTTAAATTTTTAAATGCTCAAACATATATGTACTGTAGTTAAATTTATTGACGTATTAATGGGTGTGAAAAAGCTTTACACTAATAAATTTGCACGTTTGTGATTAGGATTTGGTAACAATAAATTTTTTCCATCCGAAGAAGTCACGTGACAGTGTTATAATCCCCACAGTGGGGTAGCTGTTCACAAGGATCAAAATATATTTAAAAACTTTTAAATCGTTATTATCGATACATATTAAATAGAGCAGGGCTGCAGCATACACTTGTGCTGATTTGCATTACCTGAACCTTATATTAGTGAGTTAAGGACACGAAATAATGGTTTAAGCAGTGGCAGCTGGTGAAATTTAGGCTATGTCATATCTTAGTATTGGAACATAGAACCCAAGTTATATTTTAAGGCGTAACTATCAAGACTAAATGAAGAAGTTTTGCAGAAAAAAATTATGACTGAAATTTGCAAAAAAAGTTGGAAAATTTGTGAATCTCCAAGGTTATTTTTTAAGCGATTTGTAAAATATCTGCGAAACATTTTTTTTCCAGAATCAGATGGAAAATATAACGACAGATTTCAAATTTCATAAAAAAAATATTGGGTTTCTATAAAGTTACACCATTTTGAAATTTTATTTTAGATTAATTTTTCACTGTGCAAATTTCAAAAAGGTGCAACTTTGTAAAAAAATCAATATTTTTTTAGAAAATTTGAAGTCGGTCGTTATATTTTACATCTGATTCTGAAAAAAAATGTTTCACAAATATTTTACAAATCGTTTAAAAAATAACCTTGGAGGCTCGCAATTTTTCCAACTTTTTTCGCAAATTTCAATCGCAATTTTTTTTCTGCAAAACTTCTTCATTTTGTTTTGATAGTTACGCCTTAAGGCATCGATTAGGTCCCATGCTTCAATACTATGACATAGCAATAATTTCACCAGCCGCCTCTGGGTTTAGGTATAAGTTTTACTATTTTATTAATCCACTATAAAGAATGAATAGTCATAATTAATAATTATATTTTTACTATTTGTCTGATTTTAGAAGAAATAAACATTGGTTTAATATAGTTATAAATATAATTCATATTTAGTTCACAAAATATAAATCTTTCTAAATTAACAAACTTATTGATTGGAAAACATTTTGTAGAATATAAACTTACGAGGTTGGGTGGTCTAGCTTACGATGCTGAAAAGGATCATATTCGCCTACTTCTGGGTCATGTTTTCTAGTATCCACCAATGGGACTGTTGACCCATTTGCTGATTGTGTTGGCACCTCATTTTTTTCACACTTATAACTGCAAATAACTTGAATTAGATTTCGAACCGTACTTCTTTTGAATTAGTAAAATGGAGGAAATGTTAAGAATGTTAGTAAAAAGTTAAAACAAAGTTTTTTTTGTAATTTATCTATTACTCGATTTAACTAGGATAGGATGTGTGAATAATGATTATGGTTTTGAAGGACTTTTCAGGATTTTTTTATAGATTTAACAGATATGTCTTACATACATCACATTCTTTAAATTTTCTTTAAAATAATCAAAGGATAAAAATGCATCATTTGTAAAAAAAATAATTCATTAATAGAATATATTATTTACGATATATAGAATATATCGCTAATGTTTAATAAACATTAGTTGTTAATTATTTAAATAATATTAAAAACATTTTAAATAATTAAAAATTCTAAATTTAATTTTAGGAAAAGTTTCAAATTAAATGATTTTCTATGTGTAATACGGATAAAAATTAATAGTTATTAAATTTCAATTCAGTATTAAATAACCTTGATAATAATGAATCTATAAACATCCCGAAAAGAAGGGGAAAAGTGATTGTGAAAATAGAATGCAATGGATGTGTAAAGTGTATAAATAAAAAAAAATAATTACTGTCAGCAACTGAAGAAAGGAATAAAACTTGAATTTTAAAGTCAAACATACTGTTTTCTGAACAAAAAGTTGTACTTTTGTAATTTAATAAATATAGTAATTGTACCGTTGATAGTCCAAGATATCCGCAGCTCCTCAGCACACTCAACCACATCTCATGCGGTATCGGCATACTTCTAGCAGCTCCGGTAATAAGTAGCCAATAATCTTACAAAACTATCAAAATATAATCAAAACAACACTAACTAAACCATGTATAAATGCATGACACCCTATAAAATGCATCGACTCGTTAAACACGGCATATTACGACTTACACGACAGTGGTAAGAATAATGATTAGTAAAAACCGTGATGTCGCAAATAAAGAAATAGACTTCACCAAGTATAAACCAAATTAAGTTTACAGTTGTTAAAAAAATGTTCATACATTTTCATTAACACCCAGTTACATTCTATACAAGTTTATTGAAACTAAAATATAATACAGGATATGTTGATATTGTATTATTGTTACAGAAAAAAATATTGCAGTGTAGCTGTGAACCACATTTTATTCAGAAAGTTTGAGAATTATTGTAGTTATAGCCTGTGTAGGCATATCAATTATTATTACACACAAGTAAAGTAAGATAAGACAAAAACCAATATTTACAGTACCTACGTACTGATAAAAATAAAATATGCTCTAAGTTTTATTACATTAACAATAAGGTAAATCAATCTAGGCATAAAAAAAATGCGTGACTATAGTAAAACAATGGTTTATACAGAGCAAAAGAATAAATAGAGGAAAAAGCGCCCTAACTATACTGCCCGCAAATATACATGGTTTTTAAATTATATAAAAACTTTTAAATATCCAATCACCAATACTAGAATAGATATATTTTTTAAATTATGTTGTTGATATTATATTAAACTAAATAATTTGAATACCTTCCAAAAAGAAGCATTGTGATGTTCGATGAATGAATGTATTATTGGGAATTTGGAGCTTTAAGTACTTACTTAGACATCACTACCGTGTTAACACCACCCTTTTTCTGGTCAAATTGTGTTATTATTTGAGGCTGAAACAAAAGAAAAACAAATTAACATTGTTTTAAAATGTAAAATACTGAAATACTATTTAGATATTTTCTTAGAGATTATGAAATGTTTACTAAACTCTATTAGTTTTTTATTTTCAGTCGTTTTGTTTTATTAAATACGGTTGATACTCGAGTTGCCATTTGGTCACGCTAAATGTTTTGACACACGGAAAAAATGTGTTGTCATAAATACCTATTACAATTGTATGGACTTTTACAACAGTTTACGATACACATAGGGACAACAACAAATTGTACTAAATTTCAAGAAAAAATTGTTATACGATTAAACTACAAATTATTACGTTATTTGCAACATAAACTTGCAAAAATTTGCAAAAGAAAGAGTGATTGGCTCAATTTCGATGTTCAAATTTGTACTACAAAGTGTGTATAGTCATGAAGTATTGTAGAAGATAACAACATTAAATCTTGTAATAATAATTACTATTTTATGTTTGCAGCATGTTCAGGTTTTTGTTGACTATTCTATTACATGTTGTAAGATATATTGTGAACTTTTGTAGCAATATTTCTTACATAAATCAGTGAAAAATTAAGTTATAGAGATGTTATGATGGAACTGGATTTGTTCTTTTGGAAGAGGTATTAGACCTGTTATCAAATATGAAATGGAACAGTTCCGATTCCGTCAACACGGACGCTTCCTTTTGACTGGTGGACTAGGTTGATATGAAACTGTTCCACTTGAGTGCAGAACTAGTTGGACGCGAAACGAGTTTTTGTTTACTGTTTTGCAAGAGAAGATAAAAAAGATTGTTTAAATAAAAGTTTTATTAATAAGTGGACACAAAAAAGGTAAACAGATTATTTATTAATTATAATTCAATTGATAAATAAGAAATAAACATCAATATATTAACTAAACCAAACAGTGAATTTTAACATCCAGTCCAGTCCAATCCCAATTCCCAAATACCCTATGCAAATGCGCATCCACATACTAAAAGATAAACTATCACTAAAGCTAAGTTTTCCTAGCGACGCACATTTCACGTTACGCAAGACGAAATACGCTCGGCGTAAAACGCAGTAGATTTGTTCAATGAGAATCAAATGAGAGCGTTTTGAAAACGTTAGGAAAACGCTCTCATTTGATTCTCATTGAACAAGTCTACTGCGTTTTACGCCGAGCGTATTGCGTCTTGCGTAACGTGAAATGTTCGTCGCTAGGAAAACTTAGCTTAACCTGACTGACGGAGCGCGGAATAAATTAGGGTCGGGTCGGACGCAGTACGATATTCCTATTTCGGCATGTCGCATGTCTTGTATTCGCAATTTGCACCTACGAAATCCGCACCTACGTAACTAAATCGAAACTGGATGAAATCAGAACAGGTATTTGGAACAGAAATGCGTTAGGAACAAGTCATACCTGTTCCTAACGCAGAAAAAAAGATATTCCATAACATCTCTATTAAGTTATTATTATAATCATTACTTACAATAATAGTATATTTAGCATATCATAAATAGCAAGCCAGGGGGGTTCTTTGACCACAAGGAAGTCATCGGACATGTAAAATTAAGTAATGCCACCCCAACTATTTGACGAAGAGAATATTGGTATGTCGCGTATTGTGATTTGATTCCCTTTTCGTTTTACCAATAATCGTTGAAGTTCTTGTGGATTAAAACCACATGTGATACAACTCGCCATCTCTTGATGGAAAGAATGTAGTTCAAAATAAATTTATCCATATCTCACGTTGGTATTATTTAACGGAATTAATTCTTTTACATCCACCACAGTTAATGAAACGAAAAGTTCCTCCTCAATTTTTGCTGTTATAAAAGTTATTAATAAAAATTCCCTGTAATGTTATGCAATATAAAAACTTACCTCGAAACGACTCAATTAGTTCAAGCAACGCCCAACTATTCAAGATTGAGATAATAAAATATATTATAACTACAATAATCTTACTGCAAATATTTATTGTCCTTTCATATGTATTATGTGACAAACCTTAAGTAGTGCGTATACAGCAGGTATTGAAATAATTTCAATTATTTAATTAGAAATCTCGCTTGATGTGAGTGTATGTATAAGGATAAAAATTGTAAAAGCATTGTACTAACGTTAACAGAACGGCAATGTCAGTTGACTACATATGTATGGCTACCAAGTTGGCTCGCCATGAATACAAGATCTATAGATTAACATGAGTAAAAAGTATCTCAAACATATCGGATCATATTGTACAAGAAAATTCTAGAAGAAAAATGCATGTAACACTAATCCAAAAAATATGTTATACTGTTAATAAGAATCAGGAAAATCAAAGGATAACGAAAACATAAACATTACAATAGATAATCAGATTGTGGAAGACCATCAGCAGATTGTGCAATCCTTCTCTAACTATTTTTTTCTCAGTTGCTAAAGATAAAGAGAGAATAATTCTGGAAACAACATTTCAAATTAATATACGACGAATTAAACCCTAACACTATTTCTTCTCTTCTGTGAATAAATATGAGGTGAAATAAATTACCACTTTAACCTTTAAGAAATCAAGTGGCATGAACGGCATTTCATCTCAAAATATTTTTAATTTATAAAGAAGTCGAAACTGGAAAATTTGTCTTAATGTTTTATGGTATCATAAATTAAAGAAATTTAACATAATTAGTTAACCTTGTATTCTTTCTAATGTCCCAATAGAAGAGCGCAAAACAGAATCCTAAATTTTTGTAATAAGTCTTGCCTAACCCCGCACCGATTTCGCATGGCAAGGTCATCTTAAACGGTAGGTACCATCATTAGAGTTTATTTTTATATTTAACATATAATATCTATAATTAATATTAACAAAAAGTTGTATATTACAGTTGTATATTGTTCTTTGATCTAATACGAACATTCCCCAGATAGCACGTAAGCTTACGTCAAGTCTGAATTTGGCTTGACTCGGGCTTGCATCTGCAAGGTTGCAATGCAAAGCTCCATCTCGCTTGATGTAGACCTGAATTGCAGGACTGAAGTCTGTATGTCGCAACTCTAAAATAAGTCGGAAAATGCAGGCATGCAATTCGGCAAATCTCCAAGATAGCACACAAGGTTACGTCAAGTCTGAATTTGGCTTGATTCGAGTTTGCACCTGCAAAGTTACAATGCAAAGGCTGCCATAAGCTTACGTCAAGTCTGAATTTGACTTGATTAGGGATTGTACCTGCAAGGTTGTAATGCAACGTGTAATGCAACACTGAATATTGCAATCCTGAAACAAGCCGGAAAATGCAGGTGTAGAATTCAGAAATCTCGGTTTCTTTCGTAATGTTTATTTAAATGTTTCTACATAGAAACACTTGTTGTTTTATGGTTACACTGCCTAAATAAAATAATAATTTCTTTTGATACAACCTCCGTAACCGTAAAACAACTTAGGCTAGCTAGGACTGGTGGTAACAGGAAAGTAACCAACTAACCCTACCTCTCTAAAAGTATTTAGGTTAGGAAAGATCTAATTCTGTGCCAGACCTACGGCTATTTCTCGGCGTCTCCTGCCATGTTTTGTGTTTAGCTTTGTAAAGCGCCCATATTTTTAAACGTTCGCGGGTCGTGTAGGTGGCGCGTGCAACAGAACAATCCAGGCGAATTCAGGTACTTTAGTGTTAATCATACTTACCCAACTACTGTTGAGCCCCTGTTCTGCTTCTATGTTATTATTAAAAAACAATAAACACCAAATTTACTACAAATAAGTAATGATTCTCTATTAAAGAACCGATGTACATACGCATGTATGTATGTAACCCAGGAACAATACAGCTTCTTGGCGTATACTTAATAGTGAGATAGATCTTTAAAATTTTCCTTAAATGCTTTCTTAAAATTGAGTGTCAATTTGCTGAATTGATATTTTAAGCAGAGTTGATGATCCTCATCGATTACGCATCTTGAAATTAGTATTACAGTATTTACTTAATAGTCAATATTTTTAGCAAAGAACTGTTGAATCATAATATAATTCATTTAGCAAATTTTCCCTACTAGCTTTAAAAAAGTTAGGCTCCGTCACAAACAGAAAACAATAATAGTTATTTATGTACCAAGGACCTAAAGAGGCGTTTATGGTCTGCGGTGTGAAAATTCTCTAACACAATAAGAACCGTAAATGCTGGTTGTGCCCGAGGTGCATAGAAAATTTTATGTAAGACCAGTATTAAGAGGGTTAATCGAACTAGTGTTTGTAAGGTAATTTTTCAAAATTTATTTCTTCCATACGGTTTGGTCAAATTACACCAAATTTGGAGGAGCAGTAGTTTGAAAGTGTACTAGAGGGTACATGTATATCTATTTAAATTAATTTTCACTTTATGTAGGGAAAATTTATACTGCAAATATAAGTGAAATTTGAACGTGATTAGCTCCTGAATTATGATATCAATCGATAAAATTCGAGGTAAAATTCATACATGTCTTCTAGAATGAAGCTTCATAATTATGCTCAGCAAGTTTCAAACTTTTATTCCGTACTATTTGGTTAAAATGAATTTTCTAAATAAGTATCTTTGTCACTACAAATGGAGCAAGGAAGTGTTACCTCTATCGGGATTCGCACCTCAATGAAGTCGGTGAATAAAACGTCCAGTGAAGGTATAGTCAAGAGCAAAATTATTCAGCGGCGCATGTATAAAAACTTTCTAGAGAGTGACACAGCTATCCGAGGCTTTTTCCCGACTAGGCCCCTTAATACATAATACATAAATGTCGGTTATCTTGCAAATACTCCATAAGGATTGTCAATCTGTTAAAATTTTGACATTCCATAAAAATAAAAATCGTACTGTCACTGATAGGTAGGAATTTGATTATGAATTTGAATAAAAAATAAATGCAAATAACCAAGCAACGACATTAACAAAGGTGGCCACATGCGCAGTCACGAGGGCCATGCCCCGCTCCCCTTGAGAATTATTAATTAAAACAATACATTTAAAAATATAAATAACTATTTATGTTATATGGAATACTTTCTTTGTTTAACTCTTAGAGTAAATTAAACCAAGTTAATACGCTAAGATTCAACGTATTGTATCTTTCTCTATTAAGCGGTAGTGGAATCCTCCCCTAAAATTTTAAATTGCAAGTGAAGTCACATAGTACATTGTTTTAAAGCTAGTTTAATATTTTAAATTTAGACTAATAATTTGTGAAAAATTAGGTTCTAACGGTAAAGAATTTAATAAAGTGGTTACAAAACAATTGCATTTATGTTCATTTTTTCAAAAAATCCTCGGACCCGTCGATTTTTCATTTTCAACGGGGACATTTTATTGTGTATTTTCGATCGCACAACCTCAACACTTGCGCAGTATGGTGGAATCCACACCTAAAATTTTAAATGGCAAGGGGGATCAAGTAGAACATCGTTTTAAAGCTCGTTAGATTCTCTTTAGAGCGGTACTGATTTTTTAAATTTGGGATAATAGTTTGTGACAAGTTGCGTTCTGATACTAGAGAATTTGATGAATTACTTGCCGATAAAGTTGCAGACTCTATTCACTTGCAGTGTTTTGCCGTTTTTTATCTTCAGCGTGAAAAAAAAGAAAACAAAGCAAAAACATCAAAACGTTAAGGTTTATATACTCGGGAAGTAATTCATTAAATTCTCTAGTATTAGAACGCAATTTCTCACAAACCATTAGCCCAAATTTAGAAAGTAAGTACCGTTGTGAAGAGAATTTAACGAACTTTAAAACTGTGTGCTACTTAACGCCCTTGCCATTTTAAATTTTAGGTTTGAATTCTACTACCGCTTAAGTGTCCCTCTTGAAAATAAAATCGACGACTACGAGCGTTTTTCGGAAAAAATGGGTTTAAATGCAAAAAACACGTTTGTTTCGTTCTCAGTGACCCACCCTGTTTATCTAATAGAATAAAATTTTGTTTAGTAAGTGTTGAAAAAGATATATGATCGCCTCTGGGCAGCCATATTGTAATTTTGTTGCAATAATCATTCTGTTTTACAATCGTTTTTCAATTGAATTGGAAATGGAAGAGGATGAAAATTTATTTTCCTGTATTCCACTAGAAATTACCGAAGAGGCAGATGCTGCGACGTTAAGACTTGTTGCTTCAGAAGTCGAAAATAGATTAAAAGCCTTAGGCCGGGCCGTAAAATATTTTATGGTCCGGCCGGAGGGCTGTAAAGTAATACCTACTTTAAGCCCTCAAACCAAACATATAAGTGACCAATTAAGACCGGTTGTACATAAAAACTATTTATTAATGTCGATAAGAAGACTTAAAAGAATCCACTGGTCATTTTTACTCTCTCTTTCCCTTTAATAAGTACCTATTTCAGGATACACATATAAACATGTGAAACATCTTTACTTTTAGCCTTCTTTTAGTTATAAATTGTGACCATTTTAAAAATTATAAATTTATAATAATGAAAATAAATAACATATAATTGTTTTAATATATTTAACGTTATGTGTGTATATGAATATTTTAAAAATAATTTTTTATTTTCATCTAATTATCTACCTACTGTAAACGATCTTATTGTGGTAAAAAAAGACTAAATTTGCACGGATATTAAGATATAGATTAGTGATTGACGGAGAGGCATAAAAAGTCATATTTCGCATTATTTTTCGATGTTAAAACCAGTCTCGTGCAACTGTTGTTGAAAATACCAGAATCGCTTTTAAATATCTACCACAATACCTGTTTAAAAATATTTTTGTTTTTTGTATTGTAAAAGAAAATATCTTTAGTGAAAAATTTCCCTTGGTTCGCCTTTTGTAGTCAGCAAGTAAAATATGTATAATTTCATTACGAATTAGAATAACTTGAAACTACGTATTGCTATTATAAAGGAGTGTAACGGGGTCATTTACCTGCATACAATAAACTGCTCTTTTATGTATTCTGCGCAACAGTTAAACCGTTTGAAGTGGAATTTTAAGTGTTAAGTAAGTTATTTTATCACAATAATTAGGTATTTGAATTAAAATCAAAATGTAATAAAATTTAAAGATTTAATTAGTACAATTTTTAATACTTACGCTCATAGACCTAGATAAAGAGAAATAACTAAATTCGTAACTAAACTACGAGTACATTAGGTATGTATTTATTTCTATGCAGCGGTCAACATGAATTTGTAATCATACTAAAACCGAAATTATCTCATTTTAAATCATAATATCTATAGTGTAGCATACGTAGTAAGTGCATTTTGGGCAAAAATGAATAAAATACACTAAACAAGTACAAATATTTGCAATGGTTGTTTAGTGTATTTAATTCATTTTTGCCCAAAAATGCATTTCCCACATGTGTGTGAGCTACACCACCGATATTTAGCAGGTGCTATTACTGATATTACAGGCAAAACTATTTGTTTTTAAGAATTAATTAAAAAATTGCTGCATTCATATTTAAGGTTATGATTTAGCTTTTCCATAAAAGTAACCTGTAATTATTAACAGCAAAACAAGTTGTGTAAAATCCACTCTTAACCTGTAAAGTATATCAACATGTCATAAGGTAAGTCATTCTCATAATATGAGTGTAAGATACGCATTGGCGTAGACATGACCCTTGAAAGGGGGGATATAAAAACAATATAAAATTCAAAAACAAAGTAATACCTACTTGTATAGGATAGTCATTTATTTACATAATAATTGCTACTTTTATAAAACTCATCCAAATTATAAAAGCACCTATCTAGAAGATAACTATTTAATTGTATTTTAAAAGATCTTGAACTTATTTCATCTTTTACTTATGCTGGAACTTATTCAAAACATTTAAACTTAAAAAAAGTGGGCAAGTTTGAAGTTAATTTACTCATATTTACAAAATTGACCATGGAAATGATATTTTTGCCTTGTAGTATTTATTTATTATTACTTAAAATACAGTTTCTTTTATTTTTTAAAATAAAAACATATAGTTCGTATATTAATACACATGTGTTAAAATAAACTGCTCGACAAATAAAACTAATAATGTAATGTGTAATTTTGTAATTTTGAAGAAGACCTTTCAAAAGATATATCACTCGATCCCCCCTTGCCATTTGAATTTTTTGAGGGGGTGGCCATGTAGGGTAGAAGGATGATGATAGGTATACAAGTATTACATTAAAATATGTCCCCTTTGGAAACAAGGTCGACGTGTTTCACCAATTTTTCAAAAAAATTTTATCTCTAAAAGTTATCCAGGGTGCCTACTTATGGTTGGGACACCCTGTATATATTTTCACTAATGCTTTAAAAGTAATGAATACTTTACACTTATATCATAGATAGTTTAGTCACTGTAAAATTCTCCCAAACAATTTAAAATAAAGCGCCGCATGTGTGCCTGTGAAATATGATGCTTTGTATTTCTGAAAAAATTTGGGTGGAAATACACATACACTTTTTAATTGTTCAATGCATCTCAAAATGCAGATAGATTATACAGGGACTCTAGATTATACTAGTGAAGAATTCCGTATGTGTATACATACACCGTGTCTCAAGACCTTTTGCAAATTGAGCGTGACTAGTAAGTGCGTCATTGTGCAATAAAGTAATTTCGCACTAAATACGGAATTATGGTACATTGAAAAGACCAATAACGTGTGTTTAAGGCGTGTCATGTGTTGTAATAAGTTTAAAATTTCAGCCCTTTCAGTGGACTGGGAAGAGTTCGAGGCGGGGCAAGGCTAGTTAGTATGTTAATCGCGTGCCCACCTGACACTGATAAAGCTGGTAGGAATGTGCGTATATGTATAAAATACATATTGCAGAATCTCTTGAGACACGGTGTATATGCGGCGTTTCTAACTAGCATTACAAACTAAAGAACATCACATACGATTACATATTCACATAGGTCTTTTTTATTAGTAAGGTTGGGAAATAATGTAACGTATCACAAATGACAACATTTTAAAATTAATTTAACTGCATGTAAATTTAAAAATAAGTTTTGTCTTTTTTTCGGTAGATTTCACCCTTCTATTTACAAAAACACCACTAACTCAATTTACCAAAAATGTTACGTACGGCCTTTTTCTTATCGGCAGTATTGGGATGATCTATGGAGAAATGATGATCTATGGAGAAATTAGAAGAAACGGTTTTGGGTTGTTAACTTTGATATTTCCAGTTTTTTTTTCTGAAATTTACACTTTTACACATTGACCTATCGTTCTTCAGTGAGCAGCTCAAATAATAGATTTTTACTCGAGGTCGATTCAGCAGATATGCCTTTAACAATCACAAAATACTTGTAATTTAATGCAGTATTCAATATTATTCAAGAGGGATATTTAATGATAATGACCTACTAATAATTCTATGGAGTTACCTATTCAATGTTCTGCCAAATGAAAACGAATATAAATTTAACAAGTTTCAAGTAGGTTTCGGAAATGTTGGGGAAAACTGCCGAAACGGTTTAAGTTTTGCGTTAGCTCCATTATCATTGAAGATACGATTCTTGTTTAAAACTTTAGATTGAAAAAAAATAGCTTTAAAATGTCAGAAATTTTGAATTATGAGAATGTATACAGGGTGACTCAAAATATTACTGAAAAATGAATTTTTTATTAACACAATTTTTATTATTTTCCTTGCCTTTGCAATTAATAATACGTATAATGATTTCCAAAAGTAAACAGGTTTATAGAGAGTGACCCAAATAAACTTTGTCATTATATCAATGACCACAAATCATATGTCATATGTGCAAATCGCACCTTGGTTGACCTCGTAAATATCGCAATGGTTGAATCATTCCGTTATTTAAAAGAGGAATACAATTTGGCATTTTATTTTCGCTTAGTTTAGGGATTTTAAGTTGCTGATTATCTGGTAACTTATAATTCAAGAAAAACACAATTAGTTTTTCGAATTGTCAAATGGTTTAATTATTTTTTAGCGCTGAATTGATTATAGATACATGTTTTATAACTTTTATGGAATTTGACATTGCTTCGAGGAATGCACCAAAAAAAAAGGAAAAATATAAATTGTCGTCGTGGTATCAAAAAATGAAGCATCCAAAAAATTTATTCCAATATTAGAGTACAGGTGTCGAGAGAATCAAATACCAATTATGTAGAAGAAAACATGACACCTCTGAAAACTTTTGGAGGTGGAGGTGGAAGTGTCACCGTATGAGCAGGTGTGAAGTGTGAGCTGAGACTGCTTATGGGGGTTCAACCAGTGAGTTGAAAGTTAATAAAAAACCACAAATTTTCAGTAGTTGTATATTGCGTTTGGACTAACAGTCAATCTTACAGGAGTTAAAAACTAACAGCTGAAAGCCAAATGGCTAGAAAAAAAATACAATATTTAGACAAACACAATCTCTAGATCACCTATAGCACCAGGGCACTAATTACAATTACACATGTAATTTAATATAATTGAGGAAAATCCATAGGGTTGCTAAAAGCTTTCACCTCAATTTGCAAATGTGAATAATTCTGTCAATAGGCCAAAAAACCGAATTCAAAAAACGCGCAGCAAAAAACCCAGCAAAACGTTAGCAAGATTAAAGTTATACAGAACGTCCCATATCAACTAAAGAATACCGGGTGAGCTAAATGCCCGTTCCGATTCATCTGCCTCCCTTTAAAGTGGCGAGGTAACGAGTGGTCATGATAAGAATTTCCTCGACAAACAATTAACGTCCCCCACCCTGATCCACAGGACACGGTTCATTTAATTACAATCGCTCACCCTGTAGATATTTACGCACTATCCAAGGTATCGTCATCACGATCGTGACTAGCGAACGTAATGGTGTTGATTTAGTGGTGACCGTACGCATTTCGAAAGTACCCAATGATTCTGTGTCATGACAAACGTTAATTTCGCGAATAGTTAGCTGTTGATTATATTTAAAAATGAAATGATTTTTGCACTGAGGTTAATATTTGCATTGATTCGGCGTAAAAAATCGACACTGCATAAGCCAACTCTTCAACAACTAAAAATTCGTGCGTAAAAATGTTGTTAAGTAGAGAAAAAGTAAGGTTAGCTTGGCAAGTTACTTTTTTTTTGTTTTGATTTAAGTGACACGTACAATTTTATAGGGGAAAACGGCGAATTTATTTTGAAATGGTTATAATAATTGTGCCCAAACGACACCAGAAATGTAACAAATTTCTATTAAGCAGGGGAAACAACATTATAAAGTTTTACACTAATAACTGGATAATGATGACTTTCCGGCTCGTGCAAAGCATCGCAACAGCCCAAAAGATTATCCTGTGTACAATAACAAATACTATTGGCCCTAACTATGTTTGCAAGAGTCACACAGGGACTTAAACGTGACTACATTTCGTTTTCCGACTGTTCCTGAAATCGTACAGGCGAAACAGTACGAGTGGTAAATTTTTGTCGATCTGCCACGTTATTTTTAACACACCTCGGATCAGATGAAAAGCGAACATGGTTATTTTCTTTATTTGTAGAAAGTAATCTTTATTTTCAGCATGACTAGTGGACGCAAAATAATAATATTCAGCCTCCCTTAGCCTTTCTAGTGCCTCAAAAATATCCTTACAACCCAAGAGAGCAGCAGAGATTTTTTGTTCAAAATGTCTAGGGATTGTATGTAAAATAAACTTTTGTGAAAGGGGGGGGCTTTAAATGCTTGATTTTACTAACCCAATATAAAAAATATTCAGTTATTGAACCCTCCTTATATCTAGAAGTTCAAAAATCACTTAATATAACATCTTGTATGTTATCCGACCAAAAATTTTCAAGAAATTTATTTTTAAATTCCTGATAAGACCTTACTACACAAGCTTCCAACCACAGCTGAACTTTTAAATAAACCCGTTGTTATATGCTTAAGTTCGGTGAAATCAATTTTATCGACTTCAATAAATGTTTCTAATTGGTCTAAGAAATCTACCGGATGAAGAGATTCGTTATCAAAGATCGGTGGGTTTTTTTCATTTTACAATAATTTAATCTAATGTTTTCGGAACTTCGACTATTATTTTGATCTATACTACTATTATTTATTATTCCCGTTGTTTGCAACTGAGAAATGATTTCAGCGACTAGCCTAGAGATGTCTGAAGTTGCCAAAGCTTGCAATGGAGGAGGTTGCATAACAAGATTCGGCTATTGTGGAGTTTCATTTGTGTTTGTCGTAGGGAAAAGTAAGGTCCACTCAAAGTTGGCATTGAAACAAATGGAAAGGTCCTACCGTGTACCTCCGGAGCTGGAATACCTGGGTGCACCTGTCTCATATTAGGTGCCTGAGCTGCTGCTGATAGTCCTCTCCAGAATGCTCCTAACTTGACTTTGCAGCTGCTCCCATTGCGGTGGGACGCTCCTACCTCTGGTTCTCAGATTGTACATGTATGTACGATTCTAAAATTTAGGCGTTTCTCCATTACTATGGTACATCATACTCGATGGGCGACAAGATCAGCTGAGACTGCTTATGGGAGTTCAACCAGTGCTTTGAATGTTAGTGAAAAATCACAAATTTTAAGTAGTTGTATATTGCGTTTGGACTAACACTTAAACTTACAGGAGTTAAAAACTAATAGCTGAAAGCCTAAAGCCGAAAGCTGCAAGCTGAAAGCTAGAAAAAAATATAATATTTAACCAAAAAAATCTCTACACCACCTATATACCTACCTAGAGAATCAGGGCACTAATTACAATTAAAATATGTTATTTAATATAATTGAGAAAAACCTACAGGGTTGCTAAAAGTTTTCACCTCAACTTGCAAATGTGAATGATCCTGCCAACAGGCCAAAAAACCCAGCAAAAAGCTCAGCAAAATGTTGGCAAGATTAATGCAGAACAAAGGTGTAAGGTGGGCTGCCTATCCCTAAGGGTCCAAATCAACTAAAGAATACCGGGTGCGCTAAATGCGCCGTCCCGGTTCAAGTGTAATGGAAAAACACATATGACGTTTTGAGTCACCCTCTATATTACAATAAGAAATTCAACCGTTTACTTTATAAATCGTTATACGTGTTATTAATTGCAAACGCAAGAAACACAGCAGAAATTATGTTAATAAAAATTAAGTTTACATTAATATTTTGAGTCACTCTGTTTAAATACTCACAAAATTTCAACTATAAGTACCCTGCAGGAGTGAAATTAAAATTTCAGTTGTAAAGCTGTTATTTTTACTTCAATTTACGGTTATACATAAAAATCGTATCTTCAATAAAAACATGGAGCTAACGCAAAACTTAAAAAACCGTTTTGACATTTTACCCCAACATTTCCAAAAATTTTTAAATTCATATTCATTTTCATTTGACAGAACACTGAATAGGTAACTCAATAAAATTGTGAGTAGGTCGTTAAATCTCCACTCATGAATAATGTTGAATATTATATTTAAATTATGAGTATTGTGCGATAGTTAAAAGCATGTCTACTGAATCAAACTCGAGTAAAAAACCTTTGTTTCAACTGCTCACTGAAGAGTGATAAGTCAATGTGTAAAAGTGTGATTCATTTTCAAAAAAAAAAAGTACATATCTCTAGAACATCAGAGTTATCAAAAAACATCTAAAACTGTTTCTTCCAACATGTCCATAGATCATCCTAATATGACAAATAAAAACCTACAATAATTATTGGTTTTTTACATATTCGGAAGCAACGAACTTTTGAAAATTTGCAAGGATTTCATTATGCACCCTGTATACAAAGTCTTTTATCATAGTTTGATGTCAAGAACCTCGATATCTTCTATTGTTTTGAAGATATTCTTTTTCCTAATTACACGAGAAAATTACATTATTACTATTAGTTTCATTTGGCCAGCAGTTTATTATAATTTTTAAAAATCCCTACAAGATTACCTATCACACACATTAGCAATACATTTACGTTTTTTGGAATAATACATCCAAAGATTGTGTGGATCTACCCCAGAAATACAACTCCATATCTCTGCATAGAAAAGAATTGAGCATGGTACCCCATAACAAGTTGATCGTTTTTGATCGTTTGCCAAAACAGTTTTTGATTTATTATATACCTAAAACTTTTATACTAGTGCATTCAGATAAAAATGACAATATAAAATATAACACATATTTATTACCATTATCATGTTGAAAGAATGCTTATGTAATACCCAATAATTATTTTATTATTCTTTTCTAGGAATGTATAAATACGAAGCAATATGTTTGATTTTTTAAAGCAGTTCCTAAATTTCGAAATAAATAGCAAAGTGAAGTTAATTTCGAAATTAACTGTGTCTTCCAGTTGAGACACTCGTTTACTTGAACTCCTTATAATATGAGAGGTTAAACAGATATTTCTTTTTATGTAACATCTAAGAAGCATTTCCCCATAATATATCATAATCATGTAATACATTTGTACAACACTACATAATTTTTTAAAATAATGCTTATTATTGCGTGTACGAAAATTAAATATTTCATTATTTTCTTTTTTTCGCAGTTATTGTATTGTATTACGCAGAAATAAGAAATGAAAAAAATATATGAGTAGAATAACTAATAACAGGTATTTTTTATTTTAATTTTTTTTTCTATTTTATAAGATGTAGTCCCAAATTTCCCTGTAATGTCGCCCATGATATCATATATTTTTTATTTTAAACTAAGATATGTCACGACTATATTGATATCGTTATATTAGATAATAGTAAGATATGAAAAAAAAAAAATAAGAAAACATATTTCTACAGAAAAGACAAATCTTTAATTTGGTGATATCACGAATCTAGTGGTGTTGTGAAGAGAAAAGTGATGGGTAAAAAATCGCACCTGGCGCCAACAAAATAAACACCCAACAGAGTATTAATGCAACAGTGACGTTTTATACACTCAATGTGTAGTACTATTACACAAATTTGAAAGTGTTCAGATCAATGGTTCTTGAAGTAGGTACCTCGAAAAATATGAATTTACTGTGACATTTTTTATTGGTTATTACTCGGAGATGGTTTGATTTTCGGTAAAAATAACATAATAATAACAGTAATACCAAGGTAGTGAGTTTAGATGATAAAGTATACGCGATTTATTGGTCCAAATAACAATAGTGGGGTACAAATTAGAGCTAAGACCGCACTAGCAGTTGGACAAGAACAGTTTTACTGATAAGTCCTTAAAATCCCATAATACATACCTACATGATATGATAATACATAGAAAATAATTACAGTTCATACCCAATATTTTTAACCAACAGTAATGAGAATTGGTATTTATAAACAGAGTTTAATTTAAACTAATTGTCATTCCATGTCTGAGTGTACTTTGGTCTATAATGTGTTTGCTGGTAACATAATGGTTATTTATGTAAGTACTTACAAGTACTTAATGCAAAATTGACCGCTATACATATTTATTTATTAATGACTTATTAAATTCAAAAATAAAACAGTGAACTTTATGAGATGATTGTAACACTTGTGATTGGTATAGTCCGAGTAGAAAAAAAAATGAATGTGTTAAATAATAATTGGTATTTGAGTTTCACCACTCTAAACACGTTCCCTATTAGTCTGTTTTTTTATTGAGAAAAGTGATAATATCACTCTTTCTTGTATAATAAATCATTGTATGACATACATTCCATGGGCGTACCTTTTATTTTCGAATTGTTTTCTATAATAATGCCATGAAAATATATGAAAAACTTGAGGCGCAAATTAAACTTTTTTTGTTTTTAGATTATATTATCAGTTATTTTGAATCACACTGAACTTAAAAAATAAGGGCGGGATGATGATTGTCTTCAACAATAAGAACATCAATGCGCCAATATCCAAATGGCATGATGACGGTCTCGGATGCTAGGGCCAGGCAGGACTATTGCCTTTTTACCCTAGTCATCGCTGTAGACCTGGACCGGCCTCGTGCAGGGCGGGTTAACTTACTTTACGAACGGCCCCACTCACAAATGTGAGCGGTGCCGAAGATTTCGGTCAACCTCCCTGGGTCCTGGCTGATGAACCCTGCTGGCTAGGGCCTCTTCTGGCGCTCTTCTGTCTTCGTCTTCTTTCTTCGCCAGCTTGTCACCCCCGGGGGTAGTCATCTGTCTGTCAGGGACTGTGTGGATATTCTGTGACTTGGGATTGACTGCCAGTACACAAAGTGGCAATTGACACATTGTCATCTGGATCATCGGACAAGGTGAGGATGAACTGTGTAGCTCTAGGAGATGAAGGCCTAAGTGCTTTCTTAGCACTTTCGTCCTTCACGGAGCCAGGGGGACAACGGGCACTGGTCGGTTTACTAACCGGCGCCCGCAAGGTTTGTGGGAGGGTGGTTGGTCGTGTCATGTCTTTTCAGTGGGTTTGGTCCATCTGTAAGGAAGGGATTAGTTATACTTACCCGTTATCCAGTAACTGTACCTTCGGCCTCTTGTGCCTCGGTGCGTCGGCCGGATCATAGGAGGTGGCCTCCCTGATCAGCGGGTTCCTGTGCTCCTCAGCTAAGGTGTACAGTTTCTTCGCTCTATCCCGGATGATTTCGGTGACTGGTGTGTACTCCAGGTCCCTGAAGATGTCAGCGTTTCTAACGTACCATGGTGCGCCCACCGCTGTCCTGATGGCCACGTTTTCCACGGCTTGGATCTTCTTCAGATAGGTCTTCGCTTGGTATCCCCATGCTACGGAGGCGTAGGTCAGCTGTGGTCTGATGAGTGCTTTGACTAGCAGAAGCTTGTTCCTCAGACTGAGCCTGCTCTGGTTCCCTACCATCGGGTAGATGAGAGCTCTCGTCCGTTTGGCCTTTACCACGATGGCTTCGGTGTTCTGTCTCCATGTCAGGCCTTTATCCATGATTACGCCAAGGTACTTGACGGAATCGTGCCATTGGATGTCCTCGCCGAACATGGAGACGTGTCCTGTGGGGGTTTCCTTGCGTTCTTTCCTGAAGAGAATCGTCTGGCTTTTCTCCGCGTTGACTGCGACTTTCCACTTGATACACCATTCTTCCAGAAGAGAGGCTGCCTCTTGGAGTCTTCTGGTGGCTGTTCTCGCACTCCAGGATCTGGCCGTGATGGCCGTGTCGTCCGCGTAGAGCGCCATTGCGGTCCCTTCGGCCCTTGGGAGATCAGAGGTGAAGACAGCGAACAGATGGGGTGACAGCACAGAGCCTTGGGGGACTCCGGCTTCCATCGGTCGATACGTGGACACACAGTCCCTGATCTTCACTCGCATCTGTCTCCCGTGCAGGTATGATCTAACTAGTTTGACGAGTGCAATGGGATAACCCATACTCATCATTTTAGCTAGTAGACCATCGTGCCAGACCCTGTCGAAAGCCTTCGCAACGTCCAGGAGTAGTGCCGCCGTCACCTGTCTTTGGTTGAAACCTTTGGTGACTTCTTCGGTGATCCTGAGCACTTGGAGTTCCGTACTATGTCCTGTCCTGTACGCGAACTGTTCATCCGGGATGATTTGGAGCTCTTCGGTTTCCTCTTCTATTCTTCTCAAGATGACGCGCTCGGCTACCTTGCTCACAGCTGAGAGTAGGCTGATGGGCCTGTAAGAGGAGGGAAAGAGTAGTTCCTTACCTGGCTTCGGGATGACTATGACGTCGGCCTTCTTCCACCTGTCCGGAAAGTATCTGAGCCTCAAGATCCCGTTGATGATATCCACCAGGGCTGCCACCCCTTTGCTGGGTAGCTTCTTGAGGGCGATGTTTCCGATCTTGTCACATCCAGGAGCTTTTCTCGGCTTTAAGCTCCTTAGAATCTCCTTGACCTCCTCTGGAGTGGTCGGACGGATGTGATCATCGTCTGGCAGGCGGGGCATCCGACGCACTCTGCGTTCCACGTCATCAACCCAGTCCTCGTCCTCATCATCGAGTTGGTTTTCCCTACACTGCAGTTCCAAGCTGTCCGCTTTTTCCTGGCAAGTGTAGACAATCCCATTCTCTCCGTGGATTGGGGACATTGGTTTCGGCCTGTTCCGCAGAGCACGCTGGGTGTTCCAGATGCTCCTGTCCTGTGGGTCCAGTGATTCCAGGTGACGCTGCCATCCTTCTTGACGGTGTTCCTGGAGGGCAGCTTTGACTCTCCTGTTCAGCGTGTTATACGCGTGCCTGTCCTCAGGGAGTCTAGTCCTTTGGGCCCTTTTCTTCGTCCTTCGTCTGTCCCGAATCAGCTGCCTGAGGTCCTCCGTGAGGTTTGCCATCGGCGTTGGTGCCCTTCTGGTCTCTGTCTCTGTAGTGTTTTCCTCCATCGCTTTCTGGATCTGTTTTTCCAGGGAGGTGATGGCCCTCTCCACATCTTCCTCGGATTCAATCCTGGGAATATGTGCAATGTTCCTTTGCAGTGCTGCACGGAACAATTCCCAGTCTGTCCTCCTTTTGATGAAGGTCCCAGTGTCCACATCATCCTTCTCTCCTAGATCCAAGAAGATCGGATTATGCTCGGTGGAACCTTCCGTCCTGGTAGAGATTTCCGCATTGAGGGTCATCTCCTTCATTATAGCGATGTCCAGCACATCCGGTCGGTGGATCCCATTGTCGTGCGTCGGCTCGTCCGGTCCTAGTGCCTGCATGTTGCCAGCGTGTCGTCCCAGGAATCTCAGCAGATCTCGTCCTAGAGTGTTGGTGACTCTGCTGTTCCATTCCTGTGACTTGGCGTTCAGGTCCCCTATGGCAAGCACCTGAGTCTGGTCCTGGAATATTGCATCCAGGTCCGTGTCCAGGATCCGGCATCGGGGCGGCTGATAACAGGATACCACTTGAATGTCGCCATTTCGTGCCGTTGACACTACTACGGCGGTGGCTTCCAGGTTTTCCATGTCCGGCAGCACGATTGGATGGTGGTCGATCGACTTCTTTACCAGCAGGGCTACTCCTCTCATGGGCCTTGGTCCAGCGTAGTCCTTCCTGTAGACATGGTAGCCAGGGAAGTTGGCTGGCTTCAGCGGCGTCATCTTCGTTTCCTGTAGTGCCAACACGTCTATGTCGTACCGGGCTAGGAGTTCCTCCACTTCAAGTTTTCTTCCTTGTAGCCCGTTAACGTTCCATGAGGCGATCTGCAGGAAGTTCGGCTTCACCTGAAAAGACATTACAGATTAGTAAAGCCTGGCATCTGTGCAAAAAATGCGCTCATTGCTGAGCACATTTGCTGCATCTGTTTGAGCACCGCGGTGAGGTTTTGGGCCTCCACGGGTGCTCGTTGTTGCCTGGCAGGGCCGGCGCTCGGCCCTGCATTACCTTGAGCTACCCTTGCGTAGCTCAGCCCGCTGGTGGCGGGTCTTTTGACCTCCCTCGGTGGCTGTTGGGTCCTTGGAGCCTGCTTCTGGGGGCCCGCGGGCTTCTTGGGATATTTGGGACATCCTTTATAGCTGGCCGGGTGCGCTCCCTGGCAGTTTGCGCATCTCGCTGGGACGTCCTGCTTCTTTTTGCAGTCCGCTGTCCGATGGGCCTCGCCGCACTTCACGCACTTGGCCTGTGCGGTGCACCTACCCTGTGCGTGGCCGAAGCGCTGGCATCGGTGGCACTGGGTGACGCTCTGTTGCGCCCTTTGTCTCTCTGTGCGGACTACCAGGTAGCAGCACCTCGTTACCTCCAGGATCTTCTCCTGGTCCAGTGGCACTTGGACCAGTACCAGTGGGATCTCCATCTTGGTCCTCCTCGACGTCATCCGCTGAACAGAGATCGGCGAGAAGCCCTTGTCTTCCAGGTCTTTCTTGATCTCTTCGCAGCTTACGCCACTAGGGATGCCGCGTATCACTACCCTCAGGAGCCTCTCTTCAGGGAGCGCGTAGGTGTGGTACTCCCTTTTCTCCTGTGTGAAGATTTTTGTCATCTTCCTATAATCTTCACTCGTTGATGGGTCGATAGAGATGCCTTCACCAATGACGCGGGCCTTCTTGAAGTTAACGTTTGCCTCGCGCAAACGTCTGCTTACCACCGTCCACGTTTCCTTTTTCCTAAGGACGACTGGCGGTATCTTGGGCGTCTTGGCTGGTTCCATTGGGGCCGGTCCTGGATTCCGGTCCTCCTGCCGGCTCGTACTCTCTTCTGGGGCCTCGGTGCCTTCAGGAGTCCGGGCCTCCTGGGTCCTGGCCTGTTTGGGCTCCTCTTCTTCACTGTCGGAGTTTGCCTTCCTCCTTTTCTTATTAACGGACTTCGTGGATCCGACTTGAGCCCCCTGGATGGCTTTCAGGAGCTCCTCGTGCTGCCTGTCCATCCTTGATTGCATTTGAGCCATCCTTAAGCTCATTTCTTCTATTTGGGCCCTCAGTGCCTTGTTTTCAGCCCTTAGACGCAGCTTTTCCTGGTCCACAATCTCCACATCCATGTTGCATGGGGTGGAATCCCTGGAACTACCACTCTGCGAGTCCTCGTCCACTTCTCTATGGTTTCCCATACCCTCCTCCTGGGTATGCGTAGCCTTATCTGAAAAAGAAAGCTGAAAAATAGAAGTTATGGTTAGTACACACAGAATATAACAAAAATATGTGTCTCCAGGAGGGAGACTTTTTTATCTTTTTTATATTAGCGTCTTGAAAAAGACGACTAATATTTCTCTTCTTCTGAATTCTTTTCGCAAAAAGTATATTAGAGCCTTGAAAAAGGCAACTAATATTTCAAGCTCGACCGCGCCAACCGTTGCTTAACTTTAGTTAGCTCCGACTGCGCCGACCGTTGCTTAACTTCGGATATCACTTCGGGTAGATCACAGTGGCACTATACTTCCGTATACACGTCTGCACTCGTTCACTGCTTGCACTCGAATGAGAACATCAATGGCCTTTTCAACCTTACAAATTTTGTTAGACAGTACTAGGTCTAATAATCTATTGTTTGAATTAGTTAAAGTGTTAAATTGATCTAGAGCAAGAAAACTCTTAAAGTTTATTAAAGCCCGTAAGGTTCCAGTAGTGGATCCACCAGAAACATATTTACAATATTCAGGTATATTAAAATCACCTAAGATTAAAGTATCCGAGTTATAAATATGATTTAGGGAAAAAATGCATCTAACAACATATTGTACGAGTTAACCGACATCCTAGGAGGAATATAAACCGTAAATATGTAAAAATAATAGTGCTTTATAATTATTTTAATGCCAATAATATCAATGAGAGGTATGTTACTAAACATTGTAGAATTTAATTTTAAATCGACCGCTATGAGCGCAGAGTTTACGGCTATCAGCACCCCACCACCTCCTTCACGACCAGTTTCTGATAAATTTCTATCAGTCCGAAAATTTTAAATTGCTCATTTAACACCTCAGGGTTTTGTATATTTGATTGTAGACCAGTTTCCGTAAAAGCTATCCATACATATATAAAAGCTCAAAAAGGTTTTCTTCTCCGGTTCCTCAAGCGGCTACCGCTTCACCAATTTTGATAATTTTTTTTTTCAATGAAAGGTCTCTACCCTAAGATAGATCATGACACATTTTTATATTTTTTAATCACTATTTTCATATATAAAACAAAATAAACAAAAACTAATGCATGTTAGCGTATGCTAAGCGCTGCGTTACTTGAAGCGACCTCTACCACCGACCTCTTAAGAAATGGAACTAACGCATCTTAGCCGACTTGGCTTATTCTGTGCCAGTGTGCTGTTCGGTTATTGTTTACATTCGAATTTTCAGTTACTTTGCTGCAAACAGGATTGTTTATATGTAACTTCGAGTTTTTACTTGCTTTGCAAATAGGAATTTAAGCTAAGTATTTTTAGTTTAGTTTACTATTTTTATTTGTTTTTCGGGATAAACTTATTTTAAGCATGGAACGACATGTTGCTCCTATTGTAGGTGACGGAAATTGTTTATTTCGTTCTGTTTCGCATTGTTTATTTAATAATGACCAACATTATCGCGAGATACGCATGCAAGTCGTCGAAAAATTTAAAAATGAATGGGAATATTATGAAGGTTTTATTGTTGGAGATCCATCGTATCGGTTACCGATTACAAATTCCGCTGAATACGAAAATTTATTGTCTTTAGATGGCGAGTTCGCCGGCCATGTCGAATTGCACTGTATTAGTCAGCTGTTTCCTGACCATTTGTTTAGAGTGTATAGAGATAATAATAATAACGAAACTCTTGATTGTGGTACTGGAAATATTATTTCTAGTTTACTTTTTTCTGGTAATGTTGATGCAGGACATTATAGTGTTTTAGAATTTCGTCCTGTCACTAATGATGCCGATGTGGAAAACGCACTCTGCAATGTTGTGCAACATAATATTTCAAGAAAACGTAAATTAAGAAAGACGTTGACTGGCGGCAGGGAAAGGAGACGCGAACGCACACAAAAAAGTCTAAAATATGAAAAAAAATCTGCTTTACAATTCAATATAGATGTGCCGTTTCTGATACTATTTCAAATGTAACTTCATTCAACTTAGGTACTTAAACAACATATGTAGTTATTGCTCTGCCCGGTACTTTTCATGTGAAAAAAATTCGGCTGGCTACTTTGGTCTTTGTTGCTGTAATAAAAAGTTCAAATTACCGGAATTTCGGATTGCTGATAAAATGAAAGAATTATTTACAGGGAATGATGATATCGAAAAATTTTCGAGATAATATTCGACAATATAATAATGCATTGTCGTTCGTGTCATTCGGGGCAAATATAAAATTACCTTCCGGATTGTTTCAAAATTCTTGGTGTAGTACATCATAAAATTTCGTCATTATACCGTCAAAATGGAGGATGTGCTTCTTATGGACAGTTATACATTTTAGACTTTTCCGAAGCCAATCAAATTAGACTTGAATATGCTGCGAACAGTTCCATGAGAAAAGACATTCTAATAATACTAAATCGTGTCGTAAATCAATGTAATCCTTATGTGATCATGAGAATTCTATATCATCTTTAAAAGTTAACAGTAAAGCAGCAGCTGATATCAGGTCAGCAAGACTGATTATATGGGATGAAGCACCCATGGCCAATATCTATGCATTAATGTGCGTTAATAGACTTCTCAAAGACATTATGGGTAATGACATTCCTTTTGGAGGAAAAATTATAATACTTGGGGGAGATTTTAGGCAGGTCTTGCCAGTAGTTCTACATGCCTCACGAGAAACAATAATTCAAAACTGCATCAAGTTTTCTCCCCTATGGTCACAATTTAGGGTATTTAAGTTGTTTAGAAACATGCGAGCAAGATCCGAAGAATTAGAATTTGCTAATTTTCTGCTTAAAATTGGTAATGGAGATTATCCTTCCGTAAATGACGAATCGTCACCATTATCTGCTGTTATTGATTTAGGGCACCTTCACACGGGACACCGAACACCGGACACCGGTGTTCGACACCGGTGGTCGAGATCTTTTCCACGAGACACTGGACACCGACACCAGTGTTCGCTGAAGAATTCGGACGTACTACAGTCGTGCCAAAAGGATTTTAGTTTTATTATGGATGCACTAGACAACGAAACATTAAGTTTGCTCGGTATCTTGTTAATACGAAAAAGACGGAGAAGGCGAATGAATGTCTGTGTTTTAAATTGTGGCGGAGCCGAGACACCGTTTCCGTGTCGGACACCGAGTGTCCCATACATGTGGTCCGTGTGTAAACATTCATTTATTTGTACGATCGGCTAGAATGAGCCACCGGTGTCGAACACCGGTGTTCGGTGGTCGGTGTCTCGTGTGAAGGTGCCCTTACCGTCCAGTGTAATTGCGAAAGAAGACATTGTTTCTGAAATTTTTTGGAAAGAATTTGCGTCACCGCACGCCGTTATTAATTTTTCAAAATTTGCCATTTTAGCCCCGAAAAATGAGATCAATTCTAAAGTTATAAACCTTATACCAGGAACGCCTAGAACATATATTAAGTGTAAATAATTTGATAACGGAGGAGGAGAATGAAATTCTTCAGTTTCCTATGGAATTTCTGAATAGTTTAGAGTTAAGTGGTTTGCCTCCACATAACCTTACATTAAAAACTGGAGCTATTGTCATGCTGTTAAGAAACCTAGATGCTTCCCAGGGGCTCTTAAATGGTACCAGATTAATTGTTCGAAATATGTACGACAATTCTTTGGATTTGGAAATTATCACTGGCGAAAGAGTAGGTCAAAGAGTTTTGATTCCTAGAATCCACTTAACGCCATCTGATACAACTCTTCCTTTTTCTTTCAAAAGACGCCAATTTCCTATTCGTCCTGCGTTTTGTATGACTATAAACAAAGCGCAAGGTCAAACTTTTGATCGTGTTGGGATTTATTTACCCCAGCCTGTATTTAGCCATGGCCAGTTGTACGTAGCAATGTCTCGAGTGCGATCGTTCGACAATTTGAAAGTACAAATAATTCCAAAAGGGAACAGCACTCTCAATGTAGTATTTAAGCAGGTGCTGTAACATGAAACTTTCGTCCTTCACTTGCAATTTCCAATACACCCGCCGTCGAATTTCGACGGGGTTTCGCTAGTTATGTCATAATTACTACACGCCGCATTATTGTAGAGAATTCTGAGTTTTGTGTTCAAGCCACGCACGTTCTGATAGTACACGGGCAAGGTATGACAATCCGGGAGGTGCGTACACGTTTATGATGACAAATTACTAGTAGTAGGAATATTATCTGAAATTGGGAGCTCTGGTTGCTATTGATGACCCATGTCCGCTTTTAATTTCGCAACAGCGTTTAAATATACTGAGCATTCGCCATAGTCCCAGGCGAATATATCTCCGTAGAGATATTTGATTTTTATTTTTTTTTAAGGACATACAATTAACACATTCTAGTTTATCAGCTGTACATTTGTCAAAGCTGTGATTTTCAAGCGCATCTTGGACAAACAACGTCCTTTTTACGTGTACTGTGCGCGTGATTATAATCATTACACTTAAAACATCTTAATATACTGACAGCATCATACACCTTGCATACATCTAGGCCTACAATTAAGAAACCGTTATTTATTACCTTATTATATGATGTAATATCTAATTGCACAAACGTTTGAAACAAATTCTTGTTCTTTTTTGTTGACCAAAGTTATATTATCATTAAATAGTTCACTATTCTGTTTTATGATATATTCACAAAGAGTATCAGATTCAAGTTCCCCAGACATGTCAACAATTCTTATTCTTGGATGTATCGCTTTGACTTCCCGAATTTTGTAATTAGACGCCAGTTTTTTTTCCGCCAATTTCTTAAATGTAGATACTTGTTCGTTACTGCTGCAACTAATAGTCCACCATCGCGAGTATGTTTAATTTTGTTGAAATTGGCATAGAATTAACAGGATTAATATTTAGAAGGATGTTGGATTTAATCTGCTGATTAGGTTGTGAATTTTTTGGTTTCATTAAAACGGCTGTTTGACTGCTATTACGAAATATTGAAGCATATAGCGATTATTATTACTAGTTAAGCCGTTGAATGCATATTGTGGAATATTCATGGTGATTGAGCCACTAGGTAATACAATTTCAGCTACCTTATTTTTAGCAATATCCACGAATTGTGTTTTTACATTATCCAGCAATGTATTAAACCCGTCTAGAAAGTTCTCCATCTTTTCCTTAAAAGTGTCTTGAAGTTTCCTTTCATAAAAAAAAATCATTTAAATGTAGATAAATGGCACATTTCCATAGAAGACCTGGTATTTCTTCCATGTCCTGTATGTCAGTAGTTGCTTCAATACATGATAAGTGGTACAGTTTTTTGCAAGGGCCACTACAGGAAATGCTAGGAGATTTCCTAACGCCGAATTATTACAACTACCGCAACGAGACATACTAAACACTAAATGTTCCAGTAATAAAAAAAAATGTTTTTTTCTAATTACGGCATGTTATTACTGTTTACGGAACGATAGCACCAGAAGAGCAGTTTATTTTACTGTGCAGTAGCACTTAAATGTATAAATTAAAATTTATTTAACAGCTTTGATTTGGCTTAACTAAAAGCACAAGTAAACAAATATATTTATTATATCCACTATCTCCACACAGATGTTTATATGCCTTCAATCTTCAACGGGCTGAGGTTCATGTTGTAAAGGCTCGGTCCCTTTTCACACGTGTCGACCAAGTTTCCAATAATACTTATTTCACGTTATTTATTAATTATTAATTTTATAGTAACAGTAGTTTTCCATTCAATAATACTGATTTATGCGAAATTTTTTTATGCTCCAATCCAGTATAATTTTGTCACACTTTTCACCGCACGTCTGCACTACACTGCAAATGCAACAAATACTGTCAACTAAAAGTGACATAAGGGGATCGGAAAAGACTTTTCTGAAATCGCTCAAGAATGGCTACTTCTCGGCGCAATTTCAGATCCCAAAATACGTAATACGATATTCTATAGTATTTTAGTCCGTTGTTAAGCAACCATCATAAAACAGTACGAGAAAATTACTTTTCCGACTTAGGCCGGGGAAGTAACTCGCGTACAAGTTTTTTATATATATTTTTGTCAGTAAATAAATACATGTACACAAACCAAATGCATATTTTAGAAAAAAATAAAACATTAAATTTAAAGTCACATTTTTTGCGGTTGCTACTAACTCTGGTGGTGTCCCAAACAACTGTCCATTTTAAATATTTTTTATTATTTTTTTTAGCACTTACAAGTATTAAAGTGAAATAAGCAATGAATCTAACTTTATCACAACAATAAATAAACAGTGATTGTCAAGGAAACGATTTCATAAGCAATTAGTCTGTAATGAAAAATGTTATGGATTAATAAAAATACCTTAATTTATAATAATATTGATTACGATTTCAGAAAAAATACTATGTGTACCTCGTAGTAAAAGCACATTCCCGGACTTCAATGCAATTTACATCGTCGTCCGGAAATGTATTGCTTTTACTACTAGATACACAATGTACTATTTCGATTACTTATGTCACTTTACCGGGCTAGACCAGTAAAGATGTAAAAAAAAATAATTTTTTACATTAGAAATAATAAATTTTATAATCACATTGAAATAAATTAATTAAGCTTTTGTAATTTGACAAATGACAACAAAGTGCTATCTACACAAACTACAACATTTTTATTTCGTTATATTTTCTTAAAAAAAAAACAAGGTAATATGGTCTAATACATCAATGTCGAAAAATTATGATTTACGGTGAATGTGCCAGACCACACAAGAATTGTTTCAAATTATATAGCATTTTTGATATGGGTTGTAACAAACGGACCACTTAGATGGCCTGATTCGATAACACTTGACTTTTTCTTGTGTTGTTCCTTAAAAAGTAGAGATAACAATGAACAAATAGAAGACATAGCTGATTTAGAAAATAAAATATATGCCGCAGTTGTGCAGCAATTAACAGCTGTCTGTGATAAGGCACATAGGCGTCTTATTTACGATGCATTTATCAATACGACGGAAATTTTAAAATTTATTATATCTTCTTCTTTTTAATTACTTGTTTATTAGTAATATTTATTTTTAAAAATGCGTCCTTTGTCGTGTTTGCATTGTGGTAGTGTTAATAGTCACACTAATTTCTCGAATATGAAATTTTATGAAATTTATTTCGAAATGGTTGAGAACGACATGTACATACGTTAGTATTTTGTTAAGATTTTGTCCTCATTAAAGCGTGGCAAATATAACGCTAGTCGTAGACGTATGTACAAGGTCATCACACGAAAATATCCTTTTTTGGAATAACTTGGTTATTTTTGAAGTTAGCAAAAAAGGTGTAAGTACATTTATTAACTAATTTTGTTCGCAGAAATCAAATTTTGAATCAAAAAACAATTGCGTATCGCTCTTAAGAAATATGACATTTTATTTCATATTATTAAATAGAAAACCGTCCATATTTTAAAATAAATCGATTTTTCTCATTTTTTCTGATTACTAAAATTCCATACACCTAAGTAATTATTTCTAAAAAAGTTTTTGATATATTTGGATTTTGGTATTAAATTATTATTAATGATTTTGTTAAACGCGTAGTTATTTGGAAACAAATGAGCTGTTTTTCTGAAATAAAGATGCAATTTACTCAGCAAAGTAATGTTCTTCAAAAATCAGTAACTCTCATGGTTAACTCTTCTTCTTGTCAAAGACATTAACAAAATCATTAACGATATTTTAAGACTAAAAATCCAAATAACTCAAAGACTTTTTGAGATAATATATTACACATGTTGGTATTTTGAAATCAGAAAAATGAGAAAAATCTAAATATATAAAAATATACAGGGTGTTCTATTCTAAAAAATCAAAATAAAATGTCATACTTCTTAAATGCGACGTGCAATTGTTTTTTTTGATTCAAAATTTGGATTCTGTGAAAAAATTAGTTAGTGAATGTCTTTGCACTTTTTGATAACTTTAAAAATAACCAAGTTATTTAAAAAAAGGAGATTTTCGCGTGATGACCCTGTACATAGGCAACGTATTCCAGTCTGCTTAAGTATTTCGTCCCGTTCGTACATATAAACTGATGAAAACAATGTCACGCTGCATGTTGGTTTATGATTTGCGTCTTACATTTTTGAGCATATGGACAAATATAAAGATGTAAAGCATAATGTGCGTGAAGGCTGTGTTATCACCATAGATTAATATATAAAGTTACAAGCAATTCTGATGTGTATTTTTTTATTAATAAGAAATACGATTATTTAGTTTCATAAAATGACATCAAATAAAATATTTGAATTCGATTACGCATCAGTATTGCCTGTAATTTTATTATATCTTAAATCCATATGGTATTTAAGATCAACTATTTCCTTTAATTTTTCGTTCTCATCAATAGAAACATTTTAACAGCGATTTAAAGTTTTATGTTGGCAACCTGGCAACGAGGGCGTACCAATACCAGTAGAAAGCTTCTAAATGGGTTACAAGTTTCAAATTAGCTTGTCCTGACATACAACTTCCATCGCAACCTATTTTAACAAGTTGAAGGACATGGCAGTTAGATACTAGGTACCATGAGTATTTTCAATGACTAAAGGATTTCATTCTACAGTTAAATCCTAGTGAATCAAAAGCCATTTCCGATGCCTAAAACTATTTAAAAAATCCTGAAGTATGAGCAGCAATACATGTGATTCACAACAATTATGCAGTGGTATTGGAGAGTATTTAACTGTTAGAAAATTCTTCATTGTCATTGGAAGTCCATAAATATAATTCATAATGTACAAAATAAATTAAAAACTCTAAAAGATGACCCTGGTATTTGAGTTTAAAAATATTACGTCGGTAGATGTCGAATGATATTTTTCGCTTTACACACGTGTTTACCTGAGATCTTCAGCTGAAAACATATATACTGTGTTACTCTTGCAAATGTTCATTGATGCTCAATCTCAGCAATTGTCCGCGATCGTTAATATGTAAAACGTAAGCAATGTTAATTATTTCATCATCTGCGATAATTATCGGGAACGTAGATATCCATATGGGGCGCTACTGAGAGCCGTTTGATTGGCCACACTCTAGTCCTCTTCTAAACGGTCTTATTTACTACACGGCTATTTGTCTTTGGTGTTTATTTATTATTATCAATTATTCAGTATAACAGTTTTGAACATTTATTTTAATCAAAATTAAAATTAAATAATAATAAATAATGACATTTTATTATTATTTTATCGAACCGTATAAAACATGAATAAAAAATTATCAGTATGAAATATATCATATGGTTGCACTTATCATTTTTATTATCGCTACGTTAAACAATGATATGACAGGTAAATTGCAGTTAGCATGTAATTTCACTGCACAGCAATTTTTTTTGCTTACTTATTCTATAAGAACTTATAGATAATACCAGTGAATGAGTATAGTGGAAAGTTTTAAAATGTTGTTAAACAGGTTCTGAGAACTAACCAACATGCAGTTATAGATAATAATATCTATTGCAAACAGAGGCCGATCTAGGGGGGCGCAAAGCAGGGCAATTACCCAGAGCGGCGAATTTGGGAGGCGGCAAAATTGGTTGAAAGAGAAAATTAAATTCAATAAAAACTGATAAAAAAATTAAACTTTTTGAAAAAGCGGTAAAAAGTAGGTAATACATGTTCGAATTTAGTATCAAATTCCCAATTTCCTTCGTTACATCCTAAAAATGAACAAACAAAAAAACGTAATAGGGAAAAATAAGGAAGATTTACTAGGTGTTATTGCCGCTAGTAAAAACAAAGAAAGAGTCTGAACTTGTCTATCGTTCATAAGCTTGAAGCTGCGTGCTGCATTTAATCCAGTTGTCAGGAGAAATCAGGAATCGAGAAAATAGGGTGAGCGTAGTCTGCCTTAACTATACTCGCATTTTGATACGAAAAGTTAAACAACGGTAGTCGTAGTCAGTAATTTGATCACAACTATATTATTATCAAGTGAAAGTCGGCGACCTCGTCCTGTCTTCTAGCGGTTTGTATAAACACCACCACCACAGAAATTAGATAACTCTCGAATCCAAAGCCGAAGCTGCACGGCGAGGGTTACATTTATGAAAAAAAAAAACGCGGACACAACCATTCCCACCGACATTGCCAGTGGCGGTGGCAAGATTCGAACCAGCAACTCAATGGAGAGATTATCTAGTCACATTTGCCATTACGCGCTCTAGCCAATTACTCCACCGAGCCGGTATATCAGCGTATATGCAGAAGATATGCAATCTTAGGCAAGGGTTGTGTAGGTGATATACCATTCTTCGGAAGGAATATAAGGCAGTTGATCCCTTGTCTATTAGATTTTAGGCAAGTAAAAAATCCCTATTCTTCGATAAAGAAGAGGTTCTGCAAAATTTCCAGGTGGGGGATAATCCAAGTCCTGGCGTCGGTGTATGGCCGGCGGATATAGGACGACGTTAAATAAATTAATAAAAAAAAAAATGGAGAAAATAACATGCTTAGTACGGAACCGAGTAGCCCAAGAATCTTGTAAAAAGTGGCATATACCCCTCGAGAACCTAAAAAAACTGAAAATAATTTCTCATCAAAAACCATCTACTACATCTGATTGTTGAGGTCGCCATTCGATTCGGAGTTGTGAACACCCCCTAAAAGTCAGTTTTACCCCTAAATCGGAATCACAAGTTTTTTAATAATTCTCACGTCATATCTTCGTTATTAAAAGAGTTATTGAGCAGATTTTTGCTAAATGATAGCTTGTATCTGGTCATGACACTAACGCTACTAAATTACTTTCTGTCGAACCATCTTGTAGAAAAATGCAAATTTATAAATTGTTGACAAAATTTTGTTGAAAAAGATGTTTTTTTTTTTAATTTAAAAAACAGGTAGGTCCACCTATATATTTTATTTTGTTTTTTTACTGTTTGACTGTTTCAATAAATACCTATAAAAAATTTCTTTCACTGTCAAAAATTATGTTTTAAAATAATTATTTATAATTAAATATAAAGGGCGGCAAAAATCATTTTTGCCCAGAGCGGCGCCGGCGGAAGAGCTAGATCGGGCCCTGATTGCAAAACACAAACTAGAAGGGATATGGAAAGATGGCTTTAAATGTGGTATAAAAAAAAATAGGGTAAAAATTAACCAATTTCTAAATTTTTTTGAAAGATAAAAATTAATTTTCAGGAATATGTGTCTGTAATGGTTCTAAAGCAATGGAAGCTCATATTTTTTTACATTAACTGCTAATGGTAAAAAAATATAAATTTATATTATAACTTGACAGCCTCATTATTCTTCTGTGTTATCTAGTGTGTATATGTGCAATGTAATAATTCTAGTTTATTTATAATATTAATTGTTAAAAAACAACTTTTTAATACACTTTTGTTTAACATAGATTATATTCCCGTGAAATTCAAATGTATATTTCTACCATGCACCACTTATATTTTTGTTTTCTTTTTCACAAGGTTTTATCCAATTTGTTCTACATATTATCTTTTTGAATACAAGATTTTATAAATTATACATCTAACTATAAATTTCCATAAATTTTTTTATACTATGCCTAGTCTGTTGTACTTTTTATATTGCCTTTTGTAGTAAATATATGGTGTTAAAAATATTGTTAGTTTTGTTTAATCTATAAACTGCCTTTTTAAATTTAACAATAAATGTTGGCATATTTTTAAAATGGCTTGGCTACAACTCTGTTTAATTTGGACACAATAGCTTTGTTCGAGAGGTTTATTTACAGGGAATCCCGGAAGATTTTTCTAACATAACTTTTTTCACATGGACCAACTTGAAAATTGAGGCAGCCAACGAAAAAGAAATGGGTTTAAAATGTAGAATTTTCAGCTGACCACACAAAAAATACATACCTACTTTTAATTTTCTTATATTATACTTTGTTTACCAAAAAAATGTGAAATATAAATAAATACAGGACTTTTTCACTAATATACATTCCGGCCCAGATGGTAAATTTCTAGGTCTCTTGCATTTTTTTCATAGGGTTAGCGGTGTTCACAAAAAACGAAACAATAAAAACCAAGGTATAGTGCCCCTTAATAATAAAACTGTCCAAAATTTCATTTTTGTTATTAGCGACCGAGTGCGTACAATAGATAATCTTTTTTCTGTCACAAAAAACAGAATTGCAATAAAAATTACGAAGGATAATCACAGATTATTTTATTTTTCTTTAACTTTGACGGGCCATAACTTCGCAGGTAAACATTGGAAATGCTGACACATGTTCAGTTTATAGGAACTTTTCTTTTTCCTGAAGTTTTTGACATCACTTAGGAAACACCTTTTATACTAATTCAATGATCCGATAACTCTTTGACTAGTTAATCACTGGGCAAATACATATTTGTAATCGATTAAAAAAAGCTATTTGTATATCACAACATAATTTTTCTAATATAGGAAACTTAAATTTAAAATGGTTGACCCTTATTGCAGACAACAATAATACTATCTGGACCGATATATATGTTTTCGCGACAGCCATTGGCGCCAACTCTGAGAGTACTCGGTTACCCATAAGATCAATCTGATCTGCCCGTGGCAACTGCAACATTCATGGACTGCTAATTTATAGTTACTGTAAATTTCTTGATTAAGAATAACGCGACAGCTTACGTGGGCGGTACCGCGTGGCATGCCCGGCAGAAGCGGCGGACGCGTCTGAGGAGGTACGAGCGGCAGAGGCGGCAGTAGTGTCTTATGTGTACTTTAAAGTCCAGCACAGTTTACCGTGCGATTATTCGTGAATGGTGACATGTCTAGATCAAGAAGAAGGAATGTTTTACTGGGGGAAAGCGTTTATCTCAAAATATTATTATTTATTATTATTATTATTATTATTAATTAAGAGCGTGTGGAATAACCCAAACATTCGGAGTTTACAAGCCAGACTGCGCTCGGTACGGGCGGCACTAGCGGCGAATATCAAATTATTTGACCGCGTGCGCCGCTCGAAAACCGGCAGCTCTACCAGCGCCGCCTGATAACGCGCACGTAGGACACATGAATTGTATTCCACGGTTTGATATTGCCGGCTCTGCCGCTCCTGCCGGGCGTGCCACGCGCTACCGCCCACGTAAGCCGTCGCGTAAGGTAAACAGAACATGACTCAATTATTTTTATCGTAGTATATACACAATAATCATACGACTAGAGAAGGATAGCTTATTCCCATAAGAGCATATTATGTTGGTTTTCCGATCTGCGCGTAGTGTGTGTTAGTGACGTCACCGTCGGACTTAACTGCTCAGTTTACGCTTTCTTTTTCATGTATTTAGCTATATTTTAGAGCTATTTCAGTGATGCCAGATCGATGAAATTTTTCCTTAGATTTAGGTTTTTTATTTCAAATAAGGAAATAGGAAATTTAGCGAATCTTATATAAAGAAAAAGGATACCTAGAATTCTCTAAAATTTTAAAAGATCCCCTAAATTCTCTATTTGAAATAAAAACCTAAATCTAGGAAAAAATTCCATAGAATTAGCATCACTGAATTGTTTTAATATTTGAAACAAATAAAATTATGTGAATGTTGTGATTCTTTTTTACGTTATTTAGTTGTTTTTATTGCGTTTTTTTTGTTTGCTTTAAACTTGATGGATAGACGTGTAAAATTTATTATTTATTGCTAAATAGTTAGTCTTAATTATTTTAAATTTGCAAATTTTGACAAGTGCCTTTGCTAGACATTTCAAATCGACAAAAACACGGTAAGACATCTTGTAAATTGTTAAAAATAACTATTTTTTTTAATTTGACCTGAATTTGACATAAAAAAATGTGAAATGAAAATGATATTTAGTGCTTTATAAATATGTCTATGTGAAATTTCATAGTATCTTACGTTATTTCCGCAGCATTCGCGGTGAAAAGTTCTAAAGCTCAAATTTTGGGTAGGTAAACATTACATTTTTTGCAATAACGAGTCACATGAATAAAGTGTTACGATATCACATCATTCATAACTTACCACTAACTTTTGGTTTTTAATATGTTAATATCCTATCCTGCAGTAGTGTAAGTTAAAATCGCAATTCACTAGCTTCACGGCCCGTTACAATAAAGATTTCAGGACTCTGGTCCGTTGTCTACGTCATCGTATCCACGCCTCCCGCCGATAAATTAGCTTATCTTCTTTTAGTTGTATTATTCTTGGTATATACCTATTTAACACTGTTATGTTGAATTTACTGCGCATATAATATGTATTGCTGATTATTATTATTTTTATTATTATTCACTGAATGAAATTTTGGAGGAGCACCCACAAGGATTTTCAAAAATCGGTGGCTATGGCGGCAGCCTATTTTTTTCTAATAAAAGAAATTTTTTTTCTAATGGAATATTCTTTTCTACATTAATTTTTGTGTAATAAAATAACGGTGGATCTGCGTTTTATTGCAATCTACAATAAGGGCCATTACTTACTATTTTGTATAAATGCTATTAACTATTATATTTTTAAATTGTAAAGCATCACTAAGAAGATATTTTAGGTAGGTATTGAAATAATTTTCCACCGAACTCAGTTTTTAGGAAACATTCATAAATACAGTTATATACATATTGGAAAATATTTAATTAGAATGCATGCTTTAGGTGGATGCAAAAAGGATAAAAATAGTATACAAAAACGCTTTAAGAATACTATGTCATTTTTAAACGTTGATCATGTTCACTTGATCAGTGAACATGTACTCTTATACCGTGGTAGTTTGTTCACTGATCTGCTACTGCAGCGATACTGTCACGTCAACTATTAGTGCTCCATCGTATATTTTTTGACAGTACTCATCATAACATAACACGCAGTTATAAAGGACGTTTCATATATCTTCGCTTTAATACATAACTATTGTTTGGTTTGAAAAACATTGTTTTGTGTACATTCAGATTTCTGTAATACCGGCGAAGTGAGAACCGGCAACGCCGCAAAAAATGTGACAAGAATAGGTGGTTGAAAATGTTAGAGACTTGTGTAGATACGTTTTAGCATGTCTGTTGTAAAAGTAAAAGTTTATCATTATTGTATTGTTTGTATACATGAATTTTGTATGTTGTATTTTCAATAAACGAGTATCAATAATCCGTAATAAGTTCAGATGAGAAAATAAACCGACATAAACAAAAATGAACATGGTCCTTTGAGCAGATAGAAAAATCAGCACGAAAGCAAAGCAGACATTGTTTTGTACCTACACAACTTCAGTGGAACAGCGTACACAAAAAATTGAAATCGCAGATTAACAGAATCAACATTCAACAGGTCAGTCCTCTCCATATTATTAACAAACTTAGTTTCCTCAATATCCTAATAAAGCATTTAATCTCGCCTAGGTACTTCCATTTGGGTAAACAATATAAATAACAACTCGTTACTTTAATATTAAATAATCAAGTTCACGCGTTTTGGTACACAACTTACGTAAAGTTTCAAGTGCCGTTTTAAACGATATTTAAGCCATATTATATCAAGTTATCAACAAATTACTTAGGTTATACTTATATTTCCTAAAACAAATTCTCAATTTAAATCTCGTTTAATCACAACTAATTAACCATCAAAAAACATAATACAAAGCATTCCAAAAACAAAATTTCTTTGGTAATTCATAAAGCAAACATAAATATTATATAATCATCATTAAGCACAGATTAAAATGGCAGAAGCAGAATTAAAAAGGCTAACAGCTCAGCGCGGCAGCTATAAGGCAAAATTAACACGTTTTGGAAGTTTTTTAGATAGTTATATAGATAATCCCGATTCAATACAGTTACAAACGCGTCTTGATGCAATCATAAATGTTTTAGCGGATTTTGACAATGTTCAAATAGAAATAGAATGCATTGATGACCAGGCAGAGGCGGAGCATAATAAGGGCGCACGGAATTTGAGAAAAATTATTTCCAATTAATATCACTCGCAGACCCTTTTAACTTCGACATTCCCAACATTATCAAATGACTAATAATAGTTTTCTACAGAATAACAGTCAATATGAAAATAATGCTCAATTTAATATAAAACTGCCCCAAATAAATTTGCCGGAGTACAGTGGCTCTTACGACAAATGGGTGCAGTTCCACGATACATTCAATGGCTTAATAAATAAAAACCCCTTATTAACAAACATACAAAAATTTTATTATTTGCAAGCTGCATTAAAGGGCGAAGCCGCTCAAGTTATAGAATCTTTATCAGTATCGGATGCAAATTACGATATAGCATGGAACTTATTAATTGAACGATTCCAAAATAAGAGAGCTATTGTTAACGCACATATTAAAGGTATTTGGGCATGGTAGCCGAATGGGTAAAGCGCTTATAGCTATTGACTCAGTACCGAATATCGATGGTTCGAATCCATCCCGGAGCAAGTAATTTTATTTGTAATTTGTTTCGGATTAATATGGAAGAGAACTGTCGATGCCCTAGATGTGGTTCGGATTCCACAATAAACTGTAGGACCTCGTCTCTCTTTACTCAACACAAAATCCTAGGATTTTCTGAGTTACTTCGGTAACTTGAGGGGCGGTTAAGAAAACATTTTTGAGCTACCAAACTCAACAAAGGAGTCTCACGTGTCCTTAAGAACATTTTTGGATACCTTTTTGAAACATTTCCGGTCACTCAGCAGTTTAGGGGAAAATGTAAAAGATTGGGATACCATACTATTGTATTTATTAAATTCAAAGTTAGATGTTTTACCTAAAAGAGAGTGGGAAACATTTATAAAAGATAAAACTTTGGTAACAGTAGACGATTTTATACAGTTTCTGTCACAGCGTTGCCGAGTATTGGAAGCCTTAAATCCCAAACCTCAGTTAAACGATAGTGTCGCTAAAAAACAAATTGAAAATAAATATGTTCACGTTGCTTCAAACAAAATCATATGTCCGTTTTTTCAAGGACAGCATTACATTTACTCTTGCAAAAAATTCATAGATTTGTCTATTTCTGAGAGATATAATGAAACAAAAAAATTGAAACTCTGTACCAATTGTTTACGTTTCGGTCACTCAAATTCAGAGTGCCACTCAAGATTGTGCAAGGTATGCAACGGGCGACATAACTCTCTATTGCATCGATCAGGTTCGCATCAAAATAAATCTAAACTAGAAAACAATAATAACATGGTGAGCTCAGATAGCAGCGCGCATTCTCATGTCAATACAGCTGGAAATAAACCACAAAATGAGAATTTGCTTAAACAAAGTTCCAGCACAAGTGATTCACAAGAAATTAATTATAGCATTACTTCTCATTGTACTCATGCAAATATGGATTCGTTCGTCATATTGTCAACGGCTCTGTATATGTATATGATGTTAAAAATAAACCCATACAATGTCGTGCACTACTCGACATCGGGTCACAATCCAATTTCGTAACTAAAGAACTAGCAGATAGGTTAGGTTTACATTTTTCAAGAATAGATCAACCAATATCAGGTATAAACAAATCCATTACAAATATAACGAAACGAATGACGCTCAAAATAAAATCATTGTTTAATGAATATAGAGCAAATTTAACATGTTTGATAATTGACAAAATAACGGATATCACGCCTCAAAAAACATTAAATCGATCAGAATGGAATATTCCGGACTCAATCACACTCACAGATCCTACTTTTCATCAATCTACTGGTATAGATTCTTACTAGGCGCTAGTATTTTTTTTCGACCTACTATGTGTAGGTCAAATAAGATTAGGTCGCGGACAACCTGTATTACACAAAATGAAATTAGGGTGGATAGTGTCTGGGGAGATATTTACTTCACAAAGTGTCCCATCTCAATCATGTTTTTTAACAACAAACAACGAACTTCAGGGACAACTTGACCGTTTCTGGCAGCTCGAGGAAATTTATAATAAACAAAAATACTCAAAGGAGGAGGATGAGTGTGAAACACATTTTGTTGAGAATACTCGTCGCAACCGTTCGGGCAGATTCGTGGTTAAACTACCATTGCGAGACAATTACACATCACTAAGGGACTCACGGGAATACGCGATTCAGAGATTTTATTCGATAGAAAAGAAATTAAATAATAATCCGCAGTTGAAGTTAGATTACGTTAAATTTATAAATGAATATCAGTCCCTGGGTCACATGACTCTAGTAGATCCCGATCAAAATTCACATGATGTATGCTATTTACCACACCATAGTGTGGAGAAACAGGACAGTTTGACTACGAGGCTACGTATAGTGTTCGATGCGTCAGCAAAAACAATGTCAGGGCTCTCTTTGAATGACGTGTTAAAGGTTGGGCCTGTAATACAAGATGACCTATTTTCAATAATTACACGTTTCCGAAAACATAATGTGGTAATGACCGGTGATATCGCGAAGATGTATCGCCAGATACAAATAGATCCATCCCAGCGTGCACTGCAACAAGTAGTATGGCGCGAGTCATCCGAATGTAACCTAAAACATTTCCAGTTAAACACCGTAACCTACGGCACTTCTTCGGCATCGTTTCTCGCGACACGTTGCTTGAAGCAGATAGCCATAGATAACATAAATGATTTTCCACAAGAAAGTAATATCATAATGACGGATTTTTATATGGACGATCTACTAACGGGAGCGCCTGATCACGAACATTTAATACAAATACGGAAAAATATTACAAATATATTAGGTAATGCTGGTTTCAATTTAAGAAAATTTACTTCAAATGATTCGCGCGTATTGCGAGACATTTCGCAAAATGAAAATGATAAGATATCTCAATATATTATAACTAATAATCAGGATACAAAAACATTGGACATTGCATGGAATCACGTCGATGATATATTCGAATATAATTCACGAGTCTTTTCACATTCTTTAAATAATATAACGAAAAGAACAATTCTTTCATATATCTCGAAAATATTCGATCCATTAGGGCTCTTAGGTCCGATCGTAATACAAGCGAAAATAATTCTTCAAAATTTATGGCAGTTGCAAGTGGCCTGGGACGAATCTCTCCCCGCCGATCTGCATACTCGTTGGTTACGTTTTTGCTCCGAATTAAATCAGATCACGCTCATACGCATCCCTCGTCATGTAATACTTCCTTTCGCAACAAATATACAAATGCACGGATTCTGTGACTCGTCAAATCGCGAGTAGCATCGCTAAAGGTAATATCCTTGCCGCGGCTAGAATTATGCGGAGCACTGTTATTGGTTCAACTGGTTAAAAAGGTAACTGTCGCACTAAATTTACATATTCACGACACATTCTATTGGACAGACTCAACGATTGTTTTATCATAATTGTCAGCAGAACTACATATATGGCAAACTTTCGTATGTAATAGGGTCTCCGAGATCCAACAATCGTCTCAAGTAAAAAACTGGCATGTCAGCTCAGCCAATAATCCAGCGGATATTATATCGCGTGGCATTAATCCCAAAGAGATTATAAATTCAGTGTTGTGGTGGAATGGTCCGTCATATCTTTCGCTTAAGCTAGAATTATGGCCAGATCAATCACACCTTTCCCGTTGTGTTCGTTTTCATTCAGACGTACCAGAACATAAACGAACTACTATCTCTCTTCCCGTCAGCGTAAATGCGGATATTTTTGAACGTTTCTCAAATTTTTCTACATTGCAGCGCGTAACTGCGTATTGCTTGCGTTTCATTAAAAATTTGAAATCGCCACGCGAAACTCGGAAGGTTGGTAATATAACCCTTGAAGAAATCTCAAACAGTACTCGTACTCTCGTCAAGATCGCGCAAGGTCAATGCTTTTCCGACGATTTGAAATCTCTTAAAACTAACACTAATATAAAATCAAGCAAACTCAACTCCTTAAATCCTTTTCTTGACGAATATGACATTATTCGTGTAGGAGGGCGACTAAAACATTCATCTTTGACAGTTGACCACAAACACCCGATATTGTTACCAAGTAAACACCCTCTTACGATCTTAATTATTCGATATGAACACATACGTAATTTTCATTCAGGAGTACAATCCATATTATCGTTTGTCAGGCAGAAATTTTGACCAATAGATGGCAGACAAACAGTAAAGTCTGTAATTCGAGTGCATTCCGTGCTTTAAAATAAATCCTCCTAATTTTAATCAGCAAATGGGCGAGTTGCCTAGTTCACGTGTTACGCCTTCGCGAATATTTTCTTCCTACGGTATCGACTTCGCGGGACCCTTTGAACTAAAAGATGGAACCACGCGAAGTAGAAAAATAATAAAAGGTTATATATGCATCTTCGTCTGCATGGCCAGCAAAGCAATTCACTTGGAACTTGCGAGTGATCTCACTACGGAGTGTTTTTTAAGCATGTTGAAACGATTTGTGTCAAGACGCGGTCTGTGCAGGCATATATATTTGGACAACGCAACTAACATTGTAGGTGCGAGCAATGAGCTGAGCAAAAATAAGTTACTTCGACACGATAATTTTAAACAGTAATTAAATCAACATAACATAGAGTGGCATTTCATACCTGCCCGCTCCCCACACTTCGGGAGATTGTGGGAGGCGGCCGTGAAGTCAGTAGAGCGACACTTGAAGCATATTCTAAATAACGTTCATTTTAGCTATGAGCATTTTTACACATTTTTGACCCAAGTGGAGGCCGTTTTGAACTCCCGTCCTCTTGTTCCGCTATCGAGCGATCCAAATGACCTGGAAGCAATCACCCTGGACATTTCATAACCGGGGAAGCGCTTAATTCAGTTCCTCAAGTCGATGTTCAACACGAGCCTACAAATTACCGTTCCCGTTATAAACACATTCTTAAAATGGTTCAACATTTTTGGTCCCGATGGACAAGAGATTATCTTCACAACTTACAACAACGATCGAGGTGGAAATTTAAAAAGGATGCCCCTGCTTTACTTGGTTCTCTCGTTCTTTTAAAGGAGGACAACACACCACCCCTCTGTTGGCCACTGGGTCGCATCACAGCTCTACATCCTGGTGCCGATGGGCTTGTGCGTGTCGTCAGCGTGCTAACCCGACATGGTACAGTTGAACGCGCTACAGTGCGTGTGTACGTGTTACCGATTGAATAGAAGCTTGCAAATGTGATAATTTGTCTTTACGACTTTCCTTTCTTGAAGGAGAACCTTTCAACGGGGGCGGGATGTTTGGTTTGAAAAACATTGTTTTGTGTACATTCAGATTTCTGTAATACCGGCGAAGTGAGAGCCGGCAACGCCGCAAAAAATGTGACAGAAGAATAGGTGGTTGAAAATGTCAGAGACTTCTGTAGATACGTTTTAGCATATCTGTTGTAAAAGTATAAGTTTATCATTATTGTATTGTTTGTATACATGAATTTTGTATGTTGTTTTTTCAATAAACGAGTATCAATAATCCGTAACAAGTTCAGATGAGAAAATAAACCGACATAAACAAAAATGAACAACTATCCTGTCAATTTTTTTTATTTTTCGGAATTTTTACACTATTTTATAGTAAAAATTTCAAATTTTATGCCAACTAATCCAATCAATGTCTAATTTTCAATGATTAGTATCCTATTTTAATGAACTACAATTTTGATAGACTTACTATTAAAAAAAATTTATTAATACAAATTTTACTGCCACCACAATGGACATGAGATAGTTAAAACTTGAGGCACTCTAGTTAAAACTAGTCAAAGTTCAAATTTTACAGTTATTATTATCATACGTTTAAGAATATTTAGTATTTAAATCAGTTCCTTAATTAAACGATGCAAAAAAATAAAACAAAATACTTTATACCTGGCAGACGGGTTTTCTAAAGTAAGAAATACTGAAACAAGAATGTATAAGTCATACAACGAAAAGAGCTTTTCCTGTAAAAAAAAAAACATTTTTTGACCAGTTCTTATCGACATATTACAATTACACATACACAGGTAGAAGATTAGGTCAAAACAACTGAGAAAGGCTGTCGTTATAAAACTATTTGTAAATGTTCAATTTACCCCTAAAAGGTATCAAAGAAATAAAAGTTTTCAGTATTTTTACAGAAACTATGGAAAATATTTAATTCTAGCCGAACCACTTGATATTACTGAAGTGAAGTATTGCAATTATTATTACATAAAAGTTTATTATTTCTTGTATAAGAAATTTATTTTTAATCATTTATTCTGTTGTTTTGTTTTTCTGATATTTTTGCATATTCATATAATTGTAAATTTGTAGTTTGTTTAATTAATTATTCTGTTATTTTGTATATGTATATTTATGGATTTTAACCTTTAACCAATGTAAAAATCTGAAATGTATGATATGAAAGTAATGTATTTTATGTACGACCGGTCTTAATTGGTCATTTTATATACTTGGTTTGAGGGCTTAAAGTACCACTTTACGGCCCGTCGGGCAGTAAAATACTTTACAGCCCTCCTGCGGCTTTGGCTTTAGTTTTCATACAACATTTTTGACTTCTGAGGCAACATGTCCAACGTCGCAGCCTCTGCTGCTTCGGTAGTTTCTGGTGGGGTACAGGAAAATTAATTTTCATACTTTTCCACTTTCAGTTCAACTGAAAGACACAAAACACTTCGACAAAAGGATTGTAAAGTGATTCTTGCCATAATATGGCCACCTTAATTTACGTTGTTGCTTCGTTATTTGCATTTATTTTTAATACAAATTCAAAATCAAATTTCTACCTGTCAGTGTAACAATACGATTGTCATTTTTATGGAATGTCAAAATTTAACAGATTGACAATTCTTATGTAGAATTTGCAAGATATCAGACATATTTATGTATTAATAATTATGACTGGTCGTACATATAATTTTTTATGGACCGCGGGCACAACAGCGTTTATGGTCCGTATCGTGTAATTTTTACGGCCAACTATTACCGCTGCTGGTACGACCTAAATGCTATTTTATTTAATTATTATTAAAAAGAAAATAATTCAGACTAAAAAATAACTTAAACCTCCACAACGACCACGAAAATTTAGATATATCTTCTATGGCCAAAGTGTTAAATGTAGTTCCTCCCAACTATCCAACCACTGTGTTCTGGATGCAATTTTTGAGCTTATAAATCTATCTTTGCGTTCCTTTTAACTTTTAACTAGGTTTAAAATTACTTAGTCTGTGAGGAATTTAGTCACTCACGAGTTCTTACATTAACACTGTACCAATAATTAGATCAACATAAGTCATCTGCTTCAAAATATAAAATTGTTGCAACAAATTGTCGAAGTTTTTATTGTATTCCTTCCTCTTAATCGTGCTTTCATTACTCGTCGGAACGTTAATTCATAAAAGTTTTTTTTTTGAAAGGTCATTTATTAATAGCGAGAAGCATGTTTTCCGGGTGAGCATAAAATGAATGTCTTTGAATGACAAGATAAATAATTTTGATTATATTTGAATCTAAATATCTCGAGAAAAAATAATTTTACACTTTTTTGATGGAGGGATAATTTTTAATGTCGAACCACATTGGTGTATAAACCGGCCGACAATATTTGACAAATTAATCAAGTGTTCAGATGGGTTTTCCGTCCCAATATGTAGTCTAATAATTCTAATTGCCGCAGTCAACCAACGAGAATGTGTCAATTTGCTCGGACAGTTTCCATTTGCCACTGCCTGGCATACAATATGTGGGTAATTTTGATCGCAGCCAATATTTTTTGTATATCTGGTAAAACTGGCATTCCACAATTTATTTGAATTTTGCCAGTTTTGTGTTGACACAATTTTCCAATTGTTTCGCAATAAACGACTAATTTGCTTGTTTACTGTAGCTTCATATATTTGCGACGTTTTCGATCGGAGTGGTGATGTGAGAAGAGAAAGGTAGGTATAGGTGTTTATGGTGTGAGGGTGTATCCCAAAATCACCCTAAATGACAATGCAAATTTTCAACGTCGTATCGTTGTGAACAATTAAAATATTTTTTGGTCAAGCTGATTTTACTCCCCATCATTGTCGACTTGCATCCTTGCATCTCCCGAAAAACTACGTATACCATATAGCTTTAAAATTTCTTACAATTTATTGTATGTAAAAAAGAAATTTCAGTGTCCCGACAGTATTTGAGAGAGATTGGAAGTGATTATGCTTTATGGCGAACATCGCCGCACAAAAACTTATCATCACAGGGAATGAGCACAAAATTTAATTTCAAAGATTAAGAATATACCTTAATATTATTAACGTGATTATTAACAACAAATAAAAACAATAAAGTAATAAAGAAAATTGAAAAATCTCATTTTAAACTAGAAATAAAATTAAAACACATTTTTGAATTTTCCACCATTTGAGCATATCGTAGGATGTCTAAGGGCTCCATCATAGGCAGTATGTCAATTAATTGCTTCACAACTGGCATACATTTATTTTAATTTAAAGTTTTCGATCTAGTTCAATAATTGAAGTATCAAATACAATAAAAATAACAATAATTAATTGAATAATCCAATATTCGAATAGTTGAGTATTCAAATAGTCAAATTAAGACTTTAACCAACAAGTAATTGATCACTGACGTAGTTTTCCACGAAACACTAAAACACTATACACTGCACTCGACGCGCGTTTCGCCAACCAAGTTGGCATCATCTGGAGATGATTAAAATTGATAATGAAATGATAATGAAATGAAAACTGATAAAACGAATAATTGATTTTGAAATTTAAAGAATTCACAAGGTTAATTCTCTTACTGACGATCTGAAATTGGTTAAGTTGACTAAATACAGTTCAAGGTCTTTTAGACTATCAATCACATTGTGAATTCAGATTCGGGACCGTTTTGGATTGCCAGTAGGAACAAACCTGGTGACATGTTTATATATCACGTCATTCTTGTAAGTAAGATTCTTTTTAATAATAATAATAATAATAATAATCGTTTATTGCCCAACAGATAAATCCAATTACAGGACAAACATGAACAGGATACAATTAATAATTAAAACTAATAAAGTATATTATAATATAACCATAGTAGTAGTGTGCGTTACAAAGGTGGTAATACTTTTAAACAGTGATAGAGTAACATGGAGATAACTGATTAATAAAATAGAAACTAATTAAAGAAAAGAAAATTGAAGTAAAAAATATAAGTAAGCATGTAATCATAATTCATAAGTATAATGATATATACATATAAATAGGTGTAGTGACACTTAACTATTGTTAGCTGTAAAGATTATGTTAAAATCGTTAATAATTTCTGAAAATGTACAACAATTGTTATCACATACATTCGATATTTTATTGAAATTATTGCACTTAACATGTATTGGGGAACTGAGAAGAGCATTAGTTCTGGGCGTCTTGCAATAAAACGTATGAGTTTGACGTGAGGTTATTCGAGGAATTTGTAAGTAAAACATACCTAACAGCGATGAACTGTCTAATTTGTTGTGAAACAGATTATATAACATTTTCAAACTATTTATTGCACGTCGCAATTCCAGAGAAGTACAATTAAATTTGTCAAGTAAATGAGTGTTGATAGCCTCTTTCTGGGTAAAAACCATCAATTTTTAATGATAAGAATTTCAGAAATCTTCGCTGTACATTTTCGATGGCGTTTTTATGACAAGTATAGTGCAAGTACCAGACTATCGAGCAGTATTCTAGTTGGGATCTTACGTATGAATGGTAAAGTGTTTTTAGAGCAAACTCATTAGAGAATGAATGGCAGTTTCTAATAATAAAACCTAAAATTTTCAATGCGGATGATGTTACTTGCTCCACATGGTTCGAGAAAGTAAATTTGTTATCAAATATAACCCCTAAGTCTTTTGTTGTTGCAGAACGTTCAAGTACTTGCCGATTTAAAGAGTAGTCAAATACACCTGGATTAGATTTTCTTGTATAAAAGATAAGTTTACATTTTGACACATTCAAATCGAGATTATTTTGGTTACACCAATTTTCTACTATTTTCAGTTGGGCTAGAACGCTTTCACAATCATCCGCACTGCCTATTTCTGCAAAGATCTTCATATCATCAGCAAATAACAGCTTGTCACATTGTACTATGTCTATAAGATCATTTATAAACAGCAGGAAGAGTAGTGGTCCCAGATTGGAATCCTGAGGTACACCTGAAGTTGCTGTAAATAGTTCCGATTCATATCCACAGTACACTACGTACTGTTAGTTGTGATATAAATATGACCTAAAAAAATGCTATGAGATGACAACTAAACTCAAACGTATTTGATTTACCTAATAGAAGTTTATGATCGATCCGATCAAACGCTTTCGAGAAATCAGTATATATCACATCTCCCTGACCTCGCGAATCTAGTACTTTCGATATAAACTGCGTTATCAAACATAGGTTAGTTGCAGTGGACCGCATTTGCATGAAACCATGCTGGAAGGGTGATATTAAAGATTTTACCGAGGGGTAGATGCGAGCATATAAAGATATCTCGAAGACTTTTGCAAAGTTGCAGAGTATTGCTATGGCTCTGTAATTGCTTATTTCAGATGTATTTCCCGATTTGAAAATGGGACATAGTCTAGTTAGTTTCCAACAATCGGGGAATACGGCTGTTTTTAAGGATAAATTATTGTAGATAATAAGGAGTGGTTGGACAAGCGCGCATGCACAATCTCTAACAAGAAAGGAAGGAATTTTATCGTGTCCTGATGTCATCTTATTCTTAAGCTTCTTAATGGCGGATATAATTTCATCTTCGGTTAAATAGAAAATGTTAAGACATGACACGTCTTTGTAGGTATTGTTGGTTACTCTTATCACTAGACGGCAGGTAAACACTACTGAAAAAATTACCAGAACTATTAACTACTGATCCTGGGCTATCGTAAGTACTTTCTTCATGAGTCAATAAACCCGGAATCCTGGTCGTGTGTCTTTTGTTTTGTATAAAAGACCAAAAATTTGATGGATTGGTTGTTACAGAATTTTGTACACCGTTTAGGTAATGTTTATAGGCAGTGCTTATCTGAGTCTTTATTACTGTTCTCAGTCTTCGAAATTCTAGAAGGTCATGCTCGTTTTTTTCCTTTTTATATTTTAAACGATATTTATTTTTTAATGTTATATTATTATTTATTTCACTAGTATACCATTTGAGATATTAAGGTTTGTTTTTAGTCGTCTTATTGCATGTTGGAACATACTGGTCGAGGAGTGAATATAGGACGACATAAAATACCGTACATGCCCTGTTAACATTTTATAAGGTACCTTTAATTTTTTTTGTGAGAAAGCCGCCAAATATAAAAAAGTGATCCTGGCTGGCTCATTAGTTATTCATTACAATAAGCTGAATGCAGAGGCCACATACCAATAGAACATGAGTCAACGTTGATCTATAGCCGAAGCGCTGACCAATAATTATCGCGTATGTGCTCCCAATGAGAAGCATTGAGTCCATGTCTGCAATCTATTGTTAAATTTTACCAAAATTCCGCCAAAGCAATAAAAATTTAGTCGACATGCCTTTTCTTTGGATATATTTTGAATCACTTTAAAGAAGATAGTAAGCAAGATTCAAAACTAAGTCACAATTTGCTAAAAAGGCATGCCAATTCAATTTTTATTGCTTTGGCGGAATTTTGCTAAAACTTAACAAAACATTGCATACATGGACGCAATGCTTCTCATTGGTAGCACATACAAGATAATTGGTCACGCTTTGACCGGAAGTCAACCTTAACCCACCTTCAAATAGTATGCGGCCTGTGCATTCAGTTTATTGAAATCGGCCAGCTTTTTATAGTTGACGGTGCACTCACATAAAAAATCAAAAGTACCGATTTGTTACTTATAAAAGGAATCTTATTTTGCATTAATGTCGACTTTTATGGCTCCATAGAATATTTCGCAGTATTATACAGCAAGAGCTGATTCAAGCCGAACAAGCGTTAAAGGAAAGCAAATGATGTACGTGTAGATCTCTTATGTGGAGTATTGATGACGGTTTTCACTACAGATGGAGCGGGCTTGCTTGCTTGCTTTTCCTGTTAACGCCTGTTCGACTTGAAACAGCGCTCGCTGTATATTATGAAGAACGGAAAAGAAAAATCTAGTTTTTTTATGGATCTTCAGGACGTAAATGATGTACAAGATCCATTTTATAAAGATGACATCTGTTCTCGGAAAAGAAGAAAACGATATTCCAATGGCCCCATCAACCCTTTTTAATGAAATATACGGATTGCGGATTACTTTCAAAACAGTGCAAAACCTGCGCTGTATTAGGTTATATCTAATTGTATGCATATTACTTTCACGTTTGTTTTCATTAATTTTGAAAACGTTTTACAATCCACATGTCTTCGCTTTACGTAATGTAGTCTGTAGGATTCTGAGACCCCCTTGGTGGAATCAGGAACTCTCATCCAGGAGGGCAGAAGTTCGAAGGCTATTTAACCAGGCGAAAAGAACTGGAAGATGGGAGGTATACAAAGCCGCCAATCTGAAATACGTATATGCCATAAGAGATGCTAAAACAAAAACATGGAGGAATCAATGCGAGGGAGATCGAAAGTACTCCAGAAGCAGCTAGACTCCAGAAGATCCTGCAGAGAGACAATCAAGGTAAGATTGGATCACTGCAGAAACAACAGGGAGGCTACACAAATACTGAGAAGGAGACTCTAGATTTACTTCTAGACACACACTTCCCGGGCAGTGTGGCCATTCCACAACACAACAACGGTCCAACAGAAGACATACCAATGAGAAGGGCTTCAAAGGAGGACTGGAAACTCGCCAAAGAAGTTATAAATATAACAAGGCTTGAATGGGCGATTAACACTTTCGAACCATACAAGTCACCAGGAGTGGATGGAATATTTCCAGCACTACTTAAACAAGGAATGAAAAAATTAGCAACACCCTTGTGCACACTATTAGGGCTAGCCTAGCACTCGGATATGTGCCAACTGGTTGGCGGAAGGTGAACGTGGTATTCATACCAAAACCAGGGCGTGATACCTATGCCCAGGCGAAATCCTTCCGGCCAATCAGCCTTACATCATTTCTCCTCAAAACCTTGGAGAAACTGGTTGATAGACATATAAGGGACGATGTGATGGGCCAAAAACCCTTACATCGAAACCAATATGCCTACCAAGCAGGGAAATCGTGTGAGCTAGCGATACACGAACTTACTCACAGAATAGAAAAGGCACTAGATAGCAAAGAAACTGCCATAGGAGCCTTCTTAGATATAGAGGGAGCATTTGACAATACCTCATTCAACTCAATAAGTGAGGCAGTGAAGAGGCGCGGAGTCGGTCTTTCAATAACAAGATGGATCGATTCAGCACTCAGAACAAGAAAAAATCCAATCCACGCTGGGAAACTTGTCGGAGGAGGTGTCTGTAACCAGAGGTTGCCCACAAGGAGGGGTTCTATCACCCCTCCTGTGGTGCCTGGTTATGGATGAGCTCCTAGCACAACTGGAACAGCGAGGAATATATGCGCAAGGATATGCAGACGACGTCACAATCCTAGCAGTGGGAAAATTTGAGAGCGTTGCATCAGAAATGATGCAAAGAGCTCTCAATACGGTAGATCGATGGTGCACACAGGAAGGGCTATCTGTTAATCCAGGAAAGACCACAGTGGTGACTTTCACAAGGAAAAGAAAACTCCAAAACCTGAGGAAACTATATCTTCGGGGAAAAGGTGAGCAATGAAGTCAAATATTTGGGACTAATCTTAGATACCAAACTTAACTTCAAAGCTCACATAGACAAAGTGACAATCAAAGCCACGCGGGCCTTATGGACCTGCAGAAGCATGGTGGGCAAGAGCTGGGGACTTCAACCAAAAATGGTGCACTGGTTGTATCAAAGGGTCGTCGTACCAATAATAACCTGCGCCTCCCTGATCTGGTGGCACAAGGCCGGAAAAGGAGAGGCGATGAGAAAACTAGGCAAGTTGCAAAGACTTGCATGTCTAGGGATCACGGGAGCAATGTCAACAACGCCGACCGCAGCCTTGGAAATGGCCTACCTCCACTACACCTAGTGGTGGAGAATGAGGCACTAATGGCAGCATACAGGCTGAAAACAACTGGGTATGGGACCATCTCAAGGGAGAGGATACCATACTGAAGTATTCCAATATGTAGGAAAAAATCGGCTACTCGATATGCAGTCAGACAGAATCAGCACAACCTACAACTTCACAAAAACTTTCAGGGTAAAAATACCTGAAAGGGATGGAGAAGGAGGCAGGACGCAGAGACAACAAAATGACACCATCTGGTATACTGACGGATCAAAAACGTCAAGCAGTACCGGAGCAGGAGTTGCGGGAGAACAACCAGGGACAGACATCAGCCTGAACCTTGGAAGTATCACAACAGTGTTCCAAGCCGAAATCACAGCAATAGACGTCTGTGCACAAGAAATGATACGGAGGGCATACAAAAATAAGAGAATCCGCATCATCACTGACAGCCAAGCAGCCCTCAGAGCTCTGGAAGCAGTAGAAATACGATCTAAAACAGTAAAAGATTGCCTGGAGTCCCTGGAGAAACTTACAGAACACAACAGTGTACAACTGGAGTGGACACGAGGACACCAGGGAAATACGGGAAACGAAAAAGCAGACATGCTAGCCAGAAAAGGCGCTAAATCAATTCTAACGGGTCCCGAACCGACCTGCGGGGTATCTTACAGCACCGCGAAAGGATCGGTAAAGGAACTATTAAGACAGAAACACTACTCGCACTGGATAGAGATACCGGGAATGAGGCAGTCACGCTTGTTCATCGGAGAAATATCTAGAGCAAGGACCAACGAAATGCTAAAGCTGAGCAGAAAACAGCTGAGGTGTGCAGTGGGAATATTAACAGGACACTGCACACTAAACAAACACCTAATCAATATAAGGGTGAAAGACAATCCAGATTGCAGGATGTGTGGTGAAGAGGAAGAAACTCCCCACCACATCTTATGCGAATGCCCAGCCCTAACGGCAATGAGACTAACACACTTCGAGGGACCACTTTTAACCCCGGAACAGATAGCCAGAGCTCCCATAAACTGTATACTCGCCTTCTGGAATAGAACGGGTCTTATGGAGTAATGAGACTATGGGGTACAATAAGCTTAAGCTTCAGTACAGCGGGTAGTCAAAACCGCAACCCGTAAGGAAAAAAAAGGGTTCTGTAGCCACTCTTTTAATTTTTCATCATTGTTCTATTGAACCATATTATCTTCTTTTGACAAGAAATTAAAATTTAAAAATGCTGTCTTTTATACTGCGACAACAGTTTGTTGAAATTTATAGCAAAGATTAATTTGTTTCAATGTGACGATAAAAATTATGGACCAATTCTCAAATTGCTAAAATTTATAAACTACTAATTTAAATGAAAATGTGTATGAAACAAAAAAAGGTTTAAAATTTAATATATTATTAGAATATATCACTTTCAAAATCTCTGCTTTCAAAAAATTTCTCTCTCGCCGTTGCGACGCCGTACCTTAACATCAACGACGTCGTTTGAATAACAAAATATGGTGGCTAGGAGTACCTATTCACTGACGTTATATACACCATGTATACAATAAAACATGATCATTATTTAAAAGTCAAATTGCATGTGACTTTTTGCAATTGGAACGTTACCAACAAACGTGTCAAAAGAAATTTTTACTGAGCAGCATCCAGACACAATAAATAGTACGAGTAGAATAGGTAGCGAGTTTTTAGGTTAGCTACGCATAAAATATTCTGGAAAATGAAAAATGTTTCAATTTCAATAAATACCAATGACATTGTATGAAAAATTATCACAATATATAAAACATTTTAGCAGTTCTGGATAAAAATCGTGACCCATAGATTACAAGTATCACGTCATAAAGGTGTTAACTAAATCAGAGGCGGATTAGCCCGTTGGGACCTCCACAACGCGGCCTAGCTATAAACGAGTCAAGAGTGAGGTTATATATACATAATTTATTTCCCAGTGATTCGCTTATAATAAAAAAATGTTCAATGGCCGGCATGATACTCTAAATGTTCTGAGCTATTAGTGGAGTAACCTTGTTTTCTGGGATTTTGAATTATAAGATTGTCATCACAGTAACTGGTTGCTTACAAACAATGCACTGAATTTGTTTTTATTAAAGTAAGCAAATTAACAACCAATTGTCCTTTGTACCCGATAATAATAATTGTAGCCAACCCCAGATGTGTACGAGGTGTGAGCGTAGGGAAACATAGTGCTGCACTTAGGTAAAAACTTCATAATATAAATACCAAGGGTCTATAATTTTTTTTGTTTTAAAATATTTTTTCAGTATTTTCTACAGTTTTTTTCACTGCATAACATATTAATTTTTGAATAACACAGTTGGTGAGTATTTTAGTATGTACATCGAACGTATGGTGTCATATTTTTCATATATATATATATATATACATATAAAATCATGCCATTTTTTCCCAATAACCCTCAGACCCGTCGAACTGCATTTTTGAATTGGCATTTTTTGGCCTATGCGGCAACTCAATATCACTTCTGGTTTTCAAGGAAGTGACACCAACTTCGTTATTTCAAATAAGTACTGTACTTATATTTCTACGGACTTGAATAAACGATAAAAAACGTTTCCTGGATTGCTTGACCCCTGCTAATCCGCCCCTGAACTAAATCATTATTATTCAAAGAAGTTATATAACCGTATTGGTAAATTTCCATTGTAGAATGATACATCACTATATCAAATTCATTCAAAGTAAACACATTAAACAGTAACTTGACGAAAATAATGTTATTAAAATTACGTTAGTTACTATTCCTAGATACACATTAATCTTTTTAGGAGAATTTGGAGTAACCTGACACTGAAAGTATCCTCACTATAATTTTGTGTTTTATTTTCATATTGTGGTTATACAATTTAATTCACATTTTTATTAAAAGTTAATGACTTAATCATCTTTAAAATATAACGCCAATACATGTGAAAAAGGTATAACCATATTTTACTCCACTTAAAAGAAAAACACCGCTTATATCACTGTACTGGTAAGGATCTGCTGCTTATACTTCCTCGAAGCCACGTGATTCAAGGTTGGCTTGATTATGTAAATAAGCAATATTTAGTATAATTTTTATTTATTTTCTAAATAAAAGTCAAAGTTCCAAAAAAAGAAACATTTGTCCTATTTTAACAGTCATATTAGTATTTTTATTCAACAAACGATTATAGTACAACCATACTTATTTTAAAAATATTTACTAAATTAATTTCGTTCAGGGAAAAAGTGATATGATATGATAGTAACAATGATATATGTAGTTCAACATATGATTGGTTGTCTAAACTAAATATTGCAAACTACTTTCATCTAGCTGTTCTGGCGCGTATTAGTCCGGTCTTTCAACTGTTTTTTGTATAGCATTAGCATTATATAGTGTCTATAGCGAAATTACCTTAATGTAATACACGTTCAAGGTCTTTTCTGAACAATTCAATTTTTATTCATATTGCCTCATTTCAATGCATAGTCGTTGAATTGACAATTTCCGTACACTCAACCAGTTTAATTTTGGAGTGATCTTGTGTTTTTAAAATTGCAGTTCATAATTTTCATGAATATTTAGAAAACCCTAAAATTTTTGCAAAGGCAAATATTTCAAATAAACCGTTATGTTTATAACTAGAACCGAGACAATTTGCTATTTTTATATCGTTTTATAAAGAAACCATTTTTGCATACACGTTATAGGTATACCTAATTAATTATTATTTAATTTACAATTTATCAAGAAAATGTTCTGCTTTTCATATCGTTTGTCATATTTTAATTATTTACTAATTTATTTTAAATAACTTAAACCACATAATGGTCTAGTTGTATTATAGATTATATGTATAGGTACATATGTACATATCTACATACATCCTACATATATGCGTACATATGTATATACATACCTGAATATTCAATTTATAGATAACTATAATTAATTAATGGTAATAAACATATGATATCTGTCGTTTAATATTATAATCGTAATGAATATATTATTTGTATACTGCGGGTATTAATTTTTATGACTTTTATGAGCAGCACGTGACCCTAAAATTATGTTTCGCAGTATCAATTTAAGTATCACGAATTTATGTAACATCTAATTTGTCTAATCCGTGACGAACTTTACTGTCACAAAAGAAACAGTGATCTATAAAACATATTGGGTTAAAGAACATAATAAAAAAAGACCTTCAACAATTATAACAACAAATGAAAATGCACTCAACATCAATCAAATATATTAATGTTTAGTAAACTATAAGTTACTGGTATTCAGGCCAGCAACTTTGCTGGTAATTTTCCATGACGTCGCACCGCAAGAGGTACCTACGCTAACGTCTATAACCCCTCAAGCGTTTTATGGCTAAGTATTTCTAAACGGGAATTATAATAGGAGAAATAAAACTAATTTGATCATTTAAATGAAAATATGGAATCTTATAGATATCAGTTGAAATCCTACAAATAATTCTATAATTTTAGTAGATCAGTTTCTTATAAAACTACCTACTATTTCGAACAAGTTAAATATCTAGCAGATATTTTTTTAATTTAGAAATAGTCATATGGGTAATTACGCTTTTTATCAATAGTATTATTGATAAATTTTGCCACATAAACCACTTCCGTTAGGGAATTTCAATAATATGAGATAATTTTTTCACTATATTAAATTTTCAGTTAATATAGATACATAAATAGGTACCTAATAATAGTTTTAGATCAATTTATCCGCCAATTGAGTACCTATTCATAAAAAAAACACTTTACTCTTCCACAAGTTACAAAAGAGAACAAATTTATAAAATTAATAAAACTGCAGATAAATACATAAATACTAAATTAATACTTTTTCTTCAAATTGTAAATAAATTGTATCTATTTTGGTAATAAATAATATGATACGCTATAAATTAAAAACTAGTAAAAATTTGAATTCACTAAATATAACGTTGGCAACCATTCAACTTTCAATTTACTTGGCGGCCGCGATTATTTTTAAAACCGAGCTATAAAAATAGAAACAAAGTGAACTAAGTTACCTTGTATGCCCCATGCAGAGGAACAGACGATCCGTTTTTCTTAGGCATTTTTTTGGTAAAAATCACAATCACTAAACACAGTCTTGATTCTTTAAAAGCTGAACGTTAAATGAATGTGGATTCTTACAGTAGAAACGTCGACGCGTCCTGTATTGGCAAATGAAGAGGGGATAGACGCGACTAAAGTTTTAGCGAGTAAATGAGCTAAAATTAATTCTGCAAGTTTTGTATACTCGTATATCTTAATCCGCCATTACGCGGATATAACATGTAAATATTTACTTCTGTAGTGTTTAATTATAAACTACATAGTATAATGCCTAAATTACACTATTCGTTTAATAAATCCAGGGTTCTTTACTACAGAAAATTACCCCTGTAAGTAGTAAATAGTTAAAAATTAGCATGCTTACTGTAAAAACATGCATGACTGTGTCCTTGCAAAACACAGCAATTACAAAAAATAATAATATTTCTTCGAAAAATTAACACCTATTTTGCTTTTTATTGTTTCCTAATTTAATTATCTTATTGGAAAGATAACTACGATAATAAATTATTACAAGTTAAAAATACTTGAAAGTGATATTCTTTAGAAACTGTTGCTATAATATTTTATATAGAAATTTGTTTTAATCATTTTTGTTTAAATGTGTATGTACATTTTAGGTTAATAATGACAGTAATAAATAAACCGTGTTTTATAAATTTTTTATTATTTATAATAATTATAAAATTTTAAAATGAATATACAACGCATGAAAAATTAGATACGATTGGTTGTGTTGGTGTAAAATTTGTAAAACTAGTATTTTTTCAGATCGAAGTATGGAGATTGTAAACATTACATACAAATTACTAAATTACATTAAATTATTAAAACTTTCTGTAAAGTATTTACTTATTTACATCCTTGGTATGCAATTTACTTAACCTTTCCCCAAATTAATAATTAATCTTATTAAATTCATGAAAACAAAAATTGTGGAAAACCTACATATTACAAAAAATCATATGAATGAATCGGATATATGAATGTTACCGACTGGGAAATTTGATCATTTTTCGCCTCCCAATTTCAATAATTTTTACTTTAAAAGAAGTACAAGACTCTGTAAATTCAAAAAAATTCGTTTATTAACAGAGGTAGGATTTACCAATCGGATATAACGTAAAACCAGGGTTGGCTTTAGGTGGTTATGTGTCAGATTTGCATGCATGTATGAAATGATATCTTACATTGAAATTTTTTAAACGAATTCTGTATTATCCAAAGTTGATAAAGTCAATTTATTATAAACACTCATTCAAAGAGAACTGAAAGTATAGGGGGATGTACTTAACAGTAATCTACACATACACAAGTATTTTTCACATCCGATTACAAGAATAAAAGTATATTATTAATATCTGTTCTAAATGTTTTGTAGTTAAACTTCGGCGCCTTTCGTTGAAAATCCATTTATATTGCGAGAAGACAGATGTAACTGGAGCATACTTAAAATATGTAAACTTTGGTAAAATCACCATATTCATGCCCAGTGTAGCAAAGTATAGCTCTTTACCGTTTAAAAGGTCTATTACACCTGTTATCGTAACAAATCCGAGATTATTTTTTTAAAACAGTTTGGAATTTTGTTTGTACCCTCTCAGCAATTTCTCTCTGTAATTGAAAAATATATTTTCAAAGATCGAACACAACGTTTATTGCATCAACGGTAGCAAATTCAGATGTTGGTTGATATTCGTAAAATTGAATAAATATTCAGCAATTTTTACATATTACGACAATGTCTCGATGTGGGCTGTGTGACGGTGGAATCTTCACACGGAAATCTGCTGTCAATTGTAGCGATCTCTGTAGCAAACCATATCATACTCCTGCGTTGGCATGTCAAATGATACTATACCATTAATTACCAGTATTCAAGACTTATCATGGAAATGCAACAAATGCGCATCCTTAGGTGTTAACATTAAGGAAGCAGATTTGCAACTAATATTTAAAGAAACATGTTCTGCTTTACTTGATGAAATGATGAAAAAGTTTGACTCTATGAAACAAAAATTTATGAAAGTTACTAAAAAAATTATCTGAAGTAACTCTGCCATCAGTGCCTTCTACTGCACATACTTATTTGCAAAAATTACAGTCTAAGATAATTGTTAAGCCAAAAAATTTAAATCAAGAGAACTTGCAGACCAAAACTGATATCTTGCATAATATCGATCCATTAAACACCAAAATATGTATAAATAATGTAAAACATGTAAAAGATGGCGGCATTTTATTAACATGTAATAATGAATCGAAATATACAAAATTAAAAAAACTTGCTGAAGAAAAATTGTCAAATAATTATGACATACATGAATTAAAAGCTGTGCATCCACGTTACGAGTCGTTGGAATTACTGAAAAATTCGAGGATAATACTCTGCTACAGTACATTTGGCGTCAAAATGAAGAGGTATTTGGAAAAAACTCAGAATGCAAAATCCTACATTTCTGGCCTACAAAAAAGAAGAATAATGTCTATCAGGCTACATTGCAAGTTGACTCTAATACATACGAAAAGGTAATAAGTAACGGTTGTTGATAGGTTTAGACTCTTGTACTGTTTATGATGCATTAACTGTTCCCCACTGTTTTAAGTGTAATGCTTTTTACCATAACCAAAAATCATGTAATAAAGATCTATGTTGTCCTGTGTGTGCTGAGAAACACGAATACAAATCCTGCACGAGTAAACAAATGTCGTGTAGCAACTGTATCTTTCTTAATGAAAAGCATAAATTGGATATAAATGTAGAACATGCTGTATGAGATTATAACAATTGTTTTTCATATAAAAAGGCAGTCGAGAAAATGATATCTGATTTATTCGGATCTCAATAGCAATTACCGGTAGATATACTGTCATCTCTTGGTGACCGTGATGAATTTGTAACTTCCACTATCCCGGTTGACAAACCCCACCCTAAATCAAGCGTACCGATATAAAACTCGTTATCAATTTATTATCAGAATGTTAGAGGTGTGAACACCAAAATTAAGAAATATTTAATGCCGTGAGCTCTTGTCACTATGACGTTATTACTTTCACAGAAACTTTCTGTATTTCTGTTTATAGTGAAGAATTATTTAATTCCAATTACTCTGTATTTAGATCAGATCGAAATTTTTCTTTAACAAATACCACTAGGGGCGGAGGAGTACTTTTATTTGTAAATTCAGCCTACACAATGAGCCAACTAGATACAAAGTCTATATTTGAGGATTTATTTCATATCGATATTATTGGAATTAAACTAATAACTGATAATCATTTGTTGTATATATTTTCACTTTATATTCCGCCTCGTACAACAGTTGAAACTTACCACTCCTTTTTTGACATATTTAGCTCTCTTGAATACATTTATAATGCAGATGTGGTAATCTTTGGTGATTTTAGTATACCAGAATATTCTGAAACTTACAACCGCTGGGTACAGTGTTACCATTATTGCAGTTTCTTAACTTCTTAGATCTCATTTAGTGTAATAATATAAGAAACTTCAATAATAGGTTATCAGATCTGGTTATCTCTAATAAAAAATGTTTTGTGGAAAAGGCATTCGACATCTTAGTTTCGGAAGATTTATATCATCCTGCACTGGTAGTTATCTATAAATCAGAAAATTCTTCGAAAAACAATAAACAACAAATTAATACTATACATTACAATTTTCGCACAGCAAATTATCCCGAGCTTTACCAGTGCCTTGCAGAAGTGAATTGGAATTTTTTGACACATTTCTCTAATGTCGATCTAGCAGAATCTACTGAAAGTTTCTATAGCAAAATTTATCAGATACTGGATGTATATGTACCGAAAACTAGGCAATGTAAGAGAAGTTACCCACCCTGGTTTACAAGTGAAATAATACATAATATTAAACTAAAGCCTGAAAACGGGATAAAAAGCATAAAGATGAAAATGCACTGACTGAAATCAAAAATCTGAGAACGTTAATCTAAGAACACATTGATATATCATATAAAAATTAATGCAGCAATATCGAAAACAATATTAACAGTAATCCAAAAAAAATTTTGGCAATTTTTAAATAATAAAAAAAATACATTCACCATACTTGACACCATGATTGATAATACTGAAGATGTACTGGGCTATGGGAATATTGTTAATAAATTTGCCAAACACTTCCAGAATTCGTATACACAACTCGACAGAAATTATGAAAACGAAATAACTGTTTTAACTTCTGATAACTTTTATATAAGCGGTTTTTCGGAAACTGATGTGTATACAAGTTTAAAAAAAATTGAAACCGAAATTTACCACTGGATTAGACAATATTTTTGCCTTTTTTATTAGAGACTGTGCCTGTGTATTTGCATATCCTCTAACAATCATCTTTAACTTATCTATTAAAACTGCTGTTTTTCCAGAAACTTGGAAAACCTCTAGAGTTGTCCCTGTTTTCAAAAAGGGAGATCGTGCCAAAATACAAAATTACAGGCCTATTACTATAGTTAATAATTTCTCTAAAGTTTATGAAATTCTGGTGTATGAGTTTATTTTCTTTTACATTGCAACAATTGCTGGCATAAAACAATAAGCTGGGGGTTGTACTTATTGACCGGTAGCTCAGTGAGCAGGTCGTGAATAAGGGCTTAGATTGATTTGAGTTCTCACCAAAATCTAGGCTGGGCGCCAGGACTTTTGTAAGTACCAAATAGTGAAAACTTTACTTTAAAAGATAAAGATAACGTTAAAACGTGAATTCGGTTGGGAAGGAAGTTGAATAAAAAGATATAATAAAAAGTATAATTATATGCACAGTATTTACATTGGCTCAGATGGCCTCTTTTAGTCAAAAAAAATCTAGAGGTGCTTGAAGATCAACAACTAACCACACAAAACAATGACATGTTAGTGAAAGAGGAAAAAAAATAAAATGACTGATCTCTTACAAATTTCTTCTGACCAAATATAAACGTTCGCTGGGGACGAAGATCTTACCTAACTTCTCACCACTGTCAGTACTGCAGTTACCCTTGAGAAAAAATGCCAGTAGTATAAAATATCGTTTTCCTGCTCTACCCTGTATATAATGATCAGTTCGATCCACCAGTTATCCTCTTCTCTTGGTCCAGGTATTAACATAAAAAGGGGAGAGTTTTATGAGATCAGTATTATAGGCACATCAAAGTTAAAAAGCTGTGACGTTTGAATTGTCCAGCTACGTAGACAAAATATGAGTTAACACAAATTTACAGAGTAAATTGCAAACTAAACCAACTAGAATCGGTATCCTACAATATCTTAGGAAGTTGAAGACTTCAACTAACTTAAGTATCAATAAAAGTTACGTTAAATAGAAAAAATACTAGTCCAACAAATAAACTAGCTGTAGCTACGATAATAAACAAGTGAAATAGGTATTCACTAAATGTTAAGATATTTTTTTACTAAAAGAAGTTAATCTTCAAGAAAATAGAATTTAGAATGTCTGTATACAGACAACTAGAAAGATAACGTAAATAAATATTTGCTAAATATAAAACAATACGATAGTTTTCAACTTGAACGTAACGTTAAATTAAATTATTTATTAGTTCCTCGGAGAGAGGTAATAATGAATTGCAGATAAAGTTAAAGAAAGATATATACTTGACTATATGTTTACTTTAGATAATCAAAAGTTAATCAAGTGCCAGATAACTAGGCAGGTATCTTTGCCAGAGAACTAGGCAAGGCTCCACTAGAGCAGCGTTCCTGACTAAATACTAAGTAAACGTTCAAATAAGCATTCGATATTTTAAATTTAGAAAAAACCTTACGTTACTGAGGTCTGGTTAGTAAATATATGCACTGGTATAAAATAATCCACCACAAAACAAATGCACCACATTAGATAATTTTCACAAAGGTTATAAACAAATAGGTTTGGTCCAACAAGGTGTACCAATCTCCAAATGTCACCAGTCACCACTGTTCAGAGCGCTACCAACGTAGCTAAGTGACCTAAAACATCAACAGACAAAGACAGGAAACAACTAACTACGATACAAAATGGCGACATCCATTGCCGAGTAAATCCAAAATTTACAATAACCGAAAGTTAGTTTAAATTAGCACACGAACTTATTACAATATCAGAGGGATATTAGATAAATTGCCTACAAGGCACGATAAATCGATAATAATCAATATTAATGATGGCTGTTCCAAAGAACAACCAAGGTGAACTGATCACCGAAAAGCAAATTCGTAAATTAAGATAATTACGGTACAATATTATTATGAAAATTACCTCAAAGGTACTTTAAATCAATATAGCAACTTTTTAAATAATGATGATCATAAAATCAAATGATAATACCAGAAAACATATAAATTTTACCAGATCGCTGAATTAGAGATGGTTCCCATCAGAACGCTACTAGTAAGAAGGAAGAAGCCCCGTTCCGCTCTGCTACCTAAACTCGACTTTAGTTTGGAAAGAGACAAACATTTGAGAGTAGAGTATGAGCAATAAAGATAGATAGATATTTAGTGCAAAAATCTACAAAACCAACTGTTCCAGCAAAAATCAGTGGCGCCATCTGGACTAGACTGGCTGAAACTTAATTCATCGTAGAATACAACAAACTGGAATGAAATGGCCTGCAATTTCGTTACAACATGAAACATCGCATTACGCCTTATCAGCATGGATTTATGAAAGGGAGATTAACTGTTACCAATATGTTTTGTATCACGCAGTATTTAGCAAATTATTTAAATGCCGGACTTCAGACAGATGTCATTTATACAGATTTCTCAAAAGCATTCGACAGATTGGATCACAGTATCTTATTAATAAAATTAAAGAGTTATGGATTCTGTTAAACTTTATTACATCGTACTTATCTGACAGAAAACAATTTGTGCAATGCTGTGGAATCCAGTCTGTTGAAATACATGCCACTTCTGGAGTTCCTCAAAGCTCGAATTTAGGACCCTTACTTTTTAATATCTTTATAAATGACATTATATCCAATTTAAATTGTAAATATTTATTATATGCGGATGATATAAAGATTTATTCTATTATTAAAAATATTGAAAATTGTTTTACTCTGCAGAAAGATTTGGAAAACCTTAATATTTGGTGCATCAAAAATAAATTACTTTTAAACATCACAAAGTACAATGTTATGACATTTTCTAATAAAGTACAAGCACTAAATTTTGACTATACTCTTAATAATATCGTAATTGCAAGGCCTACTGTCTTTTTGATTTGATTTGATAGCAAATTTTCTTTCATAAATCATGTTAATAGCATAACATCAGAGAGTTTTAAAATGTTATGCTTTATTATAAGAAACTCCCGTGAGTGTAATAATGCAGATACGCTAGAATTGCTTTATTACAGTTTCCTGCTATCTAAGCTTGAATATGCAGCTATTATTTGGTGTTCTTATTATAACATACATGTTAACAGTATGATTGTTTCAGAGAGGATGGAGTATACCCAGCTATTGGATATCCAAATACATATATGCTGGAAAGATTTTCTTTAGATAGACTCGAAAACAGACGAGTGAAATCTCAGTTAACCTTTTCGAACAAAATAATAACTAATGACACTGACTGTCCCATATATGTATATTACAAATGTTAAATTTTCGTGTTCCCAGAGTAACCGCAACGCAACATATGATCTTTACTTTGAGTATACGTCGTACAAATATTGGCAAATTTTCGCCTTAATATGAAATGTGCAATAATTATAATGAACACCAACATACTCTTGATATTTTCTTCTGCAATGTAGCCACAGTTAAAAAATCGTAAAACAAATTTTTCTTTCTTCAAAAATTTGCATGTGTTAGTTATATATATGTAATGTATAATAAATTTGCATATGTTAATTATAGATTAGTATATGGATATGTGTGTATGTGGGTATGTATGTATATATAAATATATGTATATATGTATGCGTGGATATATGTGTGTATACATTTTAAAATTAAGTTTAAAGTTATATTCTTAATACTCTATGTAATATTGTTTTTTTTTTAATTTCTGTCTTTTCAAATATTATTTTATATTATATTTTTGTAATTCCCATTCTGTAAATGGTTTCCCATTGAATGTTGTAAATAAATAAATAAATATTGAAGGTCCTGGATGGCTAGAGGAATTCGTGAAAAACTTCCGTGTATTGTCTCCAGGTTTTCTTAAACAGTTGGATCCATAAATGCCTGTTGCACCTGAAATACCAACTACATCATTTGGATTTACCTGCTGTATTAGGTAAATGTAAGATATAAAATACATTTACTTATAATTTGACTATGTTGCAAAACTATTTTAATTTTAATTTGACTACCCTGGTTTCTTATTTATAAAAATGTAAGTATTATATAAAAATTAACCTCCTTTTTACACATTTCAATTATTTAAATTTTACATTATTGTATATTATAATTTTAAACTAACGTAATCCTGATTAATTTAAATAATTTCAATTTTTCTTGTACAAAAATTTTATCAAACATTTTTTACCAATAAGTTTTTACTAGTAAAAAAAAATTGAAATAATTGTCTTCTGTATTCCTGTTTTTTAAGTTTTATTAACTTATTAACATTTATTTATGTATGTATGTAACCACCATACTCATTTTCTATTGTAGTCCTGTGTCTGATGATGTGAAGTAATTACTTGTTCACGAAACCGGTCACATTAATAAAAGGAATTTTATGAGAATTTTTCTTTTTGCTTTATCATGAATAATTACTCATATGGGATCAACCTACCTACGTTACTTTTTTCTTAGTGCAGACTCCAAAGGCACGTTAACGTTGCTATATTTGCCACTAATACGGTTTTCCAAAAATTGTCTAAAAAGTGGAGTGTCTAGTTTTGACCACGGTATGTTACATCCTATCATAAATTCCACTAAATCTAAGTTAAAATAGTGTTGCATGTCACTGTAAGTAAAGCCACCTACGCTCCGTTTATGGTTTTCTAAGGAAATATGTCTACTGATATTTGTGTTGCATGACCAAGAAATTGCTTTGTTACATCTAGTGCAATACAGTTGTCTACCATCAAATTGCAAATCGGCAATATCGCGAATCCAAGAATTTACTGTAGCATCCGTCGGTTTAGTACGTTGTGACATTTTAACTGCGCATTTTTAGTGCCTACGTCCGAATGAATCCACGTTATACAAGATACTGTTTGACCATGTTATATGTTTTCTCCCCTCCCCGCTAGGGACGGCCGTTGGCCTTCAGTAATATGAATTACCAATATGCTGCAAATTAAAAGAATTTATTACACATTACGTTTTAATTTAATATAGTGCATTCCCTGACAAAACTAAGTTACCATGAACATTGTAAAATTAAATAAAATGCACTTAATATGTTTTTGTAGTTTGGGAATGTTTCAATAGGTGTTTGCAATCTGTAAAAGCCATCCCTGGGAACCGATCGGTAAATCCCACATATGTTTATTAAAAATCTACCCATATTATATTTACCATCAGAAACTAAGAAGTGAGGATAGAGTTGGAAGGGACAAGAAACGACATATCCGCGTTAAAACCAATGAAGTGATTTAAAAAAATAATATATACAGAGTTTTTTGGAAGTCACACTCCCTTATGGGTGTGACCAAAAACTCTTAAAATTATACGTTAAAGGGTTTTTAAGAACTGAGTTGGACTAAACAGGAATATACTCCTTACCCTAATTCTCATTTCTTGGGACGAGATAATCGACGGTCACCCAGAGTCCGGAGGAAAATTTTCCTCTGGATCATATAAAATATAGTAAAACCATGAGATATAAAAATGAAAATTCGAAAGGTTTCGAGAAAAAAAATCGAACTTAACAGAAGGGCTTACCGAGTAGTGAAGTGGGAGCTCGGGGTTCTCCATCGGATTTTTGCTGTACAACGATTTTTGATCTTCCTTCTATCAAGAAAGTTAGGAGCAAAATAATGTTAGAAAAAAATTGGTTTCGTGATTATGAACCGTCATGTGTGTCTATAAAAGGTAATGCCAAAAAAAAAATAAAAAGAGAAAAAGGTTGATGAGTTGACACATGAATTCACTTTTTCCTATAGTAAAGTGTCCAGAATATACCAGAACATCGTAGTCAAATAAAGAAAAAAAAAGTTTCATGTACCATCAGAGTGATCGAGTTGCGTTTCATACACTGTGCATTCAGTAGTGTGTAGGAGAATTTTATTTACTTTCAATTTTTTGAATTTTGTAACTTATTTTGTTACAATTTAAAAAGCTCAAAGCCTCGAAGGATCTAAATCCATCAAAGGAAAGACGAGACTGCACAGGTGAGTGGCATTGACCTGAAGGTTGGTCTTAACATTTTTGTCTAAATAATTTCGCGTTTTGATAAGATAATATAATCTAGACTTTGCTCATTGATATTTAATTTCAACTTTATTATTTCCGCGATTGATAAATTTTTTTTTCGAACCTCGCTCTCTTGTAATTAACAAATTTTAATTTTCAATTTGAACAAATTGTCATAAAAGTTTTTGGTAGCTGCAACTATCAGATTGCTCCAAGTATGTCATTATTCATCACCAGAGACTCAGCGAATTCTTGAGACAGGTGGTACTGTTAAGTCACTTTAACATGTAGCCGTATTATTTCAACCGGTTGAAAGGTGTCACATCTGATAGCTACCCAGATTTAAAAAACTAGTTAGGAAGTGTCACTTTTGACAAGTGTTGGACTGAGCCCAACTGGTCAGGATTTCGTATTGGTTATTCATATTAGTTCATTGTTGAGATGTGTCACCCCTGACATTGTCGTCAATTCAGATGTCAGAATAAAGAGACATTTGGCATTTCTTAGCACTCATTAAGGTTTGAGCTATCTGGGGAACTGCAATAAGATAGAAGTATTACCTTATATCGATCCACAGAGCAGTTGTCGGTAAAAGTCTTCGTTAGTTGTTCGTCCTCAAGATACTGTTTCTTGCAAGGAGGACCGTCAAACGAATTCTCAATTCGTCTGACAGAAAATTCGTTCGTTTCTCACTGTAAACAAGAAAGCTAAGAGGATTCGACCACAAGAATCCCTGGGGTTAGAACTCTCTAGTTTGACAGCTACTGGCGCCCAACAATTACATTAACTGAAAAGAGAGATTTACATGAACTTACTACAAATATATTTACAATGCCAATTGATTGTATTGTGTATTTTCGTATTTGTGTACTTTTGAATTTTTACATTTTTGTATTTCTGTTTTGTATTTTTTGTAATTTTATATATTATATTGGATATACATGAATATACAATGAATATATCGTGTGGGTTTGTCATATCTGTATTTCATATATCAATAAATCAATGAATAAATAAATAGAAAAAAATAATTTAGGCTTAATAAAAATGCATACTTTCAAATAAAACAATTAATTTCAATATTCAACATTTTAAAAACATTTTCCTTTTGCCTCTTCATTCAGTGTAAATGTATTTGAAATATTTTCTTTGAAAATTAATGCCTAAAAGCTTACATTTTGCAAGACTATCATTGAATCGGCCATAGATACGAAACTGGTCTCCTACATGTCAACAAAAAATAATTTTTAAGTCTGTGTATGAAATTTATTATTTCGCAATAAGTAGTTCGAGTTTACCGACGCGACTAACGCCTGAAAAAAAATAATGTGATTATTTCGAAAGCGAGGAGTCTTAGTGGGTCAGCTGAAAAAAATTGTTTTATATGTATAAATTAGACCTAAACACTCTGTTTAGGTCTAATTTATACATATCCAATATGTATGTCCAATAACGTCGACGAATAATAATTACGAATTGAGATATTTGTAGCAGTTCTAGCAAACTGTTTCTTGGAGTATATTTATTTTTTGAGAGCAATTTTGGGTGGCATTTTATATGGTATTGTGCATAGCTAAAATTATAATGGATGTCTAGTTATACAGAAAATACTGCTCAAAATCTAATGCCCACTGATGAAATTAAATCTATATTTTTTCTTTTTGCAATAGTTTAATTATAAATAAGTCAAGAGAGAAAAAAGTCATTAATTTATAAAACATTATTTATAAAACAGTATTTAATTTATATTAAAATATGTCGGTTGTCCTATTGGTTTTAAATAGTGCCTCCGTGTCTAATTGGTAGTATGTTGATTTCATGAGTGCTTTAGCGGTGAGATATACAAATAAGCTCAGTTAGGTCTTTTTACCACCTTGACATTTATTGAAATAAATGGTAAAGGGATCAGCATTTCAGATATATATCCAAGCATTATATAAATGGACTGTAATAGGAACGAGGGGATTAACAACAATGCAAGGTATGTCTGTTGCTAGTAATATCAAGTTATTGCGGCGTTTTTGATATACATGAGAAGTAGTAGTCTATTGATAAACTGTGTTCTAGAACAATTTACGCAACCTTTACATTTAATAAAATCATAGCAATCGTGAGAAACTTTATTTAAAAATAAACCACATTTGAAAATAAAAGGGTTAGCCTTTCAAAACAAAAGGCGATTTTAAGCTTTATAAACCATAGTTACAATGCGAATGAGACGGTATCGCCGATTGAGACGATATTGTTCATGAAAAGAGGAAAGGGAAAACCTTCTAGTAATTGACTACTGATATACACAAAACATAGTTGGTGTTTTACAGTTGCATATTTTTTAAAAGCTCAAATGCGTATACAGATTAGAGGTAAGGTAATCAGGGGCAATTAAAGGTAAAGTCAAACATTGAATACTTAATCAAATTACCAAAGCAGCAAGAATTGCCGTTTGTCACTACAAAAATAAGTTTGCTCTTTAGTCAGAAAGTTCTATTCAGCAAGAAATGCCAAAATATGCGTGATAGTGATTCTGATCCTAGTATTGCATCAGATATTGCAGAATCTGCTGCATTAGCGATATCAACATTATTACATGAAGAGTCACGATTAAGATATGAATTAGCTTACACAGCTTTCGAGAAATGGTGTCAAGGAAGAAAAATATAATAGAAACAGTATTCCTGGCACATTTTTAACAAAAAGTAAAGGTCCAAAAATCCTCGTCACTTTAAGGTCAGTATTCTATGTTAACGACGACAAAATCTGTGAAGACAAATATAGATATTCGCAAGTACATAAACTTAACAACATATTTAAACGAAAATAGGAAGAATATCGACCTAAAAAATCTGAGGTGTTCTTTATTAATGAAAGATATTTTTTCGGACGACAAAATTGAATCGATGAGCAATATTTGAATGTCTTACTTTTTGATATTCTTTTATTTTCGATTACGTCCTTAGTAAACTTTAATATCTTATCCAAAATAAATTTGAGGAGTGGGTAAGAGATTTGAGATATTCAGAGATCTCATTATTTACATAAAAATATTTGTGGTGAAGTAATTTCATATAATTAAAACCAGAATGTAGGAATGTGTCGTTTCTTCTAAGATAATTATTCATTTTGTTTATGAATATAATTTTCTTATCTTTCCCCAATAATACAATCTAGGTCTAGGTCCATGAACGCCCAGTGGATATATAATACATCTCAAAAAGAATCTATTCTGTAATACCTAATCCAGGTTTGGAAATGCAGTATAAGTTAAAAATAAAAAAAAAATCCGAATGGGGCCAATATCCTAACGCGGCCCTGTTCGTGGGTCAGTATTAGAAATACAAGGTATACAGTAACAACGACAATTAACTATAAAGAATTATTTTCTTTATGAATCATATTCTTAAAAAATATTTATGTATACTTAAATAGATAAGTTTTTTATCTTTTAAATGAGGTTACGTATTGTTTCTTGAAATTAATAACACTAATGAAAAAAAACGTATAATGATGCAACACTATATTATTATCGTGGGTGATATGGCAAAACCTCCTATCTGACTGCTGACAATTTTGTAGATTTCGAATTAAATACCTACGGTTTTAGATACAATTTATTAAATTCTATCTAAAACCATAATTAACTCAAAAATAAAAAAAAATGTAAGATAGGAGGTTGTGCCAGATTACCCACGATACATAGTTTCTATAGAATTTGTTGTATGCAGAAAATATCTAGTAAAAGATAAAGTAGTTGGTATTGAGAAATATTCGCTTTATTCAAAGATTCAACAGTTAAAGTTTCTGTATTGAAAGTTTTAAAGTTGTTTATAAAATATCATTAATACTATAAATATTTTAACAATGTACTGCAATTTTGTCAATAATATGCAATTTGCTATTTGAAACAGTAATTGAATGAAATACCATTCTACATTGGTATTACTGCCATCATATTATTTATACAATTGGTGCATTCAACCGACTCAACTGTCAACAGTTGAGTCGGATGAATGAGATAGAGCTTAGTTTGACTGGACCACGTTTTGAAAGTAACCAATAACTGTTACATAAGAGTTACACAATAGTGAGTCGTTTCAAAGCACTGTCGAAAGAATAAACAGCACCATTGTTGATAGATACATAGAAAGAAATATAAACAAGTATAAGTATTATATCTGAAAGCAAAATACGAAACGTAACCAAAATTGAACAGAAGAAACTACAGTGGGAACGGTGGGAATGAGAGAAGCGATTATTACAATTTCGGAAAATACCTTACGAGCAAACTAAATAGAAGCGAAACCATCAAAGAATTAGTATAAATGGCAACAATTAATTACAATAATACGACCTTTTACGGAGAGAAATAAACCCAGCAAGAGTAACGAGGACAATGTGTACTGAAGTAGTACTACTCATAATCATAATATAATAAATGGTATAAAAACAACTAACAGTCACTAAAGTCAACAGACAATCGTTAAGAAGAAGTGAAAAAAAAAAGCTACAGTTATACGCGAATGCAAGAGGTGACAATGACTAAAAAACAACAAAACAGTTGTAAAATCGAGAAACTGTGATAAACCGAATCTATGTAAAAAATGAGTTGCTAGAGGCACACCAAACGAAAATTCAGTAATTACTCTGCTACGGCTTGGATATTTAGATTCGAATACTTTTGAACGGGATAGCGAAATTGGGCAAAAAGCAAACGATTATAGAACTTTAAAGAAACAGAAAACATATAGGGCAACAAACCAATATTAATAACAAGACGGTTGAGCTCTGCAGAAAACAAAGAAAATTTCCATTACATCAGAATCCATTCCTAGTTCCAGACCACGTGCAAAGGGGGGGGTCTGTTAATAACAAACAGAATATCTGGGAACGGCTTACCACCAGTCATCTGTAGGTATACTGTATTAATATAAGTATACATATATAAACAGGGAAAGATATTTTAAACATTTTTGAGAAAGATGTGTAGTTCAGGAGGACATTTGACAGATAATTAAAATAAAAACTCTGTAGTAAGATTTTTTACTTATCTCAAGAAAACATCAAATTCTGTCATTTCATTTACTCTATTTTTATTTGACACATTTACTGACACAGCATTTATTAATTTAGGTGTCAGTAAATATTTCAAATAAAAACAGAGTAAATGAAATGACAAAAAAAAAGATTCACCAAAAATTTTGTTGATGAGTATTACGAATTTCTGACATGAAAGTGGGTAAACTGGTTCCATGATTATTTTATATTTTCAAATTTTGAACTATGCTCAATTGAATTTCGAACTAAGTTAAAATAAATAATATTGAACATCTTCAGGGACATTTTAAAAATAGAGTATTCATCAAAAAAAAAACAAAAAATAATTAACATACTAAATAGATTATGGCTATATTTTATAATGTGTAGTGAATTCACTGGAAATAAAATATACATGAATCAGTAGAAGACAAAAAAGACGTGACAATTCAATGAAATGTGTTTGAATATGAATGACAGACGATTTTTGGGTATCGACAATAATTTTTGGAGTTACTACTGCGTAACATAAATAATAATTATTTTAACAGTGAGCAAAATATCATATTTAGCACGAGTGGAAAGTTTATCTGTTTCCAGGGTACCAAGTAAACAAATATAAAAATACCATTCGCCATACTATTTTTGCATAAGAAGAGTTACATGTTATTCTTTGGCTTATCCTGAAAATGAGTGAATCCAGTGATGAAAGCAATGTGTCAGTAAAAATTCAAGAAGCGGAAGACGCTGTCATTCTGAAGTTGAAACAAAATTGAAAAAAAATCTAAACTCTTTATGAAGGAAAAGAAGGTTAATATAATATCAAAATCTACAGATTTTGTATATTTCGCTGAAAGTCAAAAGTTTTGAAGTAGGTAAGTCTTTGGTCGAAATATTCAATACTAATTTTAGATGTTAAGGAAAATGTGGACATGAGTATCTTCCCTAAACTAAAAGCGTTTCTGAAAAGACCGTCTACTCGGTGCAGACCTAAAAATGGGAATGAAATTTTTACTAGAAGCATTTGATGAAAGTTGTTTTTAGAAGCATATCGCCAGATAAACTTAATATAATGTCAACTGATAATACAGAGGATCAAGAGTCTTTTCTAATAATGAAGTTTCCATATACGAAACAAATATTCTTATCTACCACTGAGGAAAGACTTCGTTGAAATAATTTCTTACAGTTAGTGCAAAATGTGGTGGCGCTCCATGATGGCTCCATCTTAGAACCAGATATCTTCGGCAGGAACTATAGGATTGCTGAGGTTGGGAAGAAGCGCTGTAATGGCTGGCATAATGTGAGTTTTTAATATATCAATATATCCTTTTTCATTTAAGTTACCCTCTATGAAATTAAAAACGACGATCTGATTGCCTATTATATCCGCCCACACGTTGACTATTTGGAGATGTTGCGTGTGGATTTCTCGCATCCAGTGGGGATTATCTCTGGACCAAATACGACATGTCTATTCACCTTTTCATTTAAACAAAATGTTGTTTCATCAGACAATAAAATATTATTCACAATTATTAGATATTACATATATTTTACTTAGTTTCACAAAACTGTATTCCACGATTTGAATCATCTTCTGAAAGCTCCTGTGTGAAATGGATTTTATCTTTTCGGACTTTTAATATTAATAGCCAATCTTTTGGATATGTCATTATCCAGCGCTAATAGTGTTGAAGTTGTTTGAGGACTCTCTTCAATTTGTAACATAATATATAAATTTACATCACAGTTATAGCTTATTTTGGCTATCATGTTTTAGGTAGGTTGTTTCTTGTGAGTGGCTCCTTTAGGGCCCTCCACGGCGGCCATCAATGGTCCTATTTATATTTCGCCCAATAAGTTCAGTCTCGTAATACAACTAATAACTTTATTGGGTGAGAGTGTGTCCAGATCTTCTGGCAGCAATTGCCCTTTGCAAAATATTGAGTATCGGATCCTATCCACATCAAGATAGTTGCATAAGACGTGGTTTGCCTTTTCATCATCCTCTATGTAGGTCTTTGACATGTCCTAATGTCTATAGCCTCAAACAGTTCTCTCCGTCTGCTTAAGGCACACGATTCTGGTATCTACAGTCACTAACCCTGCAGGATGTGGGGAGTGGCTGTAGTTGATGCGCCGGCGCTACTCCCGTGAGGCATCGGAGGCGACGGGAGGACTGACCGGCATCGGATATTCCGAAAAAAAAAAATAACAATAATAATAGCATGGTGTCTTCTATAAGAACATAGAAACACTGGGATTATCGACCAGGCTGACATTCGCCTTTCTAAGGTCAGCCGGGCTTAAGTCGGAGACCGAGGGATTCATTATGGCCTGCCAAGATGGTGTTATCAACACCTTGATCTACCGTAGCCGCGTGTGACGTGTAGAGGTTCCTGACATCAATTGCAGAACCTGCCGTCAGGCGCCGGAATCGCTCATGCACATACTCTCTGCATGCCCCATATACGCGATTTCGGCCTACATCCACCGACATAACGCAGCGTTACGAGTGCTATACTACAATTTAAGGCACTCGTACGGGGTAGACCAGACACTTGTGCTGCCTTACGTCCCCGGAGATATTGACTCCGTTGTCGAGAACGAGAAATGCCGGATTTACTGGAACTACTTATTCCCGACGGTCAGGCTAATCCAAGACAACAAGTCTGACATAGTCCTCTTCGACCATCAACTCAAGGTGATGTATGTCATCGAGTTCTCGGCACCTGCGGAGAAAAACATCACCTTGAAGGAGGAGGAGAAACGGACCAAATATCGCGTTCTCCGATACGAGCTCCAAGTGCTGTACCCAGGCTATTCAGTTAAAATGGTCGTCCTAATAATCGGTGTACTCTGAGGGATAAAGCCTACGCTGTTCTCGGAACTGAAGATCATACCGTCCTGCCAAAAATCAACCGAGTAGCTGGCAGGCCAAATGCAGAAGGCGGTCATTCTGGGTTCTCTCCGTCTGCTTAGGGCACATGATTCTGGTATCTACAGTCACTAACCCTGCGGGATGTGGGGTGGCTGTAGTTAATGCACCGGCGCGATTCTCGTGAGGCGTCGGAGGCCACGGCAGGATTGTCCGGCATCGGATAATCCGATAATAATGGTTTATTTTCCAAAACATACATCGAAAGTCGATTTACAAAGATACATCGTAATTATTTTAGTTTAATCATGAAGGATTATGCATTGTTAACATATGATAACATGAAAATAATAAACATAGGATAAGCCTCACATAGTTATAGGAATTGAACGTGAGTGCTATATCGTTTCTATATACATAACTATAAATTATAAATACACATATATCTGAATGTTACTATTTTACATACTTAAATAAAATATTATCTATATACTATTAAATTGAACTAAATTGGCAGTAGAAGTGAGAATATAATAATTTAAATTTATCAAGTGAGTGTTCATAAAAGTTATATATTTTTATTTACATTTATGAAAAAAATATGTTATTAATTTATAGCATTAATTATTATTAGGAGTAAGTATCATTTAATCAGTGAAGTATCGCTTTTCCTTTTTTTTTCATATTTTTTATGATAGATACTGCAATTTTTAAACAGTAGAAAATGCACCAGTATCAATAAAATAGTGCAGTACTCGATATGGTAGGTTTTAAGCTATTTGTTAATTTCATAGTTAAATTTTTTGCAAAATGCTGGTATATTATTATGCATTCATGGAGCTAAATATATAAAACTTTTTTGTCCTATCGTTTTTTGGGCCCGAGATACTGTTGTTGTTCCTCTTTCTTTATTTCTGGTATAGTAGTTATAAAAATGGGATAAATCATTCTGTCTAGATGTTTTGTTTACGTAGTTATATTGGCTTATAACTAAAGCCTTGCAGAATAATTTTCTCATGGTTAGTAAATCTGATTCATTATACAATAAGTCGGTTGGACAATAGTAAGCTCTTTTAAAAATAATTTTTAGAAATCTTTTTTTGTAATTTTTTAAGAGGATCTAGATTTGTTTTATTTACCCCTCCCCACGCTTGAATTCCGTAACTTAATTGTGACTGACTAAGTCCATAATAAACAGGTTTTAGGTGGTTTAAAGTTAATATATTTTTTAATTGCTTAAATGTATAAATAAGATATCTTAATTTTTTACATAGATTTTCGATATGAAAGTTCCATTTTAGATGACTGTCAAGAATCACTCCAAGATATTTAATGAAAGTTACTTTTTCAATTTGGTCGGTATCTTCTATTGTGATATTTGAAAACTGTGGAAGGTGGCTTTTAGATGAGCAAAATGGTAAGTATATTGTTTCATCTATATTAATGGTAAGAAGGTGTGCATCTAACCAGTCTATTATTAGTTTTAAATTTTTACCTACATGTTGCCTAAATCTTTCTCAAGACACTGCAGTAAAGAATATTGCAGTATTTTCTCCGAATTAAGAGGACCGTTTAATATATACTAAACAAGATTGGCCCAAAAATCATTCCCTGTGGCAAACCATAAAGAACACTTCTAGAGTCGCTGAATGTATCTCCTATTTTGACCATTTGGGACCAGTTATCTAAATATCTTGTTAATAAGCTGAGGATTTTCCCTCTAAATCCCATATCCCAAAGTTTATTTAATATTTTCTTATAGCTTTGGCAAGGTCAATAAAAACACAAATTGATCAACTGCATTATAATTTTTTCCAGTTAATTTAACATTGCATCCTGAGTAGAGGTTTTCTCACGAAAACCAAACTGTTTGTTGGACAGTAATTTAAATTTGTTTAGGAACGATTTCATTCTAACTTTTAGTGTTTTTTCAAATATTTTTAAAATATCAGTTGTGAGAGAAATCGGTCTATAGTTTATCACCTCCAGTTTAACTCTACTTTTATAAATCTGTTTTACAACTACTATTTTAAAATGAGAAAGACATATGCCAGTATCAAAGATATCATTAATTAAATGGCTTAACAATGGAGTTATCTAACAGTGTCAAGACAGGTAACAGAATTATGCTGTTGAGACAAGTGAGAAGAGCACACTTATATTAATTGTAAGAAAGTTATTTTTGCTTCTAGTGCATTCAAATAAGGTAGAAACTATTTCATAATAATATTTTTCACAATATTTATTTAAATATGTAGTACATTCGTACTGGAAGCAATGTACTGGAGTTTATTATATGCAAAATTATCCGGGAAATCCAAAAATGTAAAAACATGAGGGGTGTCCCATTTCAAAAAAAAAGTTAATCATATTTCCGGCTAAACCGGAAGCCGTGCAGCATAAGCGATAATTTGTTGGATTCCTCGACTTTCTACATTTAAATATCAATTTCATTTAAATTAAATGAAAAATGATGAAGATATGTAGGTGTTTCCATATATTTTACTACCTAATTCTAGTCAAAAAGTTGTTTTAGCTTCCGGTACATTCTCGTATGATCGAAAATATTAATGTGAATAGTATATTATATCCAGATATTTTCAGTGAATCCAAAAACGTAAAAACACACAAGGTGTCCCATTTGAAAAAAAAAGTTGATGTCATTTCCGATTAAACCGAACGCCATGCCGCATAAACCATACGTTCTTTGGATTCCCCAAATGTTTCTACCTCCAAGCACCAAATTTCAATGCAATTAAAGAAAAACTTACGGAAATATGTAGCTATTTCCATACTTTTTACCAACCATAGCTACCATTCGAATAAGTAGTGATGTTGAAGTTGCTTCCTATCCAAACTGGGTGTAAAAAACGAAATTGATTTGTCCAGTTAGATTCGAAGGTTTTTAAAATTTTTAACTTCATTTTGTAAAAACTAAATTCAAACCTAGATAACAGAAAAATACATATTTACGGCCACAAATTCCCAACACACTCGATATAGATATTGTGTGGGACAAGGTTCTATAATTGATACATTATTTTTTTACTATTTATTAATAATTCTTAATTATTTATAAGAAAGTTAGACGGCATCTTTATATATGTTCTTGATACATCATTGGTCATCAATGTTAAAAGTGTGCAATAGTTAGAAAACAAAATGTAGGTATGTAAATAATCATTATCAGTTTGAGAATTGGTGTCAAAAAATTCTAGGATTAGGAAGATAGTTTTTGTTTGCTTTTTTAGTTCGTTACCTAAATCAAATCTCTAGGAACTATTCTAAACTTGACACCCGGATTGATATTCTACTCCTTTTATAGCCATCTTTATAGTTTCAAAAGAGGCTATAAAGTCTTCAAGGTCAAAGTTAGTCATAAATCATATTTCACTAAAAGCTGTATTTCATGTTCTGTGTATGCCAACTTGTGTCGTTTAAGGATGAATCGTTAATAATTATGAAAATGTATCTCAATAATTGACGGTTACTTTATATTAATCACCTCGGGTCTTTAGTCATATATAAAGTTTATGTTCAAAACTGGTATATACTTTTAATAATTCTTAAAAAAATAGACTAAACATTATTATTTGAGGGCACTCATAAGAAATTATTAGAGTGTTTGTTACACAAAAAAGGTGAGTTAGAATAATTTTCATTCAGGAATAAGATACTTATGATTATGCCATATTTTATATTCATGCAAACAATTTTGAAAATGTTTACTGCAGGTATTTAGATATCAATACAATATTCTCATTGCAATCTAATCCATATCGAGAACTATTAACTAAGTAAATGGAAAAAAATATTATGCCTTATAATAACAGTTCCTAATAAATTCAGAATTATACAAAGATTTCATTTATTTCGAATTGAATAAATAAAAACATTTAATAGAAAACTCTTTCTATAATATAGATTGTACAGCTTGCTTAAGATATATATATATATATATATACCAAGAAATTCGGTGTGCCGTATTGTTTCAGCAATTGGATCGCCGACTTACCACCTCTATCAAAATGGTTAACAGTGGAGTTCGAAAGTTTATCCATTGCATCACCTAGTTTCTCCGTGATTAATTCCAGTAATTTCATTAATAATGTGAAAAATATCCAGTGGCAAGAAGTTAAAATTTTTATCTCCTTTAATGTTTGTTCATTGTTTCCAAGTGTGCCGATATCACAAACCTTGGACTACTTTGGGGATTTATTTGAATCAAATAATCTCAGTCAAGATGTAGTATAAGAATATATTCAACTCACTAAACTTTACATTAAACAAAATGGCTTTCGATTATCGATTTAATGATAATTTCTTCCAACTACATAAAGGGACGGCAATGGGTAATTCTGTCACCAATCATTGCCAGCCTCTTTATGAACAGATTCGAAACAGAAGGAAAAGAATAATTTGAGTATTTTCCCAAGGTTTGCCTTAGGAATGTGAATGATAATATGTTTTGCAATGTTTGATACAAAAGTCACTGATATTGACAGCTTTTTTTCTAAATTAAACAGTCATTTCGCGTCAGTGAAATTCACATATTAAATTGAAAACTGCATACAACTACCATTTTAGAAGTATTAATCAGAAATAGTGAAAATAAGTTAGAATTTGACATATAGAAAAAAGATACCAGTACTTTAATACATATGCCTAAGAACTCTCACCCTTGTGCTCAACATCAAATGGAGAGTTTTAATTTTCTAGTTCATTGCCTATTAAGCTTCCATTTCAATATGGAGAGGTTTGAAAAAGAAAAGTCATTGATTAAGGATATAGTTGTGAGTAATAGATACTCTGTAAGTTTAGTTGATAAAATGATTAGGAAACGTAAATTTAAAGAGACACTTCGAAATTACTAGTCCTTTCAAAATGAAAGAGAAAATCCGAAATTTGTATCCATTCCATAAGATCTTCGAATCACCCATGGTATTAAAGATGTAGGTGATTCATTCATTGCGAAGTGATTCATTTATCGAGAAATAAACTACAACTTTTAGGCAATCCAAAAAACAAAATTGAAACAAACGAAAAATCGGGGATTTACGAAATTAGCTGTAAGGACTGTAATCAAAAGTATGTAGCACAAACTAGACGATCTATTCAAACTAGATTCAAGGAGCATATGGTTCATCTCAAATACGGTAGAACAGATAAGTCTAGTGTTGTCGAACATGCGTTTGAGAACAACCATAAAATCTGTTTTATGGTTGTTCTCAAACGCATGTTGTTACTATTTGTAGTAGCAATTTAAGATTAATTAGGAATGTAACAAATACTAGACAGCTGGATGGATTTGAAAGCTTGGAAATTACCAAGTGTAACAATAGTATGAATAGTGAAGAGTCCCGTATAGTCCGCTCTGTTGGTTAGTTACTCACGGTTCTGTAACAGTAGTTTAGGTATAAATAAGATACATTGTTAGCATAAGGTTAGTTTAATCATCTCCAGATGATGTCAACTTGGTTGGAGAAACGTGCGTCGAGTGCAGTATATGGTATTTTGTGCAAAACCACGTCAATGTTATCTTCACGTCAAAGGTTCCATCAATTAAAATTAAGTTAAAAAGGGCACTGATTGTAACTAATCCTCAGTTAGGGATTATTTTAGTTTTCCACTTATCATTCTTCGGTTTTTGGAGCTATATATGTATCAAATTTGTTATACTTAAAAACAAAATTATATAATAGTTCCTGTGAAAAGATAAACCATTTTCATTTCTTTTCAATTATAAAGGTAGTTTTAATCATCCTCAGATGATACGAATTTGTTTGATGAAACGAGAATCGAGTGCAGTATATGGTGTTTGGTGTTTTGTGCAAAACCAGGTCAGTTTCAGCTTCACATCAAAGGGTTCAACCCAGTTCAGGTTTACTAGTTTGATCAAAATTAAGTTGAAAGAACACTGATTGTAACTAATCCTCAGTTAGGGATTATTTCAGTTTTCCACTTAACATTCTTCGGTTTTAATGAAGAATTTGAAACTATACAATTAGAAAACAAAGGATTAAAATTAACGCTATTAGAGTCTTTAGAAAACGGCAAATTAAAAAATTCAGATATAGTATGAAATAATGATCAGCTAATCAACTTTCTTTATTTTTCATGTTTTATAATTTTGTTTGTATAATATGAAATGATGAGCTAATCAATTTTCTTTATTTTTCATGGTTTATAATTTGGTTTGTGTATTATATTTTTTTACTGATGTAATGATTGAAAAAAAAATTACCTTATAACATACTCAATCATAACTTATTCAAAATTATTTTTACGATATTTTTATAACTTTATTGAACCTCTATATATACCCTGTCTAGCATTGTAATATCAGTCTTATACTCACATCCGAAGAAGCCACTGTGTTGACGAACCAATTGTCATGTTTTTATATATTTTGTAAAAGATAAATAAAAAAGTTTGCGAATATCATAAAAGAGTTAAATTTTATTTCATTCAGTGTTAACATGGATATCTAGTAAAGGTCGATTTAATCAACTAATAATTCCTGTGAAATGATAACCTATTTTCAGGTTTACCGGATACCCTTGATTTTCAAACGGTGTCACAAAAGTCTAGAGGTAGAGGTGGCAAATCTAATGAGTGGGGGCATTTATTTGACCACACTTCTTTATGGAGCTCCATTTTGTTGGAACTAAATATTTTCATAAACATCACGTGCCCCGGGTAAAAAGTAGAAAGAACTGCTACCACGTGTTGTTGCAAGAGGTTGAATTGGATTTTATAATAAATTGACGACCTTACCACATTCTCATGTTTAAACGAAAAAAGTTCTAATTTATGTCAAAATACCAGGTTTTAAAAAATCTTTCAACATGTCAGCAATTTTGAATGAAGTTGATATTTTTCAAGATATTCAGAATATTCCAGTCAGTTGGTCCACTCTATATGTCCAATTTTTCTCATTTTGTTTTATTCCTTATCAATCTTATCATATACTTACTTATTTGATTTAATAGTAGAATAAAGATGATGATTAAATTTATAAACTAGAAAATGTCTTAAATTATTAGATTATTTCTTGGGAAATAGTAGTAGCTATTTATAAAATCTACAAATTTTTATCAGATGATCCTTACTATTACGATATATAATACCGTCAGTAATAACTTTATCAACCTCACTGAGGATATTGTTGTTAGATATTGTGACACACGGAATATCTAGAAATTTGTTCCAAATTTTGTAATCACGATTAATTAGTTTCTAAGAATATTTTTCATATTGTATGGATTTTTTCTTAAATTTAATTGTAGAAATATGTTCTTAGTGTTTGCCACATGGAAACGATAACATGGAGGCAAGTATATTATCGACAGGTATATTATTTTATTAGTTTTATTCTCTATCACGGACTGATGGAGTTTATTAAAAGTGATGTATTTTATTAAAACTTTACAAACAAAAAAAGCTGGCATTTTATTTTCTTTGTATTTTTGCATTTCTAAAAAAATAATAAATTGGGTATTATATAACCATCCTTTCAAACCTACATGACAAAAATAATAAATAAATAAATAAAAAGAAGCACTTTAAATTTTGACGATAACTATTTCATTGATCAATTTATAATTTGTTTTATGATAATTACATATATAATAAAGTCTGTCTATTTGTTTGAAAACTTTTCAGTGTTATCATCGGCGTAAAATCCTAATGTATTGGTATATTCTTTAAGTAAAAAAAATATCACTTAGAACCTTTTTTGGGATTATGAAACTTTTCAATAAATTAAATTAAAAATACCGCAGGTAATACAATCTCCTGTATCCCAAGGAACCGTATGCGGAAGGGGCTACACGTTTGGAGACAACGGATACAGATACCGGGTGTACAACTTAAGATGTCCAAATAATAGGTATCCTTGCTATTTTTCAATTTGACTTGCAAAATATTGCCAACTTTTTCTAGGTAATTGTTCACAAAATACGTTATGTGCTTCGTATAATTAACTAATTATTATTTTATTTGTCATGAATGCGATCCATGATGTTATCATTTTTTTGGGATACTATAAAAAGCTAATTTTGTTTATTTTGGTGGCATTGCAATTGCAATAGGTTGTAGTCGGTACCTAGGTACCAAGTAAAATTTAAATTATATTTTTCTTATGGTGATCACTAGATAATATATGGGTGTTTGGGAAAAATCAGATTTGTGTGCATTTTTCTAATTATATTAAAACTTTAATTGTTTTAATACTGCAGTGTTTAATACGAATTTATTGTTTATGTAACAAATAATTTAATAAGGCTCCGAACGGCTCAGTCAGTAAGGCATCAGGCTACTATTCTAGGGGTCACGGGTTTGACACGCAAGCAGGATGAGATTCTAATTTAATACCATCCAAGGTTTATGAATACAATACAATAATATAGCTTAAAACTATAGATCGAAGTAACAAGAATATTTCAAACACGCAGTATTTTTTTTTGTGAGAAACTTACGTACATAGGAAGTACTGTAGGTATATAGGGATAATTCAGATTTGGTCCATATGATGTGAAATTTACATAGGTCCACGTGTACATACTTTGTACTTGGTCGGGAGGTACATATGCCGAACAGGCGTATATCGTATTTCACGATCATATAACATATGTGAATAAATTTTAAACATACATTAAATATCCACATGTACCTAATGAATATGTATAATACATGTATGGTATATGAAAATGCTATGTGGGATATTTATAGATGATAATGTATATTGACATCGTGATGTTGAAGCTAATCAGAATGTTTGCATTGCAATACTTAACAGAGATTCATTGGTTTCGATACCAAATACCCTGGAAGGCGAAAATAGATATAATAAACCCTGTGAAGAAGGAGTATTTCCGTCATTTAACTGGTACCTAGGCGTTTGTAAAAACTTTGCCCGATTAATGCGTCCAACAATTTTTCAACAGGATATTCTTATATTCCTCGCATCTTGGCCATCACAGACGTGCGATATCTCCGACCTCTAGCAGATGCGGATTCGGCAGTTTGTCCCCGTCCGTCTAACTGGCGAACTCGCGCGTCCTTGTAACTTTTCACTAGTGTTGGGCATAATCGAATGATTTCAATAATCGAACAACGGCTATTCGAATACCTTTAATTATCGAATGACATTCGAATTGTGGTTAAAGCTCGAGAAGTGGGGAAATGACATCGATGATTTGGTTCGGCGACATTCGGGAACTCGAGTCATAATTCATAATTATAAATAATCTTGGCTGGCAGTTGGCTATTATTTCTATAGAATTTTCGATTATAAATTATAAATTTTAACGTAACTTAATCCAGTTCTGCACTCAAGACAATCCAACGGCCAATGGCATCAGCCAATAGCCATCTATATTACGCAGATCGAATGTTCGCTTATTTTTTCAATCGAATTATCCCAGGACTGCTTTTCACCGGTCAGTATTGATACCCTTGTCAAGAGGTGAAGCGCTTAGGGTTGTTAGTGTAGTTTGTGTAAACTCTGAAATCACACCCGCGGTCTAAGAGACCTCATGTCTGGATAAGTGTGATGTTTTCGAATTTTTCGTTTGGATGTTCTAACACTTTTATTTCCACCATATGCGGCAATATGGACTCTATACAAAGTACTTCAAAGGACGTTCGTTTTGTGGATAAAAAATATGAAGAAATTCTACAAAAATGGTACGATGAACTCAACTGGGATGATAGTGATAATGAGTCAAATGCGCCTGAAAAAAAAGGAACCACGAAACAGATACTGAGCAGGAAATAAGTGATAGTGATCAAGAAACTGAAAAACTAGAAGAGGATGAACATGAAGAGTTAGATCAGAACGGAGGAAGAGGAAATTATTGGTATGGTAAAAATCTTGTGAAACATGTTCTTCATAGTGTTATCTTCACATCAAAGGTTCCAACCCACTCCAGGATGTTCTTCATAATAAAAAAAATGTGACTTTTGGCCTTGTAATTTTTTTTACATAAATTTTGTATTCTTTAGTTATAAACTTTTGTTGCATTCCATAAGATTAGGAATTTCATATTCTGTTGGAAATGTCACCCGGTAACGATTTTCTTTTTTGTTGTATATCTTTAAAATGTGGAGTTCATTTTTTGTTTATTAATCCTCAATAAATTATTATCATAACTATGCATTTGAGCTTATGACTAACCTTATACCCGCCATTATGTAAGCTACAATAGAGAAAAATGTGAAACTAGCTTTATTTAAAAAAGCGGTATCTGTGACCTCACGTTTGTGGCAATGATATTGAAACTGCAAATCTGTGATTAAGGGTTATAAAAATCTTATATCAATGATTTAAAAACATCAAATACCAAACAATCGTTCAACATAGTAATACTATTATTGTAATATTTTTTTATAATACGAAATTAAAACATATAAGAAGCAGTCGGAAGACGACCGATGCCATTCAGTGTACCAATGTACTATTCCGTACACAGTTCTGTTATCAGGTCATGAATGAGAGCATAATAAAATAAATTTACTGAGTCCTGGCGGTCTGGAATGGTATATAGGAGGATCAAAGACAGGAGGGAACTGCAGCTGGCATACATGGATACAAACCAAAGGTTCGTATTTCGGTACTTTTAGTTAAGTATCCAAGTGTGTTGTAAGCTGAGGTATATGTCACATTATTATGTTCAAATTTGTGGACTCTTGATACAAATAAGGTGACTTCTAAGCTGGTGCTGAAACATTCAAAAATTCTAGCTGAATTGTGTGAGTTTAACTCCGTGGAACTTATATGGATACCCGGATATAGTAGCATAAAATGTAATGAAGAAGCGGACTGTTTAGCGGGAGAGGGTGCTAAAAACCACTGTTCTGACCCTCAACCAGCTTTTTGTATACCAAGATCACATCAGGACAATGAAACTGGGCCATGGCAGAGTTTAACAATCATTGGATTAGAGCTCAATAATCAAGGCTCCATATAAAGGGGTCTTCGAGCATCTCTACTTTAAAGTAGCTGCTGAGCACAATGGAGTACGAGTGAGACAGATATTAGGCCTGATAACAGGACACTGTTCTCTAAATAAACACCTTCGTACAATGATGGCGAAATATGTTCATATTTCTATCTGTCGGATGTGCTCATCGGAGAAAGAAACCTCCACTTACGTTTTATGTAATTGTGCATGATTGCTCTCTTTTCTAGAGAAAGCTGGTCTCTTAGGGATGTTGCGGTAGCAGAAAGGTAGTCTTGACTGACTAGTTAAAGAAGAAAAGATAATAGTTTTGAGGATGCAGTCAAAAGGGTAAGATATCTAGGCCGAAGCAAAGAAAACTCTTTGTTACTTGTCAAGCTTTCAGAAAATTTTATTTCCCTTCTTCAGGACATCTATAAAGTTAAAATACTTATATAGAAAATAATTACAAAAATTATTTATTAAAAACTACTTACTAACTTGAGGTTATTGTCTAAGAAACATCACAGTTTTAAGAAATACAACGACTTTCCCGTCGAAATGAAGAAAAACAAACATTTTCATAAACTTCTATGTTACAAACATTAGTGAAAAATATAATCAAAATGGACGGAAAAACAATTTGAACAATTCATCACGTTTAAAAGTTAAAATGAAATCGCAGCCACATGTTATCGAGTTCGAAAACAATAGGCCTAAAAAAGAATTTCTTAGAAAAAAGGAAAGATATAAAAACTTTTACATTTAATATTTCGTACAAAGACTGGTTACTATAATTATTTTTAAACTGTATTGCCAACTTATTTTATGGTGGGAAAATTTGAATTAAATTTGGGTAACTATCTATAATTATCTCTCTCTAATTTTAGAATATAAGTATAAATCTTGCTTAAATTTTCTATGTCTAATTTTTTATTTAAAATAAGATATTTTACCCTTTTGACTGCATCCTCAAAACTATTATCTTTTCTTTTATATATATATATATATATATATATATATATATATATATATATATATATATATATATATATATATATATATATATATATATATATATATATATATATATATATATATATATATATATATATATATATATATATATATATATATATATATATATATATATATATATATATGTGTAAGTGTAAATGTATTGTGGAGTTCGTTTGCAGAATTTGAAAATTGATGCATGCTCTCTTGTAAAATATATGTATAAGCAATAACTATTAGGTAAAAATGAATTACAGTATGGAATGAAGAGTTATATGTTCTTGATTGGAAATCCATCTAATTTTCTCGAATTGCGAATTCTCTGAGATAATAAGCATACTTGTAAAATACCATTTCATAAACTGACAAAGAATTTAATGTGCACTGATGCACATTAATATCATATATTAATGTAATAATTATTCATATAACATTAGTTATAGATAAGATATAATACTATTACCCATTGTACTTATTATCATATCAATAATATTTAAATTCCTTCCTGTCTTCTAAAAACGTGTGTATGTAACAGTTTTAAATAATCATTTATATTATGTACCAACGGTAAATTATGTTGCTAGAAAAATAGTGGAATATAGAAGAAACATATTTAATTTACGCCTTGAAAAACTAAATAATTAATTAACATAGTTTTTAAAATCCTAAAAATATTTAAATAACAGGTAGTCATAAAGTTTTTAATTTTTACTTGCAAATGTGTAAATATCTAATTTTCTATTGTTACTTTATTCTAATAGCTATATATAGGAGGCTGCTCTTGTGCACATTGAAACATTTCAATTTTGAAATCGACTCTAGATCGGCTTTGACATTACTAACTAGTGAAAGTCGGGATCGCTTCATCGATGTCACCTGTATGTAAAACAATCCTGCTTCTTTAAATGTGGTGGCACATACTGAGGATGCTAGAAGCATTTCACTTTCGCCGTTTACATCAGAGTCTAGTGAGCAGCGAGGCATCTTCGGTATGTTTGTATCCTAAGCGTATGGATATGCCGAAGATGCCACGATGCTCGCGGTCTCGATCGAGGTGGATGTAGATTATGAGTGGACATACAAGAGAGGTTTATCCTTTCAGTGTTCCGTGCTGGTTGTGTAGTGTATGACGAATAGTACGGCTGGAAAGGTGTCAAATGATCTGAGCGAACCAATCAGGTGCAAGCTACTCTGATGCCTTTCTTTCTACAGCGATGGAAAAATAAACTTTGTTCTATCAACCTCGACATCGCGGTAGATCTCGATGTAAACGACATGGGTAAAATGCTGCTACCATCCTCGGTATGTGCGATCACATTGGCAGGATTGTTCTATATAGAGGTGACACCGATGTAGCGAATGCGATCACGACCTCCACCGCGAGTTGTGAGGCATCCTCGGCATGTCCATAGTATGGACATGCTGAAGATGCCTCGCTGCTCACTGTGGAAGTCACGATCTCAGCCGCGGTTGAGATGAATGTCGAGGATGATTGGATATACCAGAGAGGTTTATCCTTTCAATTTTCCGTGTTGGTTGTGTAGTGCATGACGAAGCATATAATTTGAAGGGTGTCAAGTGTTCGAATTGGAAATGATTATATTAAATATTTTATTAATGATATATACATATCTGGAATTTGAGGAAGAAGATTGTTTAGTAATGAATAAATTATTAACAGGTTTGCTCATCAATAAAGTAGTATGGTTACGTTGTTAAGTTGCAAATCTCCCATTTTCCTCACTACAGCACAATTTCCTCTTGTGAAAATCATAGTTAAAACTGCTAAAAGATATCTGCAGCTAAACGTAGATACGTTATGAGGTTATGTTCATAAGCAAGCTCAGTTGAATATAAATGTTACGGCGAATGTGATTAACTGGGTATTGTACATAATCACCGGAAAATATGCATAATTCCCAATGCCTTCGATTAATTTGAGAAATAATATTGTTTTTCTTACTTTCTTCGATCGTTATAAAAAATCACCAATGCTGGCTGGATAATGTGATAAATTCTTACATATTATTCAATTTAACCAGTTATTTCGCATAATTTCCAACAATCAATGGATGATGTAATAAATATATTTCATTATCCGATTCCAAGCCCGTTGCGCATACATTTTATAAGATAACTAATTTTTCTTGCCCTAAAATGTCCCATTTTTGTAATTTTGAATGTTATGAAAGTCATAGTTCAAGGTCAGTAATCGAAAATGAAATGGTGAGGGGCAAGGAAAATAGAACGGAATAAGGACTTTTTAAATGCCATTTTAGGACAAGGAAAATTAAAAGGAATGACATAAATTTGAATGGTTATTGTAGGGCAAGGAACACAGTGAAATCAATAATATAAATGTTGTAAACTAATAAAATGTTGTCATATTTATAAGCTACCTATTTTTCCTTATAATATTTGTGTTGTCGCTACAACTAGTAATTCAAAATTTTCAGAATTAGGTTTTGTGCATATTATGATAATATACAATAATGGTTGAAAATAGATATGTCGGGTATTGGACATTTTCTTTACTCATTACTCGTTGTGAGCATTTTCTTGAGTATTAACTGATTTCACATATTGGGCCTAATATACTTATGATTTATCACATTCTCTAAAGGAGCATGTAGATTTTTTATAATCGCTGGTAAAAGTGAGGAAAACTGATTGATATATCACATTTTCCAACGGTACTTGGAAATTATGCAAAGTCACCGGTGAATGTGATAAAATCTTATAACAATTCATAAATTTATTACTTTCTACAAAGTTGCCGGTGTTTTATTCATAATGTCCGGTGATTATGGATATTTTCCGGGACTTTCACCGTAACATAAATATTAAAACAATTACCACAGGCACATCAAATCGAGAGCTTAACTACCTATACCAAGTGTCAACCAAATATTGACTGGGTTTAAGCACTCGAATCGGCTTAATGTATATTTCGAATGGTTTTAGGATTTTTATACTAACGACTATATTAATGTTACCTAGATGTTAGCTGTTAAATTCTGTTATAATTAAAATTTGTGATCTAATAATGAAAGTATAATACTAAGTAGGTATTTTCATTATCAGAATGTTAGGTCACAAATTTTAATTACAACAAAAATCAACAATTAATGTTTATATTATTATAATCGGTAGATCAATAGCAAAGTCCTAAAACCATTTGAAATATCTTACTATATTTGTTTTTTTAATCATTTATAATAAACCAAAAATAAAAGCCTACTTCCACTCATTCTGCAAAATCCCAACCTTAACAGTGCACAGTGTGTCCAAGCTAACTGGATAAAACCTACATTTTCAAATATTTCTAATAGTAAACGTTTTCATCTAAGAAGTTTCTTCAGGACCCCGTGGCGCTGGCCATCATTCAAGTACTTTCTGCAACTATGCATACTCTGATACTCCCGTGACATCTCTTGGATTGCCAATGGTTTAGCTGTGGGAGGGTAGTAGAAATATAATATTGATTGGGTGCTTTGAAGTTAGAGTGAATTGTGCTGTGTGAAGATATGGATCCAGGTATGGATTGTTTATATTTAGTTATTAGGTGTTTCCGATATCAATAATAAGAAGCAGGCCATGAATATAGGAACGATGTTAGTGTTTTTAAATATGGGTATTATTTAACGAGGGATAAGCATCATAGTCGAATAATTTCGGATGCTCTACCTATATTTGTTTTATTCCCTAATATTTATAGAATACGGCAATATCCATGTATACTGTCTAAATTTGCCTATTCACTAAATGGAGTCCATTGGAGTCTATAAGCTTACATGTGGTACATGCCCTAAAGTATACATCGGATAAACGGGAAGAAATTTTGGAAAAAGATTGTCCGAACATAAACGTAGTTTTAATTACAATAAATTAGATTCGACGTATGTCAACCATTTGCTAGATGACAATCATTCTTTTAATAATAATTTTGATATTTTACACACAAAAAAATAAAGGATTAAAATTGTCACTATTAGAGACATTAGAAATCAATAAATTAAAAAATAGTAATATTATTTTAAATGACCAGCTAGATTTAAACTGTTCACCACTGTTAAATATTTTCTAAATTATTTTATACCTTATTTTATTACCGTTCCATTTTATTACCCTAGATTAGTTAGTTGATATATTATACCCTCACTTTGTAAGAAAGAATTTAGTCTTGTACTCACCATCTGATGAAGCCACCGTGTGGCGAAACAATTGTCATAAGTTAATTAAATTGTGAAAATCAAACATGTTTATTTTGTGTTTATTTGTATTATTTTTATATCCATCAATTATTTGTTTATTAAAGTGCAGATTAAATTAAATTTGATTTATTTTAATGGAGACTACTTCGTTAAATTCACATATTTTTTTATAATTGACAATTGAATCTGTATTTGGGCAAGTGGTAAGTGGTGTCAAAGCAGAGGATGAGCTGATAAATTCATGTAACTTATTTTTAGCACTTTAATACATCCTAATAAATTCCAGCCGGTTCATTATCATATCAGCCAATATTAATCGCCTTATTTGGCCCAGCATGTATGACCTTTGACATCTCTGTAACTGTGGAAGTAATAAAATAGGGTGCACAAAATCATACTGTAGGATGAGGATGTAAACAAGGAGTTGGGCTCGCTGCCAAATTGTCGACGCCAACTGAAGCATTTTAAAAACAAATGCGTCTCAAGCTATTGCGTCATAGACAAACACACCTACACTGCACTAACGTTAATGTATAAGACAAGTAAAGTGTAGATGTTCAAATAACATGCTTTAAGGCTTTTTTAAATTTCGTAGCGTCTTATGCTGACGGAGAACTTTCTCTTTCACCATAATTTTATTGCCAGTGAATTATAGCCTTTTCAAGCAACACTTTCAAGAAATTCCCTCATAAATGCATTTAAACGATTTTTCATTTCTCCACCGTACCAAAGACGATGGAATATTTAAATTGTAAAGATTTATAAATATAAAATAATTCATTTGATAGAAACCTTCATTTGATATATTGGGTGACTACGAGGCCAGGTACCCCCCATTTTTTTCTTTATTTTTCAAAACAAACATTTGATATTAAAAAATACATTTTTTGACCTAACGAGGCCCAAAAAATACACTTCCGGTTTAACCGGAAATACTAGTAACTTTTTTCTTTTAAATAGTTCCCTGTATATTTTTTAATTTTATTCAATAAAGGTTTGAATTGCCTTTACAATGGTTTTTACAAAATCAAAATCGAATCAGAAACTACCTTAAAAAATGTAATTGTATGTGATTACCAGGTGGTCACGAGATATTATTAAAGTTTATAATACCTAGTAAACAGCTAGGTATTAACCGAAAAAGTATTTTTTAAGCATTTTTCACCCATAACAAATGACTTTTTCGCCAATTTAATTAATTTATGGCGTTCTTCTTTAAATAAATATTTTATAAAAATTAAACGGCCAAAACTTTTTTTTTTAAATGGTAACTTGTACATTATTTAGGTGCTTTCGGTAAATCTGTCCATAAATGGACTTGAAACTGTAGTTTGAAATTCTTGATTAGGCGTTTTGTTCTTTGCTTAGATAAGTCCATTTATGGACCGATTTTAAACTTTGAAATTCTGATGGAAAGCACGTAAAAATGTACAGGGTAACATTAAAAAAGAATAAGTTTTGGCCGTTTAATTTTTACAAAATATTTATCTAAAAAAAAAACGCCACAAATTAATTAAATTGGCAGAAAAGTCATTTGGTTGAAAAATGTTTAAAAATACCTTTAGGTTAATACCTAGTTATTTACCAGGTATTATAAACTTTAATAATACGACATTCATGACTACCTAGTAATCAGAATTCAATTCGATTTTTCGAGGCCATTTCTGATTCGAATTTGATTTTTAAAATAACATTGTAAAGGTAATTCAAACCTCTATCGGATTAAAAAATATACACGGTGCTATTTAAAATAAAAAAAGTTACTAGTACTTATGGTTAAACCGGAAGCGTATTTTTGGGTCTGGTTAGGTCAAAAATTTTTTATGCCAAATATTCTGCACCCTAATTTTAAATTTTTATTTTGAAAAATAAAGAAAAAGTGGGGAGGTACCTGGTCTCATGGTCACCCGTTATTTTACTATTTTCTGAGTATTAGTATTAGTGTTCGCCATGCTTCAAGTTATCATTCCATGGACCCCAAAATGCTAAAAGCTGACATAATATGGTAAATTTGAAAGCTGATGACTTAAATAGCTTAAATACAAATTTGTCCAAAAATCGTCCTGTGCAAAAGGACACTATTAAAAATTTTCGAGTTAAAAATATGGATGGATAGCCGATATAATTTTTTATATTCAGCCGAAATTTGGAAACAATATCTGTGGCAACTTAGGTGTTAGAAAATTAAAATATTTTCACAAAGCATGGTCTCCTATGTAGATTTCAAACTTAAAACATCCCTATCTCCGTTCGAGAGGCCGTCAAAATTATTTCTTTCGCTTTTGAACGATATTCTCAAAAACGAAGCCTTAAGTAAAAAAATCCTTGTCTAGAAAAGTTGTGTTATCTTTTCTGATTACTAAAATGCCTCGTTCATTTTATCGTTAATATAAGCGAGATACAGTAATTAAGCTGAAACAATACGCTAGGACGCTCACGATCCCCTCTCTTGCGTCAGTGTAAGTTTTGCTCATTAAGTTAAAGGTATAGTTCTATTACAATACATCGTATTAAATAAAGTTATTAAATAATAAATATAATTATTTTAGTAATTAATTACTTATAAGATTTGTAATTTATATATTATTGTTTAGAACTTATTTGAGACATAAATTGACTATTTATCTTTATTTGTGTCTGGGATACTTTTATAATTACATCAATAATATTTTTGTTTTTTCTGATTATTTTTATTTTCGAAAAAGCAAATAATAATAATGATACATCTTTATTCATTAACAAATAATAAATGACGTAATGACGATTATTTTATATAATCTAATATAATGCAAATTAAAGATTTTACGGAATTATATGGCCATCCCACTTTTACGCGTTATTTTTGACATAAAATGTTTAAGGCACCGTCTGAATTGTAAATACAAATCCAGATAAAAATAAATGTAATTATAATATGTTCTTTATATATAATAACATATGCACCCTTATTATTCGTCGTTTTATATCAATGGTCTTTGAATCAGCCGATAGGCACCGCAGATAATTCAGTGAATTGATGTGTTCATTGGTCATATACAGTTTAAGAACAAAATCGTGGATATTCTTAAATATATTCTCATCAAATTTATTTCCAGTCATTCAATAATTCGCAAAATTTAGTATACGTTTTCCAACACGTCTTCTTCCACAAATCGGATAACTTGTGACTTGTGTCACAACAGGTTAATGCATGAAATCCTGGAATATTTTTCAGCAAATTTATTTCTAAATTGATTTCATGAATTCATATATATCGTTTCTATATCTATATCGTATATAAACTTCTTTCCCTATCTTCATCCTCATTTCGGGAATAAGGTATTCTTTGAAATGTAGCAGGAAAACGTCAGTATCAATACATTCAATTATGCCCTTTTTTATCAATTTTCTTGTATTTTCGAACGAACATGTAGGCATTTAAAGTTGAAAATCAAGATTTAACGAGGCAATTTATTTTTCGATATTTTCTTATAATTTGAGTTTTAGTACACCCCTAGTATTAGCATAACTATTAGTAGTAAAATGTTAAATAATTTACAATTTATTTTATAATATCCGTACATTATTTTGATTGCCTTTTGTTTCTTAGTATAAGAATTAATACAGATATGCAGGTATTTTAAATATACAGTGTGGAACAGCCAAATGGAATGAATTCAGTATATCAATTATTGTGCATATTTATAAAAAATCCCGAGACACGTCGATTTTGGATTCGAAAATGACATCCTGCAACGTATAAATTTCATCCCTAAATTTAAGTTCCTCGAGTGACAGTTGCAACACCTACATTTTTAAATAGGAAGTAGGGACTTGTGATACCTCATTTGAAAGGTCTTTTTCATTATCTATTCAAAAATGCTACGGTTTTAATATTTATTGCAAAAATTAACAGCAAAAAATAAATTCATCTGCTTGACGAAATTCGCTACAGCAAACTAAAAAAAAAACTTAATTTCAACGTAGGAGATGTTCAAAATGAGTTCATTGAACGTCTTGGCAGAATCCTAATCTTAAATAAAAATGTCTTCTAACGTCTAACGTTTTCAACATCTGAGGCGTGACCGACGTTACCGCAACCGTTATTTTTCTTCTCAAGTTAACTATATCGCTTGGCTTAGTTTTGTATACCATACTTTTTACATATCTCCATAGAAAGAAATCTAAGGGTGTAAGATCAGGAGAACGTGCTGGCCATTCTAGTGATCCTCGCCTCCCTATCCACCGATTTGGAAATGTTACGTCGAGGTATAGCCGGACATTGATTCGGTAATGTGGGGGTGCTCCATCCTGTTGGAACTTGTGAGTTTGCTTGAGCAGGATATAAGTTTGCCAAAGTTGGTACGACATTATTTTGAAGCAGAGCTAAATAATTATCTCCATTCAAATTGCCATCAATGAAAAAATAGACCAATGACATGGTCTCAAATTATCCCCGCCCAAACATTAACCTTTTCAGGATTTTGCATATATAATTCTCTCATCCAATGAGGATTTTCATTAGCCCAGTAGCGACAGTTTTGACGATTAACATGACCGTGAAGAGTAAAAGTGGACTCATCAGAAAACAAAACATTTCCTAGTTGGATAACATTATTATCTAACCTTTGCATCATTTGTTCAGAAAAATACGTTCTTCTATCAAAGTCGTCTTCACTAAACTCCAGAGTTGAGGTCAGTTTATAGGGATGCATTTTATTTTCTTTTAATAGGCGAATCGAGGAATGAGAAACATTCAATGCTAAAGCTGCTTGTCAATTTGAATTACATATGTGGGTTTTCTTCAAACTCAAGCAGTATATTTCAATTTTGCTAATTGGGATATAGGCGGCAAATCAGGAACCATGTCTAACATGGTTTTTTAAATTGTACGTCCATTTAATTATTTCTAGAAATATTTTATTAATCAATGTTTATTTTGTATTTAATAAGTTAAAAGTGCACTTAAAACCTAACCTAGACTCTAAGTAAGATGACATGTAACGTGAGAAAGCAAGAAAATTTTTCCTATTTGACGATAATGAAAGTTTTATATAATTAACCCTCGTGTTAATGTCTTGATAAAGGAAATAAACATTACCGAAAGCTTGACAAATAACAAAGAGTACTCTCTTTTGAAATCTATGGCCTAACACCATTATTACTGCTGACTGCAACCCCAAAATTTCTAGTTTTATGCCTTAACTAGTCAGTCACGACTACCCGTTGTTTTATATATATATATATATATATATATATATATATATATATATATATATATATATATATATATATATATATATATATATATATATATATATATATATATATATATGTGTATATATATATATATGTATATATATATGTATATATATATATATATAGGTATATATATATATATATATATATATATATATATATATATATATATATATATATATATATATATATATATATATATATATATATATATATATATATATATATATATATATATATATATATATATATATATATATATATATATATATATATATATATATATATATATATATATATATATATATATATATATATATATATATTAAAATCATAGCATTTTTGAATAGAGAATAAAAAGGACCTTTCAAATGAGGTATCACAAGCCCCTACTTCCTATTTAAAAATTTAGGGGTTGCAATTGACAATCGAGGGGGGTTAAATTTAGGGATGACTTTTTTTACGTTGCAGGGTGTCATTTTCGAATCCAAAATCGACGTGTCTCAGGATTTTTTATAAATATGCATAATAATTAAGATACTGAATTTATTCCATTTGGCTATTCCACATAGTATAGATATTCTAGCCAACGTACTCTGCTAAAAATTAATTCGTTGCCAACCGCTGACTGAGACAGTCGACGACCGTGCAAAGTAAGTACTCCCAATATCTCAGTAGTCACGTCAAATTTACTAGGAATTTAAAATAAAATCGATATAGGAACTTTTTGTAGGTTTAATGCTTGTAAAATTTTGTATCACGTATTGCAAACTGGCTTCTAAAGGATACAAGTCACGGTGACGTAGAGAATATTTAGTGCATTGATTTTCAGCGCTTCTATCTATTTCGCCTGCTGCTATTACTATACGGATCGAGTCAACCGAGTAGATACACGACTAGCGGTATGCGCTGTTTACAATCGCCGTCTGTTGTAGCGCGAATGCTAGAACGGAAAAAAAGGAAGTATTTTTGAGTATCTAGTTTGAATTATTTATTTATTTATTTACGTATTATTTTATTTCTTTAAAGTTAGTATTATGTTTCTTTATTATTATAGAGAATATTAATTTATGGTTTTAGAATTGCTTTTTGTTTCTAAAACGAAATCAATATTTGATTGTGTGCTGTTCTGATATTTTTATACATAACTTTAGTGTTTTACTATCTGTGGCGTCTCGGAAGAAACACTGAAATTGTGAAACATTTAGATAATTTTAGTAAATACGTTAATACGCAAAGATTTCTTTAGATGAACGAACAGCACTCTCTACCGCAGCTTTAGCGATACTGACTTCTACATGCTCCTCGCAACAAGCGCCCTGACGGAATCGTTAACTTTCATTCGGACTTCGTATTCAGACGTGCAACTGTAAATTGCGCATACCGCTAGTCGTGTATCTAGTAGGTTGGCTCGATCTGTAGAAGTTGCATATAGTTGAGTCCGTCGTTCTACAAGCACCTTGAGTAGCAGTTGTGCCTAGTTTCAACCGTTCCTGTGATATACCAGTCTGTAAGTAAAGTCCGTTTTTAAGAATATTGGTCGATGTAAGGAATATTTCCGTACTTTTGATACTTGTGAAATTTTCATTCATTAATGCAAGCTAGCTGCAAGAAGGTACAGGTCTCAATGACGTAGGTAATATCTGATCAGTAGATATTTCCAAGAAAATCGATGCACTGGATTCTAGTGCGTGGATTTTTTGTAATAGCCATATGTTTTGACTGCTATTATTAATACAGATATTTCAAAAAGTGAAGTCAGTCGTTCTTCGACTACCGTGTATAACAATTAGACCAAGCTTCAATCGTTCCTAGAAAATACCGTTCATAAAGTGAATTCTGTGTTCCGCCAAGAGCCAAGAGACAGGTGTATTCCGCCAGACCAGATGTGTCAATACCGATCCGTCAACAGCATCGCCACCAGAAATCGGGAAGTGACAGTAAGTGTATGTTTGGACAAAGCAACCGACTTGGTTATTATTGGGACTCCCTTACCATATTACCAGTTTGTTATTTTCTCTCCTAGGTTCCGTATTAATATAATTTCTCCCGAACAGATCACGTCCCGTATACTTGTGCTTTGCTTAAAGTCTTGCCGGCGATCTTGTGTTGTTCGATCCCTAAGATATCACCGTATTGACATACGTATTTTCTGTTGTTCGATTGCTTAACGTACCCTGTTGATAATCCATATAATTTCTTACATTTATACTACTCACCAGGTACCAACCAATAACCAAGTCCCTGTAAATATAGATATAATTTGCTTGTGTATAATTGGTCTTTGCTTCGTCGTTTCTGGTATTCGTACAATGCTACTGTATTCATTTTTGCTACGTTGCTTCAGACCGTTTAACCGCCTCCTATTTATACCATTTTACTAACTGTTACATTCCGTCACCGCATACCTATGCTATTATTTTCCTTATATACTGTAATGTATTTAAAATGTACGTAAATTGTGTATATAGTTCTTTGTAATAATAAATATTGATATAGTGAAACAAATGTTTCTTTTTTTATTATTACTATTTTATCTGCGATCTCGGGACAACTGTTCTAGATCCCTGTACATTTTCGTGTGTTCACCCTGCCTCCAATATCCCGCTAATAAAGAAAAGTAGTGTTCCTACACTTTAAAACAGGCACTGTCGCTCAAGACCCTATTATAAGAAAAGTTCAACGTACCGCGCCGTATTCTGGAGTTCCAAAATGACACATCCCTTCTTGTACAGATCGGAAGTACGTCACAAAGAGACAATGCTTTTTGAAAATAGTTTAATTCTTTTACACTTAAACAGCCACAGATATTGTTTCAAAATTTTGGCAGAGTGTAGAAAATTATATCAGCTATCTATTTCATGTTAGTAACTAAAATTTTGAATAGTGCCCTTTTTGCACAGGACGATTTTTGAATAAATTTGAATTTAAGCTATTTAGAACATTAACTCTCGAATTTGCCATATGGCAGCTTTTAGCGTTTTGGGACCCACGGAATTATTTTTTAAGCGACTTACTTTTTGTACGGCGAGCACTCTACTATATATTTCAATTTAACATAATATGCCGAAAAAGCGTAACTTTGTTTCTCTGATTTTTTTTTAATCGTAAACTATAGTTTACCATATTTTACAATGGACAATTTAAACCACTTTTTGAAGTATAATCCAGAAAAAGGAAATTTAGATTTAATTGCATTTTGACTTAAGAGTTAGTAATAGTATGTGTATGTAAGTATATGGTGGTGAAATCTATTGGTGGCTCAAACACTTTCTAGTTTTGGAAGTTTTGTCATTTTAGAACTGTTTACAAGCTGAAGCAAAAGATAATATCAGTTGTTTTTGAATGTATCAAAGTAAGATACTGGAAATGAAATATAGATTGAAGAACTGATAATAGTGTAGAAGCGGTGAATGCAGAAGTGAAGAAAATATTTGATAATCTTGGAATACGGTATCAGAAATCTGTATCATATAATACCAAACAGAATGTAAAGGCAGAATGTGAGATACATACCATAGTCGAAGCTACTAGGACAATGTTAAGAGCAAAGCATCTATCAAAACGTGTTTGTGCCGAAGTCTTTAACACGGCAGGACATATATTAAATCAAAATTATATGGCTCCGTGGTCTAGAGGTAACGTACTTGCCTCGAAACCTCGGGGTCCCGGGTTCGATTCCCGGTCGAGGAACTGGGATTTTTCTGTGAGAGAGATTAATCGTAGTATACTCGGATATTGGGTGTGTGTCCATTGTCTCTAAATGTGTAGCCCTCTCCCACACAAAGTCATTTCAGACCTTCAGGGATAAAGGGAGTTGTAATTTCATGTGGTGTTATAAACAGGTATAAGCATCATTGAAGGGAAGACACCCTACGAGTTGTGGTTTAACAAAAATGTTGACTTGAAGTGGTTTAGAGTGTTTGGTCCTGATGCGTTTGTTCATTCCAAAAGACACCACAAAGAAATGGGATATTAACTTCAAGAAATGAATTTTCGTGGGCTACGAAGAAAATTCAAAAGCGCATCGAATACCCTTTCCAAATCAAAATAAATTTGAGTGTGCGAGATGTAGTGTTTAAACCTGATGAAAGTAAAATGAAAGATGGTGACAAAGTCAGTGAAATAAACGTGAATAACAAAAATTAAGACTCAACGAATATAAAAAGATTCAGGAGCAAAATAGTGAAAATTTAGAAGAAGACAATGAAGTTTTGTTTAAACGGCAAATATCCAGATTTTGTAGAAACAACTGAATTACAAAAAGAAGAGGCCGAAATATCAGAGATAGAAACACATTTAAAAAACCTGCAAAACTAGATGATGGCTGAAACAGACTAACCTCGAACATATCAAGATGCAATGAATTTCTTATTTCTAATAAAAAATCATCAAAAGTGATTCAAAAACTTGAAATCCATAAGTTTGATTTGAAATCAGTATTTTTGATTTCCAATCAATTACTGTTATTTTAAGCTTTGGAAAAAGCTTGAAATGTATTAAAATTATTTCAAGCCTGGTCTGAATTTTAAAAATGATTCGCAAGTAAAATAATATTCTAGTGAACTAAAATTAGCTGTCATGCATTAAAAATAGATGAATTCAAATTAACAAATTGATTTGAAGCTGTCTTGTGAATTGTATTTCTAGATATTTTGCCTAGTTCTGATGTAGTTAATAAAATTATGAAACCTCTGTATTATAATTTAGGTTCTGTGTTCATTTGTTGTTTAATTTTTCTTACTTAATAAATATTGTACTAATTATAAATTATAATTATTATTATTTAATTTCATTTCATATTTGTTCTTTTTACTCTTAAAATACCCGCGTTTTATTTCATATAATTTTATGTACTCACATTTGTACGTAGACACAATGAAGTGTTTTTTTGTGACTATTCCCAAATCCTCGTGAAGTACGCCCTATACAGGGTGTACTATAATTAGGTACCTTCCCTTAAGGGGGTGATAGACCTATAAAAAATAATTAGAGTTTTGTACATAAACATTTGCCTTTATAAGGAAGCTACAACCCCTTAAAGGAGGTAAGTACAACATAGTTATATGCCAATAAATTCGAAACTTGTTCAGTTGCAAAAATTAAATTTGAACCATTTATTAGAATAGACTAGAATAGAATGGAATATTTATTTACCAATTTTTTTGAAACATATGTAGGTACATTTGGTGCGTCAGAAAATACATTAAAGGTATATCATGTATATATATACACACACACACACACACACACACACACATATATATACCGGGTGAGTCACGAATTGCGCTCGCCCCGATATCTCCTAAAATATTTGGAATAGAAAATTGAAATTTCGAGGGCTTATTATACGACTAAAATGCCATCTTTTCAATAAAAAATCAAGTTTGGTGCACATCCGGTTTGACCGGAAATGCCCACAACTTTCGATTTTTAAATGAAACACCCTATATATTTTTACATTTTTGGAATCTAGAGGAAATTTTGAATACAATACATCCATTTTGGTCACTTTTTGATAAACATTAAAAATTTTATTAAAAAATCTATTTTTGAATCCAGAGTGCTGTGGTGCCCAAAATATATTTTAGTTTGTGTGCTACGTTACTATAAAAATAAAAAGAGCAATATGATTGCATTACTTAATTGTCTAGAGGCGTTTAAAATTTTTAATTGTGATTTTTACCCACTAACTCGGTTTTTTTAAAGTGAATCGTCCACCAACATTTTTAAATACCCCTTTTTCATACGAATCTAATGATACCAAAATTTTGAAAATCCGCTCAGAAATATTTGAGATTTCAGCCAAAATACAATGCAACCAAGCTTTTAGAAACATGCGGCTAATAGATTAGTGGGCTTTGGAAACTAAAATGACACATTTCTGTTTAAAATCTGGTAACCTAATAACATTGAAAAAATCATAGTAGCCATTGAATGTAATAAAACAATATAAACAGCACTCTGGATTCAGAAATAGATTTTTTAATAAAATTTTTAATGTTTATCAAAAAGTGACCAAAATGGATGTATTGTATTCAAAATTTCCTCTAGATTCCAAAAATGTAAAAATATATAGGGTGTTTCATTTAAAAATCGAAAGTTGTAGGCATTTCCGGTCAAACCGGATGTGCACCAAACTTGATTTTTTTATTGAAAAGATGGCATTTTAGTCGTATAATAAGCCCTCGAAATTTCAATTTTCTATTCCAAATATTTTAGGAGATATCGGGGCGAGCGCAATTCGTGACTCACCCGGTATATATATATATATATATATGTATTTTTTTTAGCAATTGTGTTCTTGGGATTTTGGTTCTTTAATGATAGATTTGAAAAAAAATCTAAATTGTTTATTTCATAAACACATTTCACAAACGTTTCGGTGGCTGTTTTCCACCTTTTTCAATGTAAGGACTAAAATATAAAGCAATTTAAAATTTTCTACATTTTTGTGGGAGTAAATTTTCATCAACAATTTTTGTCTTATTTTTACTAGTGTTAAAAACTGCATGAAAAATGTCCTCTTACTAAAAGTAAATAGGAGCTCTCGTTTTGAAATTATTTGTATTTAATTATTGCAATGTAGTCATTTTATAATTGCAATACCATGAAAGAAAACAACTTCAGGAACAAGAACTAAAATAAGGCTGGAAAGTTCCTGATCTATCCCATCGTAGATCCAATTCCTTAGCTACGCTACGCTGATGAGGGGCAATAACTCCGAAACACGTGTCCGTAGCTGCATAATTGTTTCTTTTTGGGGAATATGGCACTAAACCTTCTTTGTTTTATTTTGAACCCCAATAAATCTATCTTGTTTTATTTGTATGTGCCAGGTGGAAATGAGCAGTACACATAGGGCTTTGTGTGTTGACTGTGCTCATCGAGGCTCCAAATGTGGCACATGGGAACATGAAGGCACTAATTGAGTACTGTGTACTGTACTTTCCAGCCTTATTTTAGTTCTTGTTCCTGATCTATCCCATCGTAGATCCAATTCCTTAGCTACGCTACGCTGATGAGGGGCAATAACTCCGAAACACGTGTCCGTAGCTGCATAATTGTTTCTTTTTTGGGGAATATTGCACGAAACCTTCTTTGTTTTATTTTGAACCCCAATAAATCTATCTTGTTTTATTAATTTTAATACTGTTTTCAATGTCAAGACAATAATCCCTATATTTAATATCAACATGATCTTTGATATGAGTGAGAAATGTTTGTAATCATACCACGTTCTACGTTCCATTTTAATACATTTAATTAATTATATACCAAGGCGAATAATTTTCGTTTTTAATCGCAGTTCTTTCTAGGAACAATTTGTAACAAGGACAGTATCTAATTTTCCGTTATTATTCTTCAAAATTATGACTAATAAAATATTACAGATGTATATCATGAATTTTGGTAAAGCTCAACCAAACTAGTTTTACAATAATATTATAAGGGCAGGGTGGATGATTGATGAAGATTCTCAGTAAGTGATATGATTGAAGTTTTCACTACGGAGTTTATTTGTAAGAACCAGAATGTTACTTTTCCATTTCCTAGAAAATTATCCTTTTTTTTTGTTTCCTATTTGGGTGTACCAAATAAAATCTTTTTTAATTTTTGTAATGTTTTCTTGTACAGCTTCTTCGCTTTTAAGTGGCCGGAGGACCCTGATATCCGGTGGTGGAGGGCAGTCTTGATATACAATATAATATTTTCAGAATATGCGACATGATAATGTTATTTTTACAAGATTTTAACTGTGAAAGCAATTATTACATATATTACAACGATAAGTGGCAAGGAAATTGCATCTTATAATAATAATGATCAGCCATATAACCCTATTAATAACTTTTGTATTTATCTCCAGGAGGTGCTGACACAAAGTCAAACCCGATTCAAAGCTGCAAATAGAGAAATTTGTTCTGACAGCATGTCGATAAATCTCTGCATGGTCACATTGAAGTACTAGTTTTATCGGGAACGCATAATTCGACTTTTTAAATTCAGCCGTGCTTAAGTCGGAAGTCGATGAATTTATTGTAACCTATTGATATGGTGATATCAAAACCTTGGTCTACTGTAGCTGCATGTAGCGTGTAGAATCTCTACACTGATATCGACTACAGAAACTGCCGTTAGGCAACGGAAACACATGCATTTATGCATTCCTGATATACGCAATTTGGCCTATATCCACCCACAACGTGGTATTACTCGTATGGTACAGACCTGACATCAGTGCTGACTTAAGTCTCCGGAAATATTCTGTTTTCGAGAACGAGAAGTAATATATTTACTGAAACTACTTGTTCCTGATCGTTATCATGTGTATCTAAGCTAATAAGACTGATATAGTTCTCGTCGACTATCGAATCAAAATAATGTATTCCATCTAGTTCTTGGAACCTGATGAGAAGAATCACCTTGAAAGAAGGGGAAAACGGACCAAATATCGCGATATTCGGTACGTGTCCCAAATGCTGTATCCAAGCTACTCGGTTAAGATGGTTGTACTAATAATTAGTATATTTGGAAGAATGAAGCCTACGCTGTTCTCAGATTTGAAGACCATACCGGTCTGTCAAAGATCGCAATCCAAATGAAAAAAGACAAATAACCGTAGGTTCTCTCCAGTTACTTATGGCCACGATTTTTGGATATATAAGCACTAACTCTGCTAGATGTAGAAAATTACTGTAATCAATCAATTTGCCAGCGCGACTCTCCTGAAGTAAGGAAGTCGCTGTGATTCAGAGCGAGGTCAGTTGTTTTTTATCCTTTGTTATCAAATTTATTATTATTTATTATTTTTTTCATATTTCATTTACTATTTGTAAGTTCCCTCCCGACTGCCAAAGAATTTTCTGTTAAGCTAGTGGTTGGGAAATTTGCTTGGAATCCATTGCCGTTGCAGAATCAGGAGAAGAATATCTTTTTAAAATAATAAATCGTAATAACATAACTACGTAATATTTCTAGTACGTATTATTTATTCATAATTTAAAAAATTACCTGTTTTATTCTTTTCACCACACTAACTGACTAGGTACTGAATTATATCATAATTATTATTCCTAATAGTTTTTATCATGGACATTGTTCCGTTTTGTTTTTGCATACAATGGATGAATGTTTTTTCTCTTAAGATAACATATCACAAGGTTAGTTAGTCAACAAAATTGAAAATGTAATGTTACAATTGAATTTGCATATACATATAGAAGAGTAGACACATGAATGTCGTTACAGTGAAATTTTCAAAAAATTCATATCGCATATCTAATTAAAAAGGGAGAGATACTTTTTACTTTCTTATACCTAATATAAGGAAGTATAGTAATCGTGATTTTTTTCGACCTCGAGATTTTGATTATTTTATACTTTTTGAACCCTCCTGAATCCATTCTGACTATTTTCCCAATGATGTCTGTCGGGGCGTATGTGTGTATCGCGCAATAACTCAAAAAATACTAATGGGAGACTTCCCAAATTTGGCAGTTAAGATTGTCAATAACATTTTAGGTGACACATTAAATTTGGTGAATGTGGTACCACCAGAAGAGACATAATGAATGGAAGAAAAAAAAAGATACAATTTCGGGGAAAAAAATTAAAAATTTTTATTGCATTTCTGGACGAATCTCGACGAATTATAAACATAACTTCATGAAAAAAAAATCTGTCCGCATGTCTGTAGTATCGCGATAGCAGCCACAGTTTTTGAGATAAAGCTTTCAAATTTGGTACACTTGTTCCAAACCCCAAGGACAATGAAAAATTCGGTGATGAGCAAAATATATTCTTGATTTAGTTACAAAAATGTCAATATCAATAACAAAACATTATTAAAATATATGACATGAATTATTATTGACAGTATCTAATGACACTGATAATTAATAATTTAAAAATTTTAAGGAAACATTTCAAGGTATGCTATTAAAATTTAATTAAGGTAAGTGAAGAATTAAATAGAATGATTTTTTAGATCAGGATAATATACAGGTACTGGTATAAGAAAATTATGTGCTGGCCACATCAGATATTTTCATTTATTATCGAAGTATTTAAAAGAATACATTATGAAAAAATTAATATAACAAAATGTTTAAATTTCTAATTACAGTAATATTATTTCAAAAACGTTGTTTATAAATCTTCGGTTGACAGTGTTTGCATATTTGTAGGGGGGCGAACTAAATAGACATGTTGCACGTTTATGTGACTTTTAATAGTTTAAAAATCATATCGAGCAATTGCTCTAACAATAATACTGTTCCAGCAACGATTAGCAAAAATGTTAATGTGTGCTCTATACGTACATATATAACCGGATATTGTAAAAACAATTGCTAGTACCTAATAGCGGAGCGAATTCTTTAAAGGAAATTAGTGACAGAATAAGTCAACTTGAAAATGATTTTATCAACATATTGTCACAATTTAAAGGTGATATACGCTCGAAATAGTCTGGTGGTAGTAGTGGTCCATCTACGGATGATACAGTGACAATTTCAATTATTTGAGAAACATATTATGAAATCTATTTGCAAATTAAAAGACTGTACGATTTTAAACGCATTGTGGATGAAAGGATTTAAAAAAATAATAACAAAAGTTGATTATTGCATGGCCATCTTGACAATAAGAAAAAATTAGGGGAAACAGATGATGTGTAACAAAATTTAATACTAGCCATTAGAAATAATATTTATGTAAGTATGCATAGGAAAAAAGTTGAATATAATCGATTGTTATCGTTTAGGAAAAAAAATTTAAAGATCAGTCTCGTCCTTTGCTACTAGTTGTGGAATTTATACTCAAATGTAAGAGAGATGAGGTATTTTATAGTAAAAAAATCTTAAAGGAGTCAGCTGATGATAACAGAATTTCTCATTGCACGTCGCTTACAAATTTTTAAAAGGTACAGCCAATTATAACGCGAGGGTTAACGACCAATGGTAAAGTAATTGTATGAAAAATGGTAAAACAGTGTTCATTCGTTACCAATGCAGAAGATGAAACGAAATATTTAAATATAAGGAGCGTTATTTCAAATCAAACAGGTGTTAAAAGGAAAGCAAATAATGACGTGTATGGATTATGCCTGCTACTCCTGTAGTGAGATCTGTCATCATCAATACATCATTTGCTTTCCTTTAACGCCTGTTTGAACTGATTCAACTCTCGCTATATATAAGTAATGAAGCTTGTGTGATTTTACGCTTATTGTAAATACTATATTTTCTCTGGTGCCGTTATTTAGTTATTACCTTTTGTTTATCTATGGTAAAAATAGTAAAAATTAATTTCTTTTTCTCTGTTTGAATGTTGAAAACATTTAAAAAAAATATTTAAAACAGCAGTATCTTTTTTAACGTTTAGTATTGTTTATATTTAGGGCAAAAATAATAAATTTATTTTCATTATTTTTTAACTTTTGTAATATATTAAACAGTGGATCGGATCCCGGTAGCCGGAATTTTTAAATCCGTCATAAAATTCTGGCAGCCGGGATCGTTCGATTATAGCTTAATATTCCGGCAGTTTAAATGTTAATACATAATAGACATCATCTTGTAAATCGATGGAATACAATTTCCAAGTTATTGAATTCTTTTGAACCTGTAGTTAAATTGATTAAGCATTTTCAATCATACAGTGTGAGAGTTTTGTGTTACATTTTTCAAGTCTTTCTTCATAGTCAATTAATAAGTAGGTACCTATCTCAATAGAAAGAAGATTGCACGTGAATTTGTCATATCGTTTTATCCCAGTGTAGGTAGGTATCCAACATTGAATACACAATATGTATTCATTGTAGACTTTTTTATTGCAAAATATATTAAATATTTTCCAATGAAGTATCACCTACAAAAAAATATGAATGAAAATTTTTAACAAGTTAATATTAGGGGGTAATAAAAATAAGGTACCCAAATAATAATAAGCAATAAGTAAATGTTTCTTCATAACATTATCATAATCGGTAAAACCAAATTTTTGTTTTTGGTTTCTTTTTTCGGGGCAATGGCACCCAAATGATACCTATTTAAGCAACAGTGCCACAAAAAACAAAGAAATAGTTGCTTGAGGTAAACAACTTAACTCCGGTTATTTTCCGATTCTCTTATTACTCTTATTACATTAGTAGAAAGTTTAATGCTTAACCCATTCACAATTGTAATAGGTTTTTCTTTTACTTTTCTTTTCCTTTATTTGTTTTAATTTTAGTCCACCGTGTATACAGCAATATAAGATATAATAATATTGCAATTTATGGTAGCGCGGTCGATTAGATCAGGCACCCGCTTTTTGGCAGACTTGAAGGTTTTATTGTTTCGAACCCAATACTCAGTAAATGCTAGTTTATAACTTTCCAAATGACCCTGACTCTTTAAATGTTATGAATTTCTCATCCAACATTATGATTCAATATTTATAATCAGTCTAATTGAAAAACAAATAGCACAAAATGTCCATCAAATAACGATGAAAACATAGGTTTCAATCGAGCCTTCCGAAGGAAAACGTATGTACAATTTTTAATATCAGAGCTGATAAAATATTTTCGACAAAATTGACGTCTTGTAGTAGTAAATTGTAAATTATCAAAATATTCACGTAACTTAACAATAAAATCAGAAACTTGTGAGTCAAAATTTTATTTAATAAAATGTTCTCCAGGGAGACGTAACGTTTGACCGCAAACTAGTTCTGTTGACGAACAATGCAAATCAGCTTTAGGCATAGCTCTCAATCCTAACAATGTAATAGGGAGCCTTTCGTACGCATTTGCTCATGCTGATAACGTGGTTTTTGGAGTTCGATGGAATCTCTCAACCATACCATTACTTTGATAGTGGTAACTAGTTGTACAAATCCTGTGAAAACCTAAAAACTTAGAAAATTCCGAAAATAAATTTGATTCACTCCTTGGTCCGTTGTTATGTCTACTGGAACGCCGAAACGACATACGTAGTTTTGAAACAACGTTTTAGTGACCGTTTCTGCTGTGATATCCAAACGAGCGGATATGCTTCAGGCCAGCGGGTGAAACGTTTAACAACTGTTAATATATAAGAAAAACCATGCGAAGGGGGTAAAAGACCTACTATATCAATATGAACGTGTTCAAAACGTCCCCTCAAAATCACCTAAAAGCGTCCTAGTGTAACGGTTGACTTTTGAAGTTTGACAGTTGATACAAGATTTTGTCCATGAAGTACAATCAGAATTCATCCTGGGCCAGAAATATTTAGCAGTTATCAACTTTTTCGTAGCTTTAATCCCGGCGTGTTAATTTGTGAAAAATTTCGACGTAAACGTTTTGGTACGTAAAGACGACATTTAGAATGTGAAACATCACACCAAACTACAACTTTCAAACTCGGAATGGTAATTTGTTTTAATAAATAACTTACTTCTTCATCATTATCTTGCCTAACTAATAAAGAAACAAGTTCAACATCATCCTCTTGCGCGGTTTTTAATATTGCCAAATTAAAATTGGAAGAGTTCAACGAGTCCATAATGTTCGTAGCACCTTGTTCCAAAACGTTAACGTCATCAATCCATGACATAGTGTCCGCGACAACGTTAGAACGACCTGGAATGTGTCGTATCATTTGTAAATTGCAAAATAAATTCTAATTGTCTAATCTGTTGCGGCGAACGGTCTGTTTTCGACGATAAAGTTGAAAGTAAACAAGTAAAAACGCGGCCTTCTAATGAATGTCTAAAATATTTAATTGACATATAAAGTGACAGTAGTTCTCTGTCAAAAGTAGAATAACGTTTTTGCACATCCGTCAGTTTCTGTGAAAAAAACCTAACGGAGAAGTAGAATTTTTAAATGTTTGTTCTAAAACTGAACCCATTGACACACCAGAGCAGTCAACGGACAATGAAAATGTTGCATCCTCATCACAACTGGGGTGATTCAAAACCGCGGCGTTTAGCTTAGCTGTCTTAAAACTAGCAGAACATTCCAACCGCCAGAAATTAATAACCTTACTCTTATCACGTAACATGCTTCGACTTAAGGTGTTGACCCAATACAGCGTCATAAATTGGTATACCATGTCCATAACTTCACTGATTTAAAATTCGTGACTTTTAATGTTTTTAGGTTCTGTGGGAACCCTGCTAAAGAACGGAATGTGTGATCGTAATGAAATTTGGTTAGCAAGTTAGTGTTAGCTGGTGATGTAGTGCTGCCGATTGCTGGTGGCGGTACGCGTTTTGAAAGCTTTAAAATCAGGAACTAAATTATTTTAATAAATACGAATAAAATTTTAATCTTGTTCCTATAGGTAACTAATAAGTTTAAATATGTTTATGTGATATTAATTAGAATGAGCATTTCTATTTTTTGTTCCTTATTTCCTATTATGCTATATGTATTTACCAAAGTTCCTCTAATACCTGTGTTAATTTTGTATTATTAGGAAAAACTATGTTTTTTATTTTTACATTTTTTTATTTATTAAATTATAAGAAATAAACAGAAGCTATTAATTTAAAAATATCTAAATCAGTACAGAAACGAGTTCGAAACGCGTACAGGCATCAAAAGCCAAAAGAGAGTACCGACGCTGCTTTTTTTTATGATTACACCACTGGTGTTAGCTAGAGGAAGTACAGAAAAGTTATTAATCATTTTAATTAAAAAATGGTCTTATTGCAATATCTCTTTCACCATTGTGTCAGTTAGCCTGTAATGAAGGAATTTTAATTTATTATAAGACAAGACTAACATCTGCAAAATTATTCTACACAATCTCTAATCATTGTATAAAAAGTGCAATAAATCGACTGATCTGCAGAGAGTATAACTTTGTCGTCTAGACTGTAATTTAATTGTCTAGTTAAGCAAACGTTTTTTTTTTCGTAAAACTAAAAACTAGTGAACATCCTTTACATTTTTTAGAAAATTGTTTGTTTATCCTGAAGGCAGTAACCTTATTTACATTTTAAAAAGATAATATTTAATCCTTTTTAAACAGAGGGTGATTGACAATTTTATAAGCAAAATTTTCAGGTCTGTTATTATTTATTTATTGGCTGCGGTACTGATCATTATTACCCTTGGCGAGTGTTCCGGCATAATTGCCGAATCTGTTACTGATCAGATAATTATTGGACCGTAGATTGGAATTACAAGTGCAAATATGTTATTTTATAGTTTTTTACAATGCAATATTTACTAGGTTTTTTTAAATACATAAACTGTTAAACATAATATTATGGTCCTAACATCAATTTGCAAGGAAAAATTAAAATGGGAAAAACTAATAGGCGCGCAACATTCATGAGTAGTAATTCACCTTATGTCAAAAAAATAAAATTATGTTGGCTAGTACTACGTGACCTAAATTTTAGGTATGTAAAAATATACGTATTTTCATGTAATTACAAAAACGATAGATAAAATCTTTAAAACAGTTTTCTGAAGAAAAACGAAATGAGGTACTCCCCTTCGTCTTTTATGTACATAATATAAACAAATATAAAATAATAATAATTAGATAAAAATAACTTTAGCTTGTTATTAATTTAGAATTATGTCATAAAATTTCTTCTATTATTATTAATGTTGTAATTAATTACATAATTATGTTAATGTTCATATTGTTCATCAATAGAGAGATTAAGCCTGCAAAACAAAATAAAAGCTTATTTTATTGATTCTACGATTATTTTTATGATAGGAAGTTTACTATTTTCTATAGAATAAATTGTTTATTAATGCGTTCAATGTGCTTCATGCTTTTAGCTTTAATGAGTTATTTATATACAATAATAATTAATAAAACCTTGAAGGTCATGTCCAATTATATTTTTTAAGTAACAAGTTCAAACTAGTTTAGTAATAATATTAATTTAAACATTTTTTTTAAATCTTTATCTAGAAACATATCTCAGAAATTCCAAGGTGGTCAAAATTTTTGGGATCTATATTCGATGCAAAAAACGTATATAATAAAACAAATAAGCAAATAATGTGGTAGGTATTAACAAAAGAGATGAACTAAAACAAAGTAATTCTCATAAACAGGAAGCGGAGAGCTTGCAAGTTACGTATAATATTACGGATATCTATCTCGGCGCGTGGCTTATCAATTAATTCAATTATATGAAGGCTCTTTAAAAAAATTATATAACTGCCTGTTTGGAAACATGAGCAAAACGGCATATATTTTCGCTCCTTGCTCATACATTTTCTTATAAAGTATACTGGCTGGTGTATACTATACAACAGACAAAGTCTCTGTGATGCGCTTTACAATATTTCTTGCTCTGAGCTGGTTGGTTTTGTACACTACAACACCATAATAATATTGTACATACATGGTTGTTATGCATATACAATGAATGTAGAGCGCCACAAAACATATTATTTAAAGTAACGAAATCCTAGTTATCACCTATGCATCACTACCATGGTTTCCTTAAAATGTTTTCATAACCGCCTCTCAAGTCACCGAAGTAACTCCCAGAAAATCCTAGGATTTTGTGTTGAGTAAAGAGAGAGCAGGCCTTACAGTTTATTGTGCAGTCCGAACCACATCTAAGACAGAGGCATATTTCTCCCATCTTAATCCGAAACAAATTACAAATAAAACTTCTAACTTGCACCGAGACGGATTCGACCATCGATATTCCGTACCAAGTAAATAGCTATAAGCGCTTTACCCACGCAGCTACCATGCGTGGCAAAAAACAAATGATAAAACAACATAAACAAGTTGTTAAAAGTGCAACGATTAGCGTGTCTGGGAATCACAGGATAAATTAAAACCTGTCAAAAAGCAGCAATGGAAGCCTTGCTTGATCTGCCCTTTTTACATATGCATGTAAAGAAACAAGCAGCCCTCAGCGTTCAAAAACTGCAATCCATAAGGCAATTCAAACCAGGAGCTCTGGTTGGATCATCATCTATATAGTACTACAGCCCTAGGTGGGCCCCGACTTTCTTCAGCCTCGTCCACCATTCCTCCCCATTCATCGCAGACCGTTGCCAGTTTGTTGCACCAATCTTCGCAGCGTCCTCATCAACTCCACCTTTCCATCTCAACCTTCATCTACCACTGCGACGTGTTCCCATGGGCCCTGTCTTGAATGTTCATTTTGGAGGGTAATTCTCATCGTCTCTTGCAACTTAGGCGTTCTGTCTTAATGTAGATGACTATATCTCTACCGTTCCTAAGTTCGGTATATTTTGCATCTATTTCAAAATTATACCTTCTATTGTCCAAGTCTCGGACCCATATGTAAGAACTGGGAGGATTAGAGTTTTGTATATTAGGGTTTTACTTTTTCAAGACAGATTGCGACTTCTAAGGTGTTTACTGGGTCCAAAGTAGCATTTATTGGCTAGCATGATCCTTCTTTTTATTTCATCTGACACCATATTTTCAGTGTTTACCAAGGTAAGTGAAGTGTTGTACAGCTTCGACGTAGACTTCTCTCATATTCACGTTTTGGCCTGTTTCGAGTATGGAGGCCATGAGTTTAGTCTTGTCCACATTAATTTCGAGTCCCATGCTCTCAGCTGAGGTAAAAAATACCTCAAAAGTTTCTTTCAATTTCCGCAGGATGCGGGAAACTATGTCTGCGTCATCTGCGTATGCCTTTATTTGCATGGATTTATTGTAGATGGTGCTTCTATTTTCCAAATTTGCATCTCTGACTACTTTCTCAAGGGCGATGTTAAATAGAAGGCACGCCAACGCATCTCCTTTTGCAGTTTAGAAGGCATCCGATGTATCATTTTCGATTCTTACTTTGCAGATGACTTTTGACATTGTTGTTTTGACTAATCGAATTAGTTTGCTGGGTATTTGGAACTCGTTCATTGCCACGTAGAGTTTGTTTTTTTAAGATACTATCATATTCTCCCTAAAATTTATGAACTAGTGGAATGTGTCGATGTTAAATTAGTGCGTCTTTTCTAATATCTGTCGTAAGACGAAGATTTAATCTACAGTGGAACGTCCTGGTCTGACGCCACTCTGATATTCCCCTAGTAGAGTATCTGTATGGTAGCTCAGTCGGTTGTACAGGATATTTGAGAATATATTATATATAGTGTTAAGCAGTGATTCCTCTGTAATTTCTACAGTTGATCCCTTTTTTTATGTAGTGGACAGATTATTCCGGTTTGCCATTCGTCTGGCATACACTCTTCTGCCCATACTCTACCAATAATCTTGTGTATGAATAGTGTCAGATTCTGTCCACCGTTTTTAAAAAAAGTTCTGACGGTATTTGGTAGCTTCCAGGGGATTTGTTATTCTTTAGACTTTTAATAGCTTCTTGTACTTCCTGCAGGGTGGGCGGTTCAATTTCTTCGTAGTCTTCATTTAAGGAAGCAATGTCTTGTTGTCTATGTTTTCTTTACATAAGAGATCCACATTTTGCACATTGTTATTCTTGGTTTAAACTCCTTCCTCATGTTATTAATATTCTTATAAAATTTCCTTGTTTCGTTCTGGTTTCTTTGTACCTCAAGCTCTTCTAGTATATTATTCTCGAACGACCTTTTTTCCTTTTGTGTGCGCGTTTTTCATATCTCCTTAGTTCCTCGTACATATCCGTAGCTACCGGTGTTCTACGTTGTTGCATATATTTCTGTGATCCCGTGGTATTCATCATCGAACCAGCTACCGCGTGCCCGTCCTAAGATGTCGTTTGCTACTGATTTTATTCCTTCTTTGTATGCGTTCCATGTTTCCGTCAGAGGTAGGTTTTCTTCGATGGCTTTTACACTAATATTCAGTTGGTTCTCGTATTGTTGTTGCATTTGTAGATCATATAGTAAGTATGTATTGTACTTACATTGCCTATTTCAGCCACACAACATACGAGGTAAGAAAATAGGAAAAGGTACTTATGTTCCTCTTACTGAAAATTAAGTCGTGGACGAAGATAAGCAACGAAGTTTATAAAGTACTCATAAAAAAGAGCTAGAGTGTTACTCGAATTTAGCAAACCAGAGTTAGGGACATATGTCGCTTATGTATAGGTAAAGCGAAAACATATACTTTGCTCATGCAAAGTCCTAATCTGTCAAAGGCTATGACATTTGGAGCAGGTATCCACAACACTTGTCAAAATGGGAACCACAGCCCTAGGAAAGTTTTAGACTTCATACACATAGATATAAAGGTTGACACAAAATATCTTTTTAAGTCGAGGTGAAGGAAGGGTTTTAACGACCCACTCGCAATCTAATCTAATCTAAATAAACAGTCATTTAATATATAGTTCATTCATATATACCATGAACATAAATGAGTAAAATTATAGTACAGTAAGAAGTAATTGAAGACATTCAAAAAATAATAATACAATTTTTTAAGGAAATAACAAATGAACAGCGAACTTATTAGGAGAAATACTTTCCTCATTCTATTAAAGCACCGCCATTTTGCACATAATACAATGGCGCTCCTCAAAATATTCGGTATTCTTTGGAAATAAATTATCTGCCTCTAAAAACCTCATAAATTATTAGGATATCCGATATCGTTAGATCTAAAGATCCAGACGGCCATGGAATTGGACCATCCTATCAATTCAATTTCCTCCGAATTTTAAATTAAATATAGTGTATATCAATTTGCACCCGATATTACGTTTTTTTAAATTGTCGTCTGTTATTTCCTAGTACTGTATAGTGTTTTATGCCTATTGTAATTAATTAACTATACATTTTTTGGATAAACAGAGACTGCATATGCCGTCAACATCATCTGATTTTATATAATATGGTAGGATCCATATATTAACATAACAAAATGGAAATAATTGAGTTAAATATTATTTAATTCATCAATTATGAAAGATATTACCGTTCCACCACGCATCAATTTAATAACATTTACATATTCCATTATTTGAATTGTACATTGAACATTCATTAAATTTAAATATTTTTACCCACTCCTGGTTTTTATCTTGTTTGTTGATATGCATTTTTCTTTATTATTTTGTTTCTAACTTTCTAATATTGATCCAAACTATGTTTTTAGGTCTTTAAGGGTCTAGGTAGACACCCAGTCTAGCCGACATGAATTCAGGGCGTCATCATGGCGTCACTAGTGATTAACTGATGAATGGAGAAAGACTCTCACTACTCTCATTCAACTTTCCATTAAGGACCAAACGAGAAAAAAATTAACATACCTAATAAATTGGTAATATTTTTAATAATTATTTAAGAAGTAATAAGATAAACAATAATTATCCATTGCACTAAAAATTGAGTTTGTGTGAGACAGAAAATATTACACATAAATTGATTACGATTAGCAAAAATAGGAATATAAAAATAAGTTACTATTAATTTTTTAAATTTAACCCATCATTTTCAAATACACAATTACCAGAGAAAACAATTTACAGCTTTACATATCTAACTTTGCCGATGAGTATTGAAAATTGCGAAAGAAAGACAGATGAAGTTGTTTGCAGAATTTTAAATAGAGCAATACGTAGTTCGGTAAACAAGCATTGGTATAGGTTACAGTTTGCAAGTATTATACCATTGTGTTTCTCTCACAATATGTCGTCTCGCTTCACAATACTGTTTGAAATGGAACATTACAACATTATTCACAGATAAAAAGGAGCTAAGATGATAAGCCATGGTCAGTAGCAAATGCGTTTGATGCGTCTCTGAAAATCTAAGTGGCGTTAAAACCATTTGGACGTCAAAGTGTCTATCAAGACCAAGAATAATAACAAATCTATGAAAAAAGAAAACACGTGCTTTATCCTCAAATGGGAGCTGAAGCTTCTGATTAATTACATTTGGAAGAAGGTTTACAACCAGCCCTTATAACTATAAGTGTAACCAATTACTTCAAGAATTTTGGAAAAGTTTTTAGAGAGTTATTAACCTTTTTCAAAACATATATTCGGGTCTGAAATTGTACATAACTTCTGAAGTTGACACGTCACAGGAATCTATTTATTCGAACTTCTCAAATAAGTATAACGAGAGGTGGAAAATGTGAGTGAAAGGAAAATTTTGTTCATAAGATATTAATGAAAAAAAGTCCTATCCCTTAGCCACTACAGATGGGTCATGGTGACCCATGTGGTTATAACTCTGTACAATTTTTAATTAACCTTTCGTGACGGAAGCTGTTGGATTGGCAAAAAATTTCGTTACCCCTCATCCACTAGAGTTATAAGCATAGAGACATGATTTAAAACGGGAACGAACCGGAATTTTATAGTACAATGTTATTTCAATATCCAAATCTATCGTTTACCACGCCCATACGTCACACATATTGGTTGCTGCACCCCTCTCCTATATCCCTTACGGTGGTGGTCAAATTTTAGCGGAAATGCATTATCCGATTTTGTCATGCAATGTTCCTGTGATTGTATAACAAATATAGCCGATGTTTAAATTCGAGATTGTATTCAGGATTTAGTGCAATGTTATTACAGAGCCGCATATATTACATTATTATAAATATACGATATTTTTCTATTACATTAAATACGTTATATTTCCAAATGTGTTTTTTCCTACGGGTGACAAATCATTTGCTGTGTATCATTGAGAAAGTAAAAACCGTTTATGTGTTTTATGTTGTATTGTACATAATTCAACCTATGTTTTGTACCAGTTTTCGTTTGTTTATTTTATTACTGATTATGAAAAAGAAAAACATAATTTAACTAGTCTTGAGGATATTAATAAATATAGTGAAACTTAGACTAAATTAAAAAAGTATTTTTTCTGTTTTGATAGATCTATTCCCAATAATTGTAAGTTGTAATATTAATTTATAGCAGGTCACTGTAAACATTCAAGAAGTTATTCCTATATTCTAGAAAAAGCGTGATTGCTAGGTATTAATTTTTTGTAGACATATTTCTTGCACAAATCTACCAATTCAACTAAATTGTTTTCTGAATTTTTAACAATGAACCTTCTGTCGACTACAGTTTTAGTGTTCCTTAGCTTAAATAATACTGACGAATCTAAATCCTCAACATCATTGATGGACAAATTCAACAATTCATCCCTTTTGTATGCTCCCGCAATACCCAAGATAACCGCAACCTATAAAATTGGTAAATGCATAATAGTTAAATTTTTTTTACAAGAATTTGTTACTGTGTTACCTCAAAAATTCTCCGTCTGGAGCTTCTGTTAAAAATTGATTAACTTTTCTATCGTAAGTATCTTTAAAGTCTTAGGCTTGTAGCCGTCATTTCTCCTTTCAAGAAAAGCTATTACTTTCAGAAATTTACTTATGTCAATATTATTTCTGACAAATAACATCGCTCTCAGCATTGATTATTGTGCCCAAAAAGTAGAAGCTAAAAGAATTTAAGGTTGCGTTTTCACCAGAGATTCAACTTTTTATAAATCGCTGTTAATTTTTTTCTGTTGGTAATATCGAAAAACGGAAACATCATTCTAAATACCATATAGATTTAATATAAAAAAATTACAGGCAATACTGATGTGTGTTTTTAAACCCACATAATACGATTATTTAGTTTCATAAAATGACACCAAATAAAATAATCGTATTTTGTAGGTTTAAAAAAAGTACGCATCAGTATTGCCTGTAATTTTATATATTAAATCTATATGGAGTTTAGAATGAACCCAACACAAAAATTTTAATAGCGATTTAAACTATCCCGTTCCATATAAAGCCCTGCCCAAAAAATCTTCCTTAAAAGTGGAAATTTTTTTATAATAAATTAGATAGGTTAAAGATTTATTTACCCAAATAGTTTATTATTTAAAGCTCTTACTATTATTGTAGATGATCTCAAAGTTAACAATTTCGATTATTCGCGAAAAAGGCGTACGTGCATGTCTCAAAGATATGATGAATTAAAGTTATAGATTCTTAACTTTTATTAATGTATTGTATGTCAATGGAAATAGTATTTCTTCTATTTTTTAGACATTCTTTGTTTCATTTTTAAGATACATTATGTTTTTATACAATTGTTTAAGATTATTATAACTATTTGCCGGGTCTGCCGGGGTCAATTGAAATACTACTTGTGACAGCTAGTTTATCAACCTATACAATGCAATAAGACCCATTCTGCATTTCGATGCATTTATATGTGAAAATTGAAAATTTCCGAAGCAATGTAGAATCACAGTTTTCTAACATATAACGTCATTGTTGATAATTTATTTCTTAAAATGTTTATACATAATGAAATATATATTTAGTGACAAGAATCTACTGATTCCTGGTTTTTCTTTCATTATTAGGTGACCATGCGGTTTACCATCTTGTGGTAAGAAAATTAATGCAACCAAATTTGTTAAATACGTACGCACTACAGCTGTACTTTATGTAAACAAATATAATTGTATTACATGCCCTCTTCAGAAAGTTATGATTCAGAGAGAGAACATAATTAGATACAATGCTTATTTTGCCCCTTGGACAGTTATCTGAAGATGCCCAAGAATCTAGAAACAAAGATTATAAAAACATTACCTGCATGATTAGAAAATGTTCTAGGTCAGTGACCATTGAAGATGTTTTTCACTAATGCACTTATGGAATTACAACAACAGTTAGCAGTTGGGGCATTTATTGATGGAATAAGGGACCAGGAAGATAGGCGAATTCTTAAGTTGGCCAGGCATAAACGAAGTAGTGAGGCTTTAGTATATGCACTTGAGATTGAGGCTGCCTATAAGGATACCACACAATCAAATCAGAGAGTACAAGCCGTGAGTGTAGAGGAAGACAAACTAGATAACAACACAAAACTTGATATCTGATCTACATAAGCTGATCATACAACTACTGGCAAAACGAACGTCTAGCCAAGACAAGACCAACAACAAAGTAGTGGGAGGCCGAATTGAGGTATCCGTTGTTACAGTTGTGGCAAAGTGGCCCATTTCAAGAGGAACTGTCGTCAGCGCAGCCCAGAAAGGGTAAATGCTGCTGTGGTTGAGGAGCCACAGGAAAACTAAAGATGGCTGGCAATTTGGGGGCTGCGCTGGCCAAAAAATGTTGTGACCCCCTAGAAATAAACGTTTGCCAGCTTCGGAAAGTTCAAAGTCATCTACTGTTGGAGGGTTATATAAGTAAGAAGAAATGTGTGGTCACAATCGACACAGGAACTACGTCATCAATAGTACGGGCAGGATTCATAACGGGTTTTAAAGTAAATAAAGGACAAAATGGATTAGTCATTTGAAGAGCTACGGGAGATAAGGCAGCGGTTCATGGGGAAGTCGACATAGAGCTGCAGATTGGCCGTTTATGTTTTAAATACCAAGTTATCGTAGTTGATATTACAGATGACTTCATTTTGGGATAAGACGTTATGGAAATATATGGATTTGTACTTGACGTGGGAGAACAAGTTCTCAGGATTAGAAATGAAGAAATTATTTTTTCAACGGCAGACGAAAAATTCCACAGTATTAGGCTACTAACTTCCAAGACAGTACAAATTCCTGCATAAACAGAGAAAGTAATTGAGGCGGCTCTGGAGGAAAATTCTGTGGGATACCGCTTTGGCCTTGTTGAGAAGGATGACTCAATTAAAATGACAGACAATGTGATCCTGGCAAGGACTTTAACACAGACAACAGACATGATACCGATTAGAGTGGTTAACCTAAATTCCCACTTAATGGCATTCAAAGAAGGAGAAGCAATTGGCACCTACGAACCAGTCACATGGATTGTGAGATGTAAAGAACAAATTGTTAAAGCTTCATCAACAGATATGGACTAAGAAGTTATAAAGATGTGCCCAGTTAGAACATTTAACTTCAGATGAACATAGAGAAGCTTTAAAAATTTTGAAGAAAGAAAGTACAGGACACAGAAGCTCTTACAAAGACCAACATAGTCCAAAATCGGATAAATACTGGTGAATCAGCTCCCATTCGTCTTTCACCTAGGAGGCCTTCAGTAGCAAAACAAGAAGAAGCTTCTGCAATGGTACACAAGATGCTTAAAGACGGAGTTATTGGGGAATCAACCAGTCTTTGATCATTACCAGTAGTTTTGGTTGCTAAGAAGGATAGAACTTTAAGATTCTGTGTCGACTACAGGAAGCTGAATGACATCACAAGAAAAAACAGCTATCCGTTACCCCGAATTGATGACACTAAATACGCTGGCAGGTTCACGGTGGTTTTCCACTCTAAATCTTCGAGGCGGATATTGGCAAGTTGGACTTCATCCAGATGACAGAAACAAGAAAGTCTTTTCGACAGGAAGTGACCCTTATCCATTCACTGCGATGCCTTTCGGCCTATGTAATGCGTCAGCGACTTTTGAAAGACTGATGGAATTGGTACTACGAGGATTGACATATTCTGGAATAGAAAGAAAAAGAACACGACACGATTGATAGAACATTTCAGACAAGGCAGTGGGGCTGAAGGCATTGTGGGCACAATGGAACTCCCAGAGTAGAGTATAGACTGTTGAAGAAAGCTTGGGAAAGCCCAGATCGGAAGGAAACTACTTTGAGATTGGTAATCCCCAGGTGACGTATACCAAAAGTATTCAAGAAGTGCATAATGGAAGATCTGGCGGACATTTTGGCATCAACAAAACTCTGACAAAAGTACGTGAAAGATTCTACTGGGTGAACTGTCGCCAAGATATGGAGGCGTGGTGCCCCATATGTGTAGTTTGTGCGGCAAGTAAGGGGCCACGGACAAGAAGTAAGGGTCCAATGAAACAATATAACGTCGGGGTTCCTTTTGAGAGAATTGCAATCGACTCAGCTGATCCATTCCCCGTAACATGGGAATAAATACATCTTGGTTGCCATGGACTATTTTAGTAAATGGCCTCAAGCTTATGCCATACCAAATCAAGAAGCAGCCACTGTGGCCCAAACTCTGGTAGATAATCTGGTATGTCGATTTGGCGTGCCCTGGAATTCCATTCTGACCAAAAAAAGAAACTTTGAATCAGGGGTGTTTCAGAAGATGTGTCGCATACTGGAAATTCATAAGATAAGGACAACAGCTCTACATCCATAATCGGATGGAATGGTCGAGAGATATAACAAAACCATGGAGTTACACCTATCCAAAGTGGTTGAGAAATATCAGAGAGATTGGGACCGTCACTTACCTCTTTTCCTTATAGCATACAGGGCCTCCATTCATGAAACAACAGAACAGACGCCGGCTCGCGTTATGTTTGGACGTGAGATTAGACTGCTATGTGACTTAGTGCTTGGTACACCAGATGAGGAGCGACTTTTCATAAATGACTACGCCGATGAAGTTGGTGAACGGCTGAGGAATATCCATGAGCTGGGACGAGACCGAATTCCCACAGCAAGTGATCGCATGAAGGCTCCTTATGATCTTAAGGCGAATTCAGGATAATTCCAGGCGGGAGATCTGGTTTGGCTATATAACCCATAACGAAAGAAAGGCAGGTCCCCGAAGCTTCACTCCCCTTGGGAAGGACCTTACACTGTCGTCATCAGAATACGCGACGTCGTATACCGAATTCAGCAAACTTCAAACTCAAAGATGAAGGTGGTGCATCTAGAGAGACTAGCCAGGTACGCAGGGAACAACGCATTGCCTGGTCGGGACGATCAGACTTAAGGAGGAGACAGTGTTACGCCACTGGACTATGTAGACTGAATAGATGAGACTGGAATTGTACGAGAACAGCCGGGAATATTCTAGACCGCGTGAGTGGATGTATAAATAAGACGTACGGTGGGCCGAAAGTCTTAAGTTGAAAGGGAACGAGTAAAGAAGAAATTTTTAAAATTTTTTACATTCTTGTTCCACAATTAATGTTAATTTTATTTTTCCCCAATCTTTGGGAAATAATTTAACTTTTTATTAGTAATTGGGAATTGTACTGAAGTAATTATAGATTACGGTTTTCACTATTATTTTTTGCTACACAAATACGATACAAACAATATATACTTTGTAATTGTTGAGAAAATGGGGTGGGTATTTACACTGATCTGAAATGAAAGTGGAAATGCTTATATTTTGAAAATATATTATTTTTTTGTAATTTTGTTACCGAAAAAAATATATTACATAGCACTATAAAATAGTTATTTCAATTTAAATTTAAAATTTTTCATCATTATGCCTCTAAGCGCAAACTAGGAAAATCACTAAATATTTGATAGAATAGGTACTGGCAAGATTGGTACTTCCATTATTCGGTTGCCCTTCCTGTTTTAGCATTTTTGTTTGTGTATTTGTTTTAAAAATATTCTAAAAGCACACAAATATGGAAATAAAATATGTAGAAGCTAGATCAGATAGTTTATCTGCTATATTTTTATAATAATAAACAATCGAAAATGAGGTTACGGACTAGTGTCAAATCCTACTGCAGATTGTAGGTCTGTTCAGCAGTATTGATTCTAGCAGATTCAAACATATTTGTCTCTTTTCAACTTATGTTAAATCGCTCTCCGTCTCTCTTTCTTTAGCTATAGCTTGCTAAAATCATCATTAATGAACAAATCCTATATAGAGTTTACAGAACAAAAACTGTCGCCATCCACACTTCTCCACTCCTGGATATTGAAGTCACACGAATTTAGTTCTGTGGCGGCCACACCACTTAATATTTTAAGATTAAAATAATCGAAATGTACTGCTTAACTAATGAATTTGAATAAATTAGGCATTTATTTGAAAACAATAATAATAATAAAATTAATTACCAGTCTCATCTTTTTATTTCTTCAGTTGTTAAATTCATATTGTATAATTTTCCAATATAGGAGCTTTCAATAGTTACCCAAGACAACTCAGATTTTAATAGCGTACCTTGAAATGTTTCATTAAAATTTTTAAATAATTAATTATCAGTGTCATTCGATACTGTCAATAATAATTCATGTCATATATTTTAATAACTTTTTGTTATTGACATTGACATTTTTGTAACTAAATCAGACCTTTCAAATGTCAAACTGTTAAATTTATCCTAACCCCATTTTATGAGGCCAAATGTGTAAAATATTTCAGTTTACATCAGCTTTATTTAAGTACTTGAAAAATATATCTTATTCGCTTGATATAGTAGACATGATTTATAATCTTTCATTAAGAATATATTTTTTTGTAAAGTTAAACACAAAAAAGTTTGGGTCCCATGGACCCCCTTTCAGAAGGCCAATTTTGCTCTTCACCGAACTTTTCATTGTCTTTGCCCTATAGAACAAGTGTACCAAATTTGAAAGCTTTATCTCAAAAACTGTGGCTGCTCTAGCGATGCTACAGACATGCGGACAGATTTTTTTCATAAAGTTATGTTTTCTCAGTATAATTCGTCGAGATTCGTCCAGAAATGCAATAAAAATTTTTATTTTTTTTTCACGGAATTGTACCTTTTTTCTTCTTTCAATCGTTATGTCATTCATTAGTATTTTTTTGAGTTATCGGGGATACACACACACGCACGCACAAACGCACGCACGCACCCACACACCCACACGCGCACGCACCGATAGACATCATTCGGAAAATAGTCAGAATGGATTCAGGAGCGTTCAAAACGTATAAATTAATCAAAATCGAGGTCGAAAAAAAATCACGATTACTATACTTCCTTATATAAGAAAGTAAAAAATGGGGAAATACCCTATTGAAGAGCTTTGTTTTTTTAGAAGTATGAACGTTTTAGAACAATATTTTGTTTCCACTAGATTTTATAGTGATTTAAATATTTTTTATGCATAACATATACAACTAATTATATTTTTCAACTCTTTGCGTCATGATGGATCCCTCTGTGACCCACCTTTTTTCTTCGTTTTTTTGTTTGTTTCATTAATTTTTTGACCTCCTGACCTGGTTTTTTCCTCTTTATAGTTCCTAATGCCCGAAATTATGCATGAAAAATGTTTACAACCATCAATTTTTATTCATTAACTAGGTGTAAATAAACAAATTGCCAAAATATTTTTCTTTTTACAAAAACGTATCTCTTCGAAGAGTTTTTCATGAATTTATATGAAAATCGGTAATTAGAGTCTCAAAAATCTTTAAGTACTGAGATTCACAACAATTGATTAAATTTTGAGTCCACCATATTGGATCCGCCATTTTGAATTTTGGAATTCTGATGCCATATTCGGATTCACCGAACCAAAAACTCATAAGTACCAAGTTTCATAAAAATTGCCACAAAAGTAAAATTCGCGGCTCAACGGGTTAATGTTTGTTATTTTTTAATAAATAAATTAATAACATTTTAATGGCATATCATTCCTCACATTAAACCTTAACCCTGTCCTGTTCCATATACCAAATTTCAATTTTGTAAGAAGGGTCGAAAAATGAGAAAGTTACAGATTTTTGGCAATGAAATGTCCGTCTAGCACCACTGTACGACGAGGGAGTGCTAACACCACCTTAACATGTTTTAATCTCTCCAGAAAATACGCTAGTACTACATTTTCCGTGTATTTTTGTATTTTCTTCTGATTACAGCATTTACTGAAGTCTTCATATTGTTTTTTATAAATCTTTCTGAACTTAGCTGGTAGTAACTTAAGTGTAGCCACTTCTCAATTTCAAGAGGGATAAAATGTTCATCGAAACTTTCTAAATTATTCATATTTATTTATTCAACGTTTGAATCAAACACCACAATAAAATTATATTATTTTCAAAATGGTTAACATTGTTTGCACCATTACCGTAGTTACTAACACAAATTCCATAATGTATTGCAAAGCCTTACATTTTTGAAGTAAGAAATAATTATATTTAATTTTTTATTTTAAAAGGCAGGAACGGAAGTGCGAAAAATATCGTATATACCACGGGACTAAAGGGACTTTTAATCCCTCGTGTGATAAATTTTAAAAGATGCTCAGTAGTTTCCAGGAATATAATATATTATTTTGCACTTCGCGGTCTAAAGGTGCTATTTTAATCCTCATTTGAAGGACAAAAAATAGCCACGAGAAAGCGCATTTTTTTAATCTCTTGCATTTTAGTCCCTTAATGCACTATTATCCTTCTAAGTTTGAGGAAGGATACATTTTTAGTAGATTATGTAATTTTTTTAGTATATTATATAATTTATCACAATGTGGCTTGATGTTTTGAACTGCATTTGAAACATAATTTAGAAACTTTGGTAGTATGATTCATTGCAGAGATATATTGGGATATACATGGAAATTTTATATTTCTTACAGTGGCGGTTGATGAAATTTAGGCTATGTCATATTGTTTATGGGACTCAAACGATACTTTAAGATATAATTATTAAGACTAAATGAATAAGTTTTGCAAAAAAAAATGTGATTAAAATTTGCGAAAAAAAGTTGAAAAAATGGTGTGCCTCACCAGGCAATTTCTTAAATGATTTGTAAAATATTTGCAAAACATTTTTTTTATAATCAAGTGGAAAATTTAACGACAGATTTCAAATTTCATAAAAAAATTGATTTTTTTGCAAAGTTGCACCTTTTTTGACATTTGCACAGTGAAAAATAACTTTAAAATAAAATTTCAAAACGGTGTAACTTTATAGAAAAGCAATATTTTTTTATGAAATTTGAAGTCTGTTGACATATTTTCCACCTGACTCTAAAACAAAATGTTTTGCAAATATTTCATAAATTATTTAAAAAATAACGTTGTGAGGCACACAATTTTTTTTCAACTTTTTTCGCAATTTTCCATTGCAATTTTCTTTTTGCAAAACTTCCTCATTTAGGTAGTCTTGATAGTTATGCCTTAAAGTTTCGCTTGGGTCCCATGCTTCAATATTAAGATAGACATAACCTAAATTTCACCAACCGTCACTGATTTCTTATATACTTAGATAAAATTTGTTATTTACACGGTTAACAGAAGTGATTCTTACTTCATAAACAATAAATATTGATAATTATTGTAACTGCAGACAGAAAACTTTTAATTGACTCATATTATTTTCCAGACAGCACAGTTTATATTTAAGCCACTGTGTGTAAGTAAAACAATAATTGAAACGATCAGCAACAATTAATTGTAATAAAAAATAATAGCAGTTCAACAAATTGATTAAAATCATTTAACTAACAATCCGGATTGTACTGGTTCTAAAATGTAAGCTTACATTCAGAATAATAAAGATTGGAGGTAAGGTCAATTTCTCGATGAGAGGAGAGCATATTGATATTTAGATTTTAATTTATTAATATATTATAAAAGGATAGCGTCAGAGTATCTATTTTAGGTCAGATTTATTAATTCAATTGTTTTGTTTTAGACTGCTTACGTGTTTAAAGTTAACGGTCCATCAATTGTGATGCTATTAAGTCTATTTTTTTAAATTGAGTTCAAGTTAAGCTACTATCTTCTAGAAGATGATGTTAAAAATAGAACATTTTTTTAAACTAGAACATGTATCTAGGATTTTAAATTACGGACAACTACAGGAGTCAAATATTTATTTTTGAAAACCATACGCACTTATATAAAATTAAAGGATACTCTAGTATAACTTTTAATTAAATTTAAATGTGTAAGTATTAAGAGTCTATATCAGATGCAAGTGAAATATAGTCTCGATTTTACCACACCCCGCGCAGGCCACGGTGCCAAACCGAAATTATCGCGGCGAATGTCGAAGGTGGCCGATGTTCTAGTTACAGAACGGCATAGTGGAACATTTCAGATCGGGATATGTTGAATTATCAGAGGCGGAGTACTAGAGGTTTCGTACGACATAAACCGACGAAAAAGTTGTATTGCGTCAAGCTTATAAGCTAAGCAGTAGCTAACCTTACCCTTCATGCGTCCTTGTCCTGCAATTAATATGTAAAAACAATAAAAAAACCCGAAATTATTTTATTTACTTTGTTTAAAAATAGCTAAAGAACTAAACAACAAAACAATTAAATAGTTAATCTACAAAAAAATTTCCATTTTACCGTTTCTTATTAATGCATAGTATTATTTTAAAATTTTTTCCTATAAAATGGAAGTATCAATGTGTGTCATATCATTCAACTCAGAATGGAAAAGGCAATGAAATAATATGAAAAATATATTTGTGTTATTTTAAATTTAAACTCCAATATTTTTATCAAATATGAAAGATTATGATGATGTTACATATATTGCTGAATTCAGAAAGAAATTTTTTAAATTGAGCTGAATATACAGGATATATCATTTAGAATAAAAAAAATTAAGGCAATTTCCGGTCAAACCGGAAGTAAAAGATATGTATGTGACGCGCATATTTAATCAGTATTCGGAATGTCATATGTCCATTTCCGCATATTAATGCGGGGTGTAATTTTTTTATTTTTCAGTTTTTCGGCGTTTTCTTGTTATTTGACATTCAATTGTTTTTAATTTTCGGATTCCTTAGAAAAAAGCACATAAGTATAAATTTTGAAGTTTTTTCCTAGGTTAAAATACGGCAGAAAAATCGAGTAAGGTGCACTTAAAATGATCACCCTGTACATGAGGTTACTGCGCTTAAAATAAATCAAAAATAAAAATTATAATATTCACCTTTCATTGAGCCTTTCATTCTCCATATCAATATTTAGAGACGGCAAAATGGGAAAACTTTCATTTATATTAGTCTCTCTACAGAATTACCGGAAATAAAAGAAAATTATTACTTTTATTAATTTACGAAAAAATTCAATTTTCACTAGTACTTACTTTTTATATTTTCTCTTTTGGGGTAATGTTCGATTTTTCGGTTTTCTGCTAGGGTATTTACGCTTATGATATGTTTTTATTTTTCCCATTGTTCTTTCACTGCACTAATAATCACTTTCAATAACACGTCTACTTAGGTGTACACTTGATTTAAAAAAAAACTGGTACAACTCATGTAATCGAAAATCTTAATAGTTTAGTTGTGTGCATATGTCTGTAAATAGGGCTGGCCAGGCATGTCGAGTGGGGGTGGAGAAGAAGTGATTTACCCCGGACCTGGGTTTTTTGGAGGAGATCAGTTTTTTTTCTGTTTTTAAACTTATTAAACATTTCTCTTTTATTTTATTCAAATGGAATTTTGAAAAATAATTAGAAAATAACTTTTTCAAAACATTTTCAAGCCTGCCATATTATTGTTTAAAAAAATAATATTTGTTACGGATAATTCTAATAATGGTTGTAATTAAAATACTAACTGAATAATGATAATTCTCTTTTTAAAATAAGAACACAAAAATACCACTTGAGATTAAAAAAAAATGTAAACAATGCAAACCGAACATAAAAATACAATAAAAAAATAAAATAAATGAACTTCAATTATGTAATACAGAATTAACTAATATTTTGTCATTGCTCCATTAGCGTCTAAAACTGCCTGAAGTCTTGCAGGCATGGACAAAATCAGATTTCTTGCAAGATCAACTTCTTGCGACAAGTTCTCCCAAGCGTCTTCAATTATCCTTTCCAATTCTTGGGCATTAATTGGATGGTTATTTAATTTTCTTATATGTTTCACCATTAGTCCCCATACAATTGGATTTAAATCCGGACTTTTAGATGGCCACGGTAACAACTCTATGTTTTTATTAAGAAACCATTGCCTGACACGATGGGCCGTATGTATGGAGCAGTTGTCTTGTTGGAAAATAAAATTATTTTCCGGAAACATCTCTATTACTAACGGCAACATAATATTGTCTAATATTTCAATATATTTAATGGAATTGAGATGACCACCACTGTTCCAACACACACCTAACCCATTTAGGCTCATCCAAGCCCAGACATTGACTGAAAACCTTCCTAATATTTGTGGATCGAAAGTATATTTTTCGTCGTATCTAGTGGAAGGAGGCCTATATACGCGAACATGTCCATCGTTACATTATTTAAAAACCTTTTCGTCAGAAAAGACAACTTGTCCCCAGAAGTTTTCATCATTGATTATATAGTTGAGTGAAAGAATAATCCTACCCTGCTTTTTTTCTTATGAAAGTTTGTATTTTTTAGCCGCTGAACAACTCTTCAAGTCGCTTTGTAGTTTTATTCTTCTGCAAGCAGTAGATACCGAAGCAGGGAAATTTGTCTCTGAAATTGCATTTACTGTAGTCTGAAAAAGGTTTTCTATTAGGTAATTTATAAGATTTTCATCTTCTTGATTATTGCTCTTTCTGGGCCTACCGGAACCAACTTTACGGGATACCGTTTGGTTGGTTTCCCATTGTTTTTTAACACTCATTATCGTGGTTTTACTCACATTGTATTCAGCAGCAAGTCTTCTTATGGACCAACCATCTTTAATTTTAGAAACAATTCGAAATTTTTGAATATCTGTTAGATGTCGAACCATTTTTAATAATGACGCCACTGATTAACATCAAAGTGACATTTGTAAGATTATTAATATCAATCAAAGAACGAATGATTTACATAGCTAAAAGAAAGTGTACCAGTTTTTATTGAAATCAAGTGTACCCACTTTATAACAAATAAGTAAATTTGAGATATCTCTAGAATACACACGCCACTGTTGTTTACGCAAATCGCAACGTGGTTCCTAAGTGCCCGATTCCCCCTCCCGCAACGAGTCCAGTGTATGCAAGTGCATCCGTGTTTCCGAAATATCATGCGAGATGGCAGCTATTATCGGAATATAGATATGCAGTTTTTAGTTTTCTAATAAATTTATTTTCAACTAATCCAAGAGTTGGGTCACATGAATATAAACGTTACAAACAGTGACTAATGTCGGAATGTTAAAAAATTTGGATACAAAATATTTAAAATGCATGCGAAAATTTTTTGACGACTGAAAAAAAAAATACATTCCGACATTTTATACATATTTTTGAAAAATCTTATAAAAATCGCACTCAAATCGGATAAGTTTTAAACGAGATATTCGAGAATTATGATTTAATAGGGTATATAAGACTCTTAACAGAACATAACACAATTAGTAAAAATATTAATAAAGAATGATTAAATGTCAACATAAATCTTTTATAGGAAAAAATAATAAATCGCTCTTACTACATTAGCAAAAGTAATTTATTATTTCTATTATTCCTAATAAATACAGATGTAAAAAGCGTAAATATCCTGATCTGATTCCTGCTTATAAAATAGCAAAAAATAGACATACTTCCTTAATCAGAACAACAAAAAAAAGAATATTATCAAAATAAAATATTTAGTTCAGAAAATCCAGCACGCGCAGCCTGGAAAGTCGTAGCGGAAATTTCTAATAAACAGAAAATCAAAAATAATATAATAATAAAAAATAATGAAAGAATGATAGAAAATCCCAAGGAAGTTGCTTCAACTTTTAATTCTTTTTTTATTGATGCCCAAAGAGTTTCGTTGACAAAATATCTACTCTTGATATTGTAATACCAAATAAGATAAAAGTAAATCATACTTTTTTTTCTAGAACCTTTCATTGAAGATGAACTGTTAAGTTTATTAAAAAATAAACTGAAAAATAAAAGGTCTGCAGGACCAGATGATGTTCCAATGTTTTTAATTAAACGTGTGTTGAAATTAATAATAGGTCCAATAACATACCTAGTGAATTTATCTTTTTTAAATGGTATTTTTCCCGATTTATTAAAGGAAGGAAAAGTGGTACCTATTTAAAAAAAAAAGATCCAATGTTTTTAGAAAATTATAGACCGGTTACTGTCCCGTCTGGCTTTTCTAAAGTTTTCGAGTATGCTTATTTAGATCGATTGACAATATTCTTAAATAAATTTAACATATTATTTGATAACCAGCACGGTTTTCGTTCTGGAATGTCCACCATTACTGCCACAAATTCTTTTTTTAGCGAAGTCATTAGGTGTATTGACGCAGGCGAATGTCCTGTTGGGGTTTTTTGTGACCTCAGTAGGGCATTTGACTGCGTAAATCATAATATTTTACTCGATAAACTTTATGATTATGGCATACGGGGTCCTCCGTTGAACTGGCTCCTTTCCTTTCTTAAACTGCGTAAACAATATGTTTCTTTGCAATATACTAGTCGTGATTCAGTGAAAAAAGATAAATTCTAAGTCTTACCTTGTTGAAATGGGTGTACCGCAAGGTTCAGTTCTTGGCCCTGTACTTTTTTTTTATATGTCAACTCACTTGAATCAGTGTTAGGTAAAACTTCCTTTACTATGTATGCTGACGATTTGTCTTTAATTATTTCGAACCAATCGTCCGACAGACTGAGTAATGATATTAACAAAACTTTGGAAAATGTGTGTAACTGGTTTAATCAGAACTATTTATATTTCAATGCTGATAAAACACAAATGATCAGATTTCATAATAGACAGAAAAAGTGTGAAAATGTAGTAGTAAATATTAATAATACTGTTCTTGATAGCGCTGCTGCAGATAGTGTTAGTTTTTTAGGAATTCATTTAGACAAATGTCTCAATTGGAAAGTTCACTGCAATCTTCTGGTTTCTACTTTGAATTCAATAAATTTTTTATTTAAAAATATGAAAGAAATTTTAACGAAACAACAATTAATAAATTTATATTATGCACAGATAGAGTCACGACTACGATATGGTGTCTGTTTCTGGGGTGAGTCCACACTATTACATACTGTTTTTACATCACAAAAACGTATTCTGCGCAACATGGCGAGTTTGCCTAGTACACACACTTGTAGAAACATTTTTTGTAGAATTTAAACTTCTTACATTAACATCTTTGTTTGTATTTGAAATGTGTATATACGTTTTTAAAAATATACATAAGTTCTATCGTAAATACTAGGCATAGAAATGATATTCATGTACCTTTTTCTAAATTATTAGTCACAAATAAATCACCAAATTATTTAGGACTGAAAATTTTTAATAATTTGCCTGATAATTTAAAAAATGATACTAATTTATACAAGTTTAAGAAAAAACTGAAATTATTTTTAGTTGATAAATGTTTTTATTCCTTATCTGAGTTTTTTGCTTAGATTAAGTAGTATTTATTGTTCTTTTGTCTTTTAGATTGTTTTTGTTTTTACCTACTGACTATTGTTATACAAGTTGAATTGTCCTTAAACAAAATAAATGAATTTGAATTTTGAATTTGAAATAAAGAAACACCAAAAAATTCAGTCTGGATAAGAATTTATGTATTTGACATGATTTGGCAACTGATTATATCCAGGACATATACTGAACAAGTGAAAAATATGGGCAATGTTAACTTCATATTTATTTCTTCTCTATGATAGCACTGCTTACTCCAGGATATACGAAAAAAGTGCACTTATGGAGGATTATAATCTTTTTCAATAATTAGGTTCGTAAATTATAAAAAATAATCATCGAAGTGTTTTCTGTGAACTTGACACCAAAACAATCGGTGCTAATTGCGAAACCTATACCATAATTTAGCACCCTCTGAATATATAAAAAACAGAGGTGCGAATTGTTTTAATAAAGTTAAACAATTTTATAATTTAGTGCCAACTTTACACTAGCACCAAAACCATCGGTGCTAATTGTCAAACCCATCATTTACCACACATTTAGCTTCCTCTGAGTATGAAAAAAAAACAGAGGTGTTAATTGTTTAAACCATTTTATAATTTTAGTGCCTACTTCACACCAGTAACGCCTCAACCATCTACGCTAAATGCGAAACTTATACCATCCTTTAGTACGCATTTAACACCCACTGAATATGCAAAATAACGAAACAATATTTTTTTGCTTCTAATACTAAGAATACTGTTATTTAATTCAATGTAATTCTTGCTTCTAGATTGAGTAGTTGTTTTAATAATTTCTATGATAAAATGTATTGGAAGTATTGTTTGATTTATCTATTATCTACCTTAATCTTTTATACTAGCGCAATCAGATAAGAATGACAGTATAAAATATAAAAAACTATACTTTGCTGTTTGGATCTTTGCGCGTCTCAATTAGTAGCCGTGCGAATAAAATAATCAAAAGTAAATCGAAAGGTCAAGTAACTCTACCTTCGAGCAATGGCGAGTACTGGACAATGTTTCATTTATACATATTATCATTGTATTTGTTGATACTATAAATGCATTGCTGATATACAGGGTGGGGCAATAGTGCGTCGGACTTCGATATCTCGAGTTCAACGATAGCTAGAAATTAAAAAAAAATACAAGTAAACTAGATAAAAAGCCTATAACCGGAATTTATTTTCGAATATACAGGGCGAGCCAAGACGAAATTATAGGATCAAGTGCCTTTTTTAAAATGGAATGCTATGTATATCAGTACATTTTTTGAAGCCTCTTTCTAGACTATTCATTTCTATATTATTATTGACTATCTCCCAACATTTTGGGTGTAATTAATTTTTTTGTTGAAATAATGCCATCTGCAGATGCATATTGAAAAAATCACCAAAGTCACAATTATGGGCTTTAAGAAAAACTCTTGTGAATACTAGTTATGAGACATCTAATTAATGTTTTTCAATCATTTTTAGTACCTAAAAATGTACAGGGTGGCCAAAAATTTTTCAATTAAAAACTTTTTAAATTGAATTTTCTCATTTTTTCAAATGTATATTTTTCATCGATGTGATGTAGAAATGAAAAACGAACATTTTTTGTAAGTACTTCCCTATGGCTAATTGCAACTATTTTCGTTTCATTGAGCAATAAGTACAAAATTGAAGAATGAACTTAAAAAATGGAGTTTTCTTCAAATAATTCATTAGAAAAAATTATAATAAGTGCTTCACATGTTACCCATTTTGATTGACACACATCTCTATGCGCTATCTATTTAAATTTTATTATGTACCATAACCAATACGTTTCGTCGTATATCTATCTCATCATTCCATCCTTCATTCAGATCGAGGCGCATAACTAGCTCTCATACAGTATAAGAAGTAAAAAATATCACCTGTGAGGCCTGCATATAGGATGCAAACTGTGGACACATGTAACATGTGATGAGGAATAACAAGTCCGAAACACGTGTGTCCACGGTTTGCCTCCTTTATGCGGGCCTCACCTTCTAATATATCTTATATTTTACATTCCGTTGGTAGAAAATTCCACGCAGGTGGCTATAGTTTCTTCCATGGCAATATTGTCTGTCGCTTTGTAAACATGGAGTCTTTCAATTGCCGTCACAAATGAGCGACTGGCTTCCTGTCAGTGATTTCCTTTGTGTCGTTTTCCTAAGTTGTGCTCATCCTTTTAACTTAGCTATAGTCGTACCGATGAGGACTAACTAGTTCGAAACACATGTGTCCGGTTGCATCCTTTATACGGGCCTTACCGTGATACTTTGTGCTTCTTAAATAATTACCTAATATAAATATTTTTATAATTCACTACTTTAATGAACTGTAATAATAATTACCTAATATAAATATTTTTATAATTCACTACTTTAATGAACTGTAATATGTACTGCACTATTGTTATGGTTAAGGCATTGTATTTTAAAAGTAAATGTAAAATTAATTTTAGTTTTAATTAATTTGATTATTACTAATTTGTTTAGGAAATACTCACCTTGTTTCCTGAAATGTAAATTATTCAAGGAAACTCAAATAAAGTTTTAACAGGTTTATTTTCATAAATAGATAGCTGTCTCATATTTACATTTGAAAATAACCTGACCGAATATGCAATTTATCTAATAATCGCAATGGAAACTTCCATCTTGAAATAAAATGATGGTGGTGTTAATAATAAAGGACGTATCTAGGGTCACGAACGCGGGATCTTTTTTTTAAAAAAATAAAATCCCGACGAGGCGTGGTTTAATAAAAACGTTCTTGAATTTCGTAAAATAATAGTGGACCCGGACGTGGGACCGTTGTTAGACAATTATAATCCTGACTGTGTGGTTGGTTACCTTGTGATTTACTGAAAACAAGCTTTTACACAAAAGAATTATAAATATTTACACAATGATATTTTTTATGCAATTCAGATCACAAAACTTGTACTTAACAAAAATTATCACGGGCATGTCTGTCTAAACAATGTATAATGAAAGAGTACCCAAAAGAAGCAAAATTTTCGGCATTTCATTTAGGGGCATGGTACTTCGCGGAAGTTATTGTTTTTGCACCCTATTTTCAGAATTGCACCCTGTTTTCTTTCTCAAATAAATGAACAGCATTTCCTAGTACTATGTACGAACTAAATGTGTTATTTATATTTAACGTAATTATGGCTTTGTACTAATTATTAACATCTAAAAAAATCTAAATGGTAACCTAACTTTATAGTAAACACAGTACCGCGTGCGAACACTACAATTTATTAAGCAGGAACACGAAGTCAGGATTGTATTTCTATAGTCTATTTATTTTCAAGAGAGATGAAAACATAAAGCTGAGCGTGGTGTTCTTTTAATTAGATCGGACAGCGGAATACTTCATTTTCCTCTTGCTCTACCGGCAATAAAATCGAGGAAGACGAACCCCGCCTATTTTACTGAATTGTAATCAGGCGCGTCGTGTATAAGAGTGAGCAGTTATTTGGTTTCTTTGTTTATATTTGGTCTATCTTGAAAATAAATAGACTTTAACAACGATCTTGCGTATTATTTTGCGAAACTCGAACGTGTTCAAGAAATCACGCCTCATCGGGATTTTATTTTTTCTTAAACAGTCCCGCGTTCGCGTCTCTAGACACGTCCGTAACGGAAAGTATAAACCTGGACACGCTCTGCTAAACGAGTCAAACAGATTCAGATAACCATGATTTGGTATTGATACATGGGCACAATGCGGCTATACAGAATACCCTACATACACATACGTTGCAATTCGTTGGGTCAACTGTTCTTTTTTAGTAAAATTTGCCAAAATCATCCTACTTTCACGGTTAAACAAAGATAAAACGGACTGTCTCATAGGATTTAGATTATGAGAAGGTGTGAAGTGCTCTAGGGCATTTGTATGTAGCCTTAAACGGAAAACCGCATATTTCTCCCCCAAATTTCATAACGCTGATACATGGGTAAAGATAAAGGTAAAGTTTTATATTATCCACCATTCAAAAATAATTTCAAAAACTATTTGATAAATTTATTTTTCTTTTCTGTTCAACTCGTCGTCCCGAGTATTTTTTAAAAAATCAAAATCCGTTTAGCAGTGTAGAAATTGTAACCTACGATACTATTTGTTTGGACATATTGATTGAACTATTACTGCTTGAGTTTATACAAATTCAAATTATCATATTTTATGTTATGTAGTTTATCAAATATATAAAATATCAAGATATGTAATTCGCGATTTCGGTTCCTTCATCTCAAAGAGTAGAAATAAATAAAAAATAAGTAACTGAATGAAATACATATAACAGAATGCAATTCCTTTTTTTTTTTTTTTCTATCATTATACATTTTCGTTGCTAGCTATATTATCTTTTTTTTACTTTTGAGGCCTTTTGGTGCCTCCGACGCCTCAGCGCCCTTATGTACGGCGCGGGCTTGTTCTGGCTTGACCCAGGTAACAGCTAGTTGTTTAATTACTTCGTACAAGTGATAATAAATTCACGTTATACGAGGCATATGAGCATACTTGCCCACATGACAAATCTTATCAAGAGGTTATTAGGTTGAACTTTCTTAAAACCTGACCTAAAATAACCCAAAAAGGTTATGCTAAACATCAAAGGGGGAAAGTTCTGGACACCTAGACAAAGCGCAAGGTATGATACAACCCTTGAAGGTCCAGAAGAATATGCGTATAGCCTGAAGAGTGGGGAACAAAGCCCGTGGTTTTGTCGTCGGATGGTACACAATGACCAAGCGCGGTGCATGGACTAACTCTCAAACGTTCCAAGAGAGCCTGAGAGTTAGCACAGAAGACTTGGATTTCACTAGGTGTGTAATAAGCACCCTCTCAATTTTAAAAAATATAGTTTAAAAAAAACTAAAAAACACGCTTTTAAAGCACATCAAACTAAAAAGTGAAAAATAATTATTAATATAAACTGAAAACAATAATGAACGAAAAATACTAGTATTATTGTGAAAAAAGCGTGGGTTGCTCGACATACGAAAAAATATGGCACAAAGCGCCCCACGCTTTTTTCACAATAATACTAGTATTTTTCGTTCATTATTGTTTTCAGTTTATATTAATAATTATTTTTCACTTTTTTAGTTTGATGTGCTTCAAAAAGCGTGTTTTTTAGTTTTTTTAAACTATATTTATTTTTCACTTTTTAGTTTGATGTGCTATGAAAGCGTGTTTTGTAGTTTTTTTAAACTATATTTATATTGCTTATTGATGCTGATATTATAACATATTACGATCCAACAGATATTTCTGAAAAAAAAAATATTTTTTTTATTTTAGCCATGGGATTTGAACTCACGCCCGAGGAGTCCGTCGTTTCGCGTCGACTAAGACCTGCCCGCTCGGCCAATGACCGAACTGAGAATCACGGAATATACTTACAATATTAAGCCTCTTGCTCTCACGCAGAGGATACGTGAGGAAAGGACTGGCGATCCTGATCAGGATAATGATATAAACTTATCAAATTATTGTATTGTTACCGGTTCTTCGTAAGTGTACAAAGTTTCAATTAAATCTGTCCGTTTAAAGTGGGTCAAAATCGAGTCCAAAGAGTCGGTTACAAACAAACAAGCAAGCAAACAAACAAACAAACAAACAAGCAAACAAACAAACATACTAGTGAAGCTAATAAAAGCGTGTTAAAAAGGAAGGCCGATTGCTTGGAACAACTGGCTTTGCCTCCAACGGTTTCTAATAACAGGCTAAACGCCTGTTCTTAGAACCTAGAGGTTCACCAAATGTGTGACCACGGATATACGCCCCGATGCGTTTTTGTATGATTTCCCAGTAAAAAAATTAGTAGCTTAATTCGCAAGAGTGATTTAATCATATAGCCAACATAAATCTGGAAATAATAAAAAAATATAGCACTTATAAATAAATTAGTAAAATCTGCATCCATGTAAAAAAAGCGTTCCTCTTATAGAAAGGTTAATTTTGCTGCCAATTTTAAAATTTCTGTGAAACTTATTCATAATCTCTGTAGTTTTCCCTATAAACACAAACACAATATTTGTACTGTTTATCATAGAATAAATCTCAATAATCATATAAATGTCAGGTGAAAAAGTCATTGGTTTAATTTTATATTTGGCAAATAATGATGAAATTGGAGGTATATTTAGAAATTTATAATATTTTCAGCGTCATAATTATGAAAAACTATACAAATATATATTCATGTATCGTCGATTTCATTTTTTAAAATATTTTTTCTTAAAATACTAATTTTGCTAACTATGAAATTATAAATTGTAACCAGACAGTACTATTTTTGTTTATGCGTATTGCATTCATTTCTGTTTTAAATTAAAAAAAGTTGTATAATTTACATCTCTCTAAAGCACTGAAATATATTATATAAAAGGTAATTTTGTGAGAAATCCCACCTCCTCAAATTTTATTTTTATTATTACGAAAAAAATGGTAAATGCAAACGTTATATAGGACCTTTTATGTAGATTTTGGAAACCATATCAGAAAAACAAACTCTCACAAAATGGCTAGAATTACTTATTTTATTTTTTAAATTGGCACTCTGTATATTTTTACATTTTTAAATAGAACACTTTCTCATGTACATAGTGATATAAGGGTTGCTCGGTCTATCCCTAATATTAAGGGAGATATGAGGGAAACTTTGTGTGAGTCCCAACCCCGTTTGTTATTTTTGTTTATTCAGAAATATTGTATAAAAAGTTACAAGATTTTTTAAGAATATTTTGAAAACCATATTATCGAGACAATTATTAAAGCTAGTTTTAATAACTGTTTTATCAACTATTTTTGAATAGTCAGAAATATCAAAGATAACGAGGGTGGGACAACGTTTCGCTCATATCTCCCCTAGTATTAGATCTATGTAGATCCATCAACTCCTATATCATTGTATTCGTGAGAGAGCGTTCTATTAAAAAATACAAATATATAGGATATTCAATTTAAAAAAATAAAATTAATAACTGTAGCCATTTTGTGTGAGGTTCTATTGTTTTTTTGATATGATAATCATAATCTACACAAAAAAGTCCTATAACTTTTATATTTACCATTTTTTCCTAATAATAAAAATAACAAAATTGAGGGGGTGGTAATTTTCACAGAATCACCTGTATACGAAAAAATTTATCATATTCATATTCGCCTGTAATTTGATTACTGCGATGAGATCAGTGTTAAACACAACTTCTCAGCAGTCAGTTAAAAATTCCCATTTTACTCACCATTTAAATTTTGCCGGTATATTTAAAACATAAGAAATTCGAGAAAAAGCATATTTTTCAGTTTAATTAATTATTTGTCAAAACATATAAAAAAAATGTAAAATAAATAAAAATTTTTTTTCGAATTTTTATCAAATAAAATAAACATTTTCTCTTTATTTCATTTCGCATTGCACAAAATAGTTAAAAAGCAGATAAAAAAAATACATTAAATAAAAAATTTTGTTTTAAAACTGTACATATTATATAACGTAACCTGCATCGTCAGAGCAGTGAAAAGGGATACTAAATTTAGTTGTTCTGTGGATACTACTGTTGACATTGTGCCGGATTGATGGCAACCATACCGGCGTTAAATGTGTAAATAATGTCAAATTATGAACTGTATAGAAATTACTAAAATTTTACCCAAATATCCACATTTTTTCTTTATCCCACATTCGAGTTTTACAAGTGATTTTTTTCATCAAATGAATAATTAACTCACCAGTTTGCAATACTGGATAAGATACGTATTGCTTCAAATATTTAAATGATGTTTAAATCCGTTAGGTACTGATTCATATGTTTAAAATAATAATTATAATATTTACCATAAATGATAACATGCATGAATAATATTAATAAATCTTAATTTAATAAGTGTTTAATTTTTGTTTATTTCATAAGTACTAATTTTTATTGATTTACCTAATCATTATTCATCTATAGCAACTTTATTTAGAATTAGCGCAATGGGATTAATTCCAGTGTCGTTACTATGAAGATGTAAAATAAGTAGAAGAGTTAAAAATAATTAACTGCATTTTTGTTTTATCCAAATCAATAGTTCAATATTATTTATAGGCCCGAACAAACACCTGCATCATAAATATAGCTTCTGTAGTACTCTCATTTAATCACTTTCGCTTCGTTGTATTTTGAAAATGAACGTTTTACATCCAGAAATGTTTATTCGTATACGAAAATACTGCTGGAGGTCATTTTCATAATTTCCTTCACTTAGGCACTGCTTAATGTGGCGTAGTTGCAGAAACCTCGGATTTTTTCTTTAAAACGTCATTAAATTTCGCAGCAGCTAGATTACTAGGATCATCCATTAAATTTTGTAAAGCCATATTTACGTTATCCACTATAACAAACGATTCGATTAAGGATAAATCATTATCTTGTACCTAATTAAACACCATAAACACAACAGAAACTAGACAAACCCCAAATCCAAAGCCGAAGATGCACGGTCAAGAATTACACTTATGAAAAAACGCGGACAGGCAACCATTCCCACCGGCATTGTCAGTATCGGTGGAGGGATTCGAACCCACACGACGATGGATACTATAGTTGTCATGTAAATTACGCAAATATACTTTAACTTGTGGATGTTCAAATTGTTACTGACTTTCCCTGATAGATTTGGGGTCGAATTTGGAAACGACAGATTTAACTTCGAGAAAATATTTATTATAATAAAAAGCTGCCTGCAACTATTTGCCCCATCATCTTAATACCGCTTGTGGGGGTTCACTAATTCTTGTACAGATTTTGTGAAATTCTTTACGTTTTGGATTTTTTACAAAAATTGTCTTTGTATTTTCTATTAATTTGTCGACATCCAGTTAAGTACTGAGAACTTTTTCTGCCACAAGGTGCAAGGCATGAAGTAAACAAGTTATATGCATGCAATAAATTAGGGCAAAACTTTTTTAGTGATAAATCTGCTTTAAACATACGCACCTTCATCGGTCATAAACATTAAAATATTATGCTTAAATATGTGACATATTTAAGTACTATTCCCACTAAACCAAATAACAACACGAACACGTGAAAATGCCGTTACATTAGTGACTGTGACGTCGTCATTTATGTTGGCAGCAACGTCATAAACACGTCACAGAGATGCTTAATGTCCGCAGGCAATCACGCCCCAAGAGTGACCCACTTAATTGCCACTTTATAACCGCTACAAAAACACGCTTTTGTGACAGTAACTTAATAACAAGAAAGATATTTATCAGACTTAATTTTAACTGTATTAACCATACAATTATGATTAAATATAAATAATTTATGTAACGGAACACAAATTACTAATATAACAAAAAAAGACACTGCTTTTTGCCTTGATAACGATTTTATTAAGACGACTATTTTATTAAATTGTGATCTAAACCAGTGGCGGTTGGTGGACTTAGGTTATACCATATCTCAGTATTGGAGCATGGAACCTAACCAATATTTTAAGGCAAGACTGTCAGTACTGAATGAAGTCTTGCAGAAAAAAGAAATGAAAAAAATTGAGAAAAAAAAGTTTCAAAAATGCGCTGGCACGCCGTATTACTCCTAGGCCATTAGTAAAATATTTGCAAACTATTTTTTTTTTCATAATCAGAAGCAACATTTATCATCCCGTTTTTTGATTTTCGAACATTTTGATTTTTTGTAAAGTTATGACATTTTGAAATTTAAGTTCTTCATTATGTAAATTTCAAAAGGTCATAAACTAAAAAAAAAACAAAATCAAAATTTTCGAAAATCAAAAAAAAACGGGGTGATAAATGTTCCTTCTAATTATGAAAAATAATAGTTTGCAAATATTTTACTAATGGTCAAATAAAAAAATTAGATTGAAATTTGCGAGAAAAGTTGAAAAAATTGCAGTGAAAAATGAATATAAAATAAAATTTCAAAACGGTGTACCTTTATAAAAGTGCAATATATTTGGATCAAATTTGAAATCTGTCCATATATTTCTCACCTAATTCCGAAAAAAAAAAAAAAATCTTTTGCAAATATTTTACAAACTATTTAAAAAATAACCTCACGAGGCACACAATTTTTTTTCAATTTTTTTCGCAAACTTCAATCTCAATTTCTTTTGCAAAACTTCTTCATTCAGCCTTGATAGTTATGCCTTGAAGTATCGCTTGGGTACCATGCTCCAGTACTATTATATGACCTAAATATCACCAGCTGCCACTAATACAAGGTGAAATATGTAACTAGTCCAAAACAAACTTGTATGCAAAATAATCATGAATGATTGGTTCCTGTGGATTTCCTATTCTTTCTTTGTTCTATATAATGGAGAAATCTTTTACAATCCTTTCGAATTTAAAATCTGAGGTAGCTGGGAATACTCTTCGTACAGTATCTAAAAAAAATTTCGAATATTTAATATTAAATATAAATTGTAAATATTTCACTATTTCAAAAATTTAAGAATTCTTTTTTAATTCACTTTACTATACTGACTTATAGGACATCTTTATATAAATAAAATATGACGATATTGTATTACATGACACAAAAATTCATTTTTGTCTATTTTATTTCTATCAGGTTTCCTAATTTAATTTTCTAGATTCATTCAGAGTTATCCATCATATTTAATACTTACTAACATTTTAAAAAAAATCAGATTAAAAAAAATTTAACCTACTTTATGGTTAGTGACGTACATTCCTAAGAATTATCAATGAAACATATGTTTTACAATGACAGCAGTAATACAGACATGAATCACCATATCAAAATGTGCAGATGTCATAAAAATTGGCCCAAATTATTACTTAAAGAATGATCGTAACTGTAAAGTGAAATAAAAGTAAGTACATGTATATGCATGATTATTGCATAGCTGAAAAAAGTGGTAGCACTAAAGCATGCTTCCTACTCTTATTCTGTTACAAAAAAAATTATCATTTATGATTACAAAACTTACTTCCATTTCCTCAATGATTATTAAATTTTGAATTTTAAAATTCCCATTTATCCCTGTCCATGAGCATTGTGCAGCTACATCACCATGAAATATTCTGGATAAACACCTTGATAATTTTCCTGCATCGTATCCTCCCACAATCTGGAGCATATTTCTCTAAAGACAATTATTATTAGAAATAATTTTTTTGACAACAGGAGAATAAGTTTTACCAATTTTATTTTGTAATTTTCCTGATGTTTTTCTTTAAATATATTGTCTTCAGTTTTTCTTAATAGTAGTTTATTAGTTAATTCATTGAATTCCAGTTGATTACGTCCGTTGATTGACATCATCTCTAATATCAAATCAACATTTGAATCAAGTACATCCATTTGTATTTTCAAATTAATTATATTCTCCAGGAGTTCATACACCGTTTGCTATTTTAGTAGAATGTGAAAAACAAGTAAACAATAAACACAACATTAATTCCTTTTTTAATTCTCATTAGAATAAGTTGCCAAGATTTGGACACTTGTTTTTAACATATGGAATATGTTAAGTTTCACACTATCGAATTTTGTATTTAGTACTATTTCTTCCTTCTGAACTTTTCTATTTGGCATTTCAATGTAATATAAAAAACAAAGCAACCTTCCACTTTAGTAATTTTAACAGTTTGTTTTTTTCGACATCCTCTAATGTAATTTTTATGATGAGAATCCTATTTATTAAGGAAGATGTTAGGAAGCAAACATTATTTCTTTTTCTTTGGAATTCTTTTCTAAAGCGTTAAGATACATGCTCAAGACATGTATATAATTATAATTAATAATAATAATTGATGTGAGTTCTAGGATATCCACTTTCTACAATCGGTGTCCATATCACTGTTATTTGTAAATACAAAGACTATACTGTCATTTTTATGTTATATTTGGTATTCTTAAATAAAATTAAATCGTAAAGCTTTTTTTATAAATATCGACCAATTATTTATAAAACATTTCATTCCTATCACATAGGCTTATTAAATTAATCATCACATTCTAATTAATTATTAATAGAAAAATTATACTTACCTAATAACGAAATTTAAATCATACGGCACACAGAGTGAAACTTTATAATAATAATATATAAAATAAACCCACTGAAAAATAAACTGTATCGTATAAAACACAAAGCATACAGGCGCAAAATATTTATATAAACCTAAGATGAAACGAACCAATAAACATAAAACAAAGGAAAGCTAAGCTAGCTTGGGTTGGCTTCTGTTCTGGTCTGTAATTGTCCGTGTCAGTGTTATTGGCGCGAATATGAAAATCAATGAATAGCAAAGTGTAATTGAATGAACAGTTTGTTTATTTCAAATTTTACACCAAAAAATGCCTTAATATTTATTTGAAAAAATACAAAAAAAAAACAGTAAAGTGGTTCGTCTTTTAAATATTAACAAAAAATTATGAGATACTTTTAAGACTAGAAAACTCATTGTAAATTGAATGAAAAAAGTAAAATGAGTCATCCATCACTATCAGTCATCGTCATCACTTATCACCACAATCTGCGGGCAGGACAAATAAGGCACTAGAAATTGAATAAACAGTTTTACGTATTTTATTGATGGTCATTTCGGGAACTCGCACTACAGTGTGATGGCAAAGTAATTGATTAAACCAAAGACTCAACTAAATCGTGATCATGACTCTTAAGTGAGAGATTTTATGTAGTATATTCACGCTCACTACTTAGTATGAGATTAGGACTACAAAGTGATTGAATTTTCAGTTGTTTATTGCGACTCATTGATTCGTATGAAATTGTGACTAAAATGTGAGTGGTTTTTCTGTTTAACGATTCCACCTGATTCCATGTTTACAAATTCGATATAAAAATGATGTGCTATTTGTGGACGTCTCATATCTCCACTAAAAAACGAGTGGTTATGATGTGTTAAATATAAAATGTGGCATAATGTGCCATCATAACCACATATTACTTGCCACTCACAAAAGTCCACTAGAATGTGAGAGGCATAAGGTGGTTGTGGCGGTTTGTGTTTACTGGGTTTATTACCAACTGTTGCACAGCTTCAGAATTGGCATTTTCTAATCTTTTACTTGGGATTAAATACGACGTCGATAGCTGTTTGGTTTTAAAATGCGTACTGAAACATTTCCCACCTTGTTATTTCTTTCGTCCGTGGTTTCATCAACAGTTATCCATAATTTTTTTTCAATAATTCATACATTATAGTACTTTCAATTATTTCTTTAACACGAGGAACGTGACGTCAGAGTTGTCCTCTCGTTGGTAATGACCATTTAGGAACGTACTTTTTCCAAAACATACGACAATGTTCTTTGTCAAATAAATTTTTCGCAATATTACTTACAGACAATATAAAAATAAGGTCATACAAAATCGCCAAGTATGGAAATTATAGTGGGTGATTTTTCTTATGACATTTGTCATTGCTAGATAGAGCGGTATGTGCGTTCCCCACGGCGGATAACAATAAATTATCTCGAATCAGTAGAGAGTGTCGGGACTTTGACTTGCACGTTCTACCATGTGCTACTTTGTTGATTCGCATTGCGTCGACTCTAAGACATAACCGAACTGACTCATCATAGAATTGTTATATACAGGGTATCTTATGTAATCGGGTCACGTGACATGCTGCCTTTATTGCTAAGCTTGAGAAAAAATTAAAATCCAGTATTGTGACATTTTTTGCAGAGAATTCGATTCTGTCTAGAAAAAGAGAATTACGTCGAATATACGACATATAGTCAAAAAAACTGATTTTTAACAGGATGTTGCAACACTTCTTGAGGTTAGTATCATTTTCGGTTAAACAAGAAGTTGGATGATTGATTGTGATGTATATTCATAATTATAATAACGAACTATATCGATTGATCATACCTCGTGTATTTGACGTTTAAATGCTATTCCCCTGCAGAATCTACAGAATCGCAATTTTCGCAAAAAATACCACAAAACTAGATTTTTTACATGACTTCCTCAAGAAAACTTTTTTTTTTCAGTATTTTCGTACAATTGCCAAAGCATAAAATGAAAATATGGCAACCGTCCGCGAGGGGCGTGTACCTACACACCCCTGGTAGACTCGCAAAGTGAGAAAGAAAAACAGGAAAATTATATGATAGTCTCGAGGTTGTTTTTTTTATTCTTTGAACATTTAGCCATGTATCATGTTATAAAAACATACTGCCAGACATACAGATCGGGGATAAGCTATTGCCAGACCTAAATAAGTCTGTGTGTATATGTCGAATAATTAATTACAACCTCAAACTTGGAATCTTATTATGAAACGTTGAGACTATCATATAATTTTCCAGTTTTCTTCTCATTTTGCAAGTCTACTACCCCTGCATGCGTTCCGCGGACGGCTGCCTGACTCTAACCCGCGGTTGACTGACAGACTTTCATTTTATGCATTGACAATTGTACGAGAATACTGCGAAATAAGAAATTTTCTTAAGGAACTCGTGTAGGTTATTCGGTTGCCAGCTCTCCATCTATAAACTTAACAATGAAGGGAGGAAATTGAATGGTCCGCTTACGTGGGACACCCATTACGTATTGGAAAAAGAAAAATTTTTTTTGCAAAGCTTGGATAGTAACAAGAACTTACCTAGAAAATATCAATATTCAAGAAGCAATATATGTATATGGTGTGTAAAGATTGTACCTACATTTTTACTTATTCGAAATTAACGTCAACGGAAAACTATATTTTTCTGAAATCGCTCAAGAATGTCTACTTTCTCGGCGCATTTTTAGATCCCAAAATACGCTATTCTAGTATTTTAATCTGGTGCTAAGCAACCATCATAAAACAATACGAGAAAGTTACTTTTCTGACCTAAGTCGGGAAAGTAACCCGTACAGGTTGTTTTATATATATATATATATATATATATATATATATATATATATATATATATATATATATATATATATATATATATATATATATATATATATATATATATATATATATATATATATATATATATATATATATATATATATATATATATATATATATATATATATATATATATATATGTATGTATATATATATATATATATATATATATATATGTATGTATATATATATATATATATATATATATATATATATATATATATATATATATATATATATATATATATATATATATATATATATATATATATATATATATATATATATATATATATATATATATATATATATATATATATATATATATATATATATATTAGATACACGCCGATAAACCAACTCACATTAAAAATGCATTTTTTAGTAAAAAAATAGAACATTAAATTTAAAGTCACATTTTGTGCAGTTGTTACTAACTCTGGTGGTGTCTCCAAACACCTGGACACCATCATCATTCTCCATTTTAAATATTTTTTAATATTTTTTTAGCACTTACAAGTATTAAAGCGGAATAAGTACTGAATCTGACTTTTATCATAACAATAAATAACCAGTGATTGTCAGGGAAATCATTTCATACGAAATTAAATTGTAATTAAAAAATTGTATGCATTAATAAATATTCCTTGATTTATAATAATATTGATTACGATTTCAGAAAAATAATATGTGTGCCTCGTAGTAAAAGGACATTCCCGGACTTCAATGCTTGTTGGCCTCGGCTAACAATTTACATTGTCATCCGGAAATATATTGCTTTTACTACTAGATACACAATGTACTATTTTAAATGTTTTGTGGTGTTTCCGCATAGTAAGTACCGGAAGAAATTTTTTTTACAATTCATAAATTCTAGTATTTATCGTCTTGTACCACTTTTATAGTAAATAATGAGATTGCAATCAAATTAATGATAAAAGAGCTCAGGGCATCAGTCGATTTTATTGTATTATTAATTTGAAAATAAAATCATATGATTTGCTATAAAACTGGTAATAATATGGAATTTCTTCGATTTGTATTAGTATCACTATTGTTGTCAATATGGGATAGGTAAAAAAGCATACTGTTAATAAGAACAGTACCTGCTTCTCAAGATTTTTCAATTATCATTCGTTAAATGACTTTGTTTTATTTGGTTGGGGTTTATTTGGGCTTTATGCTTATAAAATATTTGTATATTCACTCTTGTTCAGTCTCTCTTTTTTATTATTCTAATTCTTATTTTATTTTTAAAGTTTTCATATTTATACAGCACTTAATTGTCTATTGTTTTGTCTTATCGCTTAGCGATTTTAAAAATATGTTTGTTGGTCCAGACAGCGTGAAGTCTCTTGTTATCACCGTTGCCTTTTTTAAATCGCATAATGAGTATTGGGGAAAAAATAAATATGACATGAATATTAATAAAAAAAATATAAAATATTTTAACAAACATTCTCACATAAATAATTATAGTTGTTTGATATGACATCTGATGTCATATAAGAATTAAGGAAATATGATATAACAGTAGACAAGACAACTCCTTCATCAAAATATCTCTAGATAAGATTAACAATCACAGGAAACTTTCATTTGGTTTTCTTTAAAGATAAATGCTTGGAATGCATCGTAATAAGATAATGTTATGATTGCTATACTGTCATTTGTCATCTTTTTAAATAAAAATGAATTTCCTAAATTTTTCCCACATACCATATGAGAAATTGCCTCTCGTAAAAATGCCTGGTTTTTAGTATTTTAAAGCTCTTGGGTAACATGATTAATAAATAGTCTCCATGAGTCCTACCTCCGAAACTAGATAGTTCTTCCGCTACAATCACAGCGTACAACTAATTGAATATAATATAGGTTTGAGCTAATATTTGTGGTAATCAAACTACACACAAACTCACCCATTTTTAATAACTTTCTTTCTCAAAATCACTATAAACACAGATGGGATAGCAAAAAGACATATTAAAAAGTAAGCCTCTGGCTTACACCGTACACAGTATACACAAACAAAATGAAGATTAAATAATTCAAAATGATTTATAAATAATTTAGTAATAAATAAAGTACTTTTAGCCCAACTAAATGATGCTTGTACATATATAAAAGGAAATGGGATTGGCATCAAAATATTTTATACCTTCTACACAATTTTTAGAGCAATATATTCAAACTAGGAAAATTTTTTGGGCTTGAGATCCTTATTTGATAATTCGTACAGCGTTCTTCTGGCAGGATGGAGCGTACTACTTGTCCTACAGACTTTAGTTTGATTTTCGTGTACATTATGTCCTGCCAGTGGTGGAATCCAACCTTAACATTTTTTATAGTAAGAGGAGTCTAGTAGCACATCGTTTCAAAGTTCGTTAAATTCTCTTTACAACGGTATTTTATTTTTTAGATTTAGACTAGTGGTTTGCGATAAATTGCGTTCTAAAAGTAAACCATTTAATGAAATGGTTACAAACCGAAATAGGCGTTTTTTGCACTTAAGTTTAATTTTTTCGAAAAACGTTCAGACTCTCGATTTCTTGTTTTCAATTGAGATATTAATGAAATTTTTCCGTTACTCCTAGTCAAATTACAAGTATTAAAATTAGGTTGCTACCACTTTTCAATAAATAATGATTTTTAGCTGAATAAATGATAATAAATACTGAACAGAGTATAATTTCTCTTTTTATTTTAAATTACATAATTAAACAGTAACTTACCGTTTACAAATATATTATGGATAAGATAAAAATCATTTTAATATATTTTTCAAATAACTGATAAAGAAACTACGTAGGTATTAAGTTTCTGTGGCAGGTGTGATCATTTTGTAAACAATAATTGTTTATAAGTCGTTTTTAATAACACAGTAAATATAAAACAATTTGTGCACCTGAATTAGAGAATATGCCAGGGTCAGCCAAAACTAACTGCCTTTATTATACTTATTTGACAAAGTCAAATAATTTTGATAAAGTCAAATAAGAAACATTTAATTCTAAAATCCTCTTCACAATACCCTGAACTTATAAGCATCACAATTTTTAAGCACTAAGTATAACATTTTTTGTTAGATTTGATTTAAAATTTGTAAAATGGCCATATTATGCAATATATAGTGTGTTTTCTAAATCTCCACAATTTATTTGTTTTTTCAAAAATGTTTCTAAAGTTTGTTAATCTACAAAAATATAAGGATTTAAAACAATTTTATACTATACGGTATGTGTATTGAATTATTAGACATGGGATTCTTAAATGGCAACGTTACAATGTAAACCAGAGGCAGACAAGCCGTCACTCGTCAGCGTTAACCTGTGAGCAAAGCAGAGTATTTATTTTCAATCTAGCTGCCGTGCGGTCAACAGTGCACACTGTGCACGATACGATACCAACGTTCAGTCTTCCTACAATGTACTATATCTAATACTTTAATACACATACTGTATAACCATTATAGTGACAAAATTTTTGGAGGAAGCAAAGTTTCGATACCGAAAACTGTAAATGCTCCTTCAATTTTTTATTTAGGTAATTTATTTATCAATACTCTAAAATTAATTGTGTAATTGCGGGTATTAAAAACAGTATGGCATGTAAAACATTAATACCATAAACAGATAGAAAGTTTGTCAGAATCAAGTGTTAAATAAAATATTTCCAATGAAGATGTTTTTAATGAGCTAAAGAATCTGGAATTTCAATAATCGTCCTTATTATTCAAAACAGTAAATGATATTTGTGGGACTGTTAAAACAAATAGATTTTCTAACGTAGGCTCTTCACAACTAAGCACATAATTAATAATTTTTTAAAGTTTTAATAAAACCAAATCACTTATAGTAACTCAACCACAGGAGAAAACTGTGGAAAACCAAGAGCTGATTTGAATTGCCATTGGACGTTTGCATCATGCAGCAATGTACAAAATTAAGTGTATGACGAATGACATATGCCAGAGATCGGTTATTAACATCAGTTCCAGAAGATAAAACCCTACAAAATTCATTACACTGAAACTTTGAGAAGATAATCCAGATAGGAGAATACAGTTTTGTGAAACCATGAAAAATAATATTCTCTGATAAAGCAACATTTTGTTTAAATGGAAAAGTAAATTAACATAAATGTGTAAGATTAAATTTGTATTAATTTGAGGTTAACCCAAGAGGAAAGTCATAGATGAGGACCTCGTGAAAAATACGTGATCAATCAATAATACTCATATTTATGATTAATTTAATTATTGTACACTAAATTTCTATATTGTTATTATTAATATTAAGCAATTTGAAGTTGTGTTAATGGTTTATTTTATTTCCTACATTCTTAATAGTTATTTATGTACCAAGGGCATAAAGAGGCGTTTATGGCCCGCGGCTTGAAAATTAGACTCTAACACGATAGGTCTTAATACATAACACATTAATGTAGGCGTATTTTTTCGAAGTGATTTAACGGATTAAACTAATTATTCTGATTACAATCACTTCAGTGATTTTTTTTTGAAGTTATTATAATCAGTTGTAACTGAATAAACTGATCAACAAAATAATGTGAGTAGTTTAATTACATAAGAAGTGGGGAGAAAAAAAATATAAAAGGTTATGTTCATGTTCATTTTGACTTGATTTTGAAATAATATCTTATATTTAAATGTTAGTTATCTACATTAATAAATGTGCTTTACTATCATTTCTTATTCTTTAATTGAAATGGAATTTCCATCGACATCAAAAACAAGTTTTGAACTTTTTGCTGGTGGATGATAAAAATCAATGTTTTAATTTATTTATAACAAGAGACGGATATAATAACGGTCCAAAGGAGTAAGTGATTCTATATTTATATTACCCTACATTAACATATTTACAATTCGCTAATTGTCACTGTCGTAATTTGTGTGCAGTGCGCATCTAACTGCAGGAATAATAGGCGAAAAACAACAATATTCACTAAACTGAACAAATTCAGTAAACTGAATGTACTTAAACTGATTTGAAAACGAAAAAAATACATCTCATGTCGGCTATCTGGCAAATACTTCATTAGAATTGTCAATCTGTTAAACGTTGACATTCCATAAAAATAAAAATCGTACTGTCGCACAGAAAGGTGGCCATATTGTAATTTTGTTGCCATAATCGTTATCAGTTTTACAATCGTTTTGTGTTTTCCAATTGAATTGGAAATGGAAGAGGAGGAAAATTTATATTCCTGTATTTCAGTAGAAATTACTAAAGCGGCTGAAGTTGCGACGTTGGACTTGTTGCTTCAGAAGTCGAAAATGTTGTATGAAAAATAAAGTAAAAGCCTTAGGCGGGCTGTAAATTACTTTACAGAGGGCTGTAAAGTAATACTTTAGCCCTCAGACCAAGCATATAAGTGACCAATTAAGACCGGTCGTTCATAAATTAAATTACAGCTTGGCTTGAACGTAATATTAGGTTTGTAACGATTTTTCCATGTAAATCATTTTAATATGACATTCAGTGAACTGAGGATGGACATTATTAACATGTATTGATATAAATTACGTCATCTATTAACTACTACATTTACACATTAAATTACTCTGTAAGTACATTATTAACAATTAAAACTAACACCAGTTTGCGAATACGTATTTTGTTTTATTTAAATCATTTTATTTATACAACAGGCTCTGGTTAAATGTGATTGCACAAAAATAGACCAACGCAGCTTTCCTCAGTATCTTTTAAACTAAAATTATGAAAGAAGGTGTGATCAGGTCCTCAGAGGAGCAGTGCAGTAAGAAAAATGAAAAAAATCCAAAATGATAAATGATATAAATTTGTTTAAATAAACTAATACCTACAAACATATCTCAGTTCCAACATGACTGTTATCGAGAGATTGGTTTCTGGATCTATGATAATCGGTAGTAATTAAATATCTCTTTTAACTGACTGCTGAAGGACATAAAAGTATGGGAAAAAACTAATGGACTAATTAATACACTTAAGATTTCAGAGATCACTAATCTAGGTGACAGGATGTTCTCAAGAGAGTAGAAATAGTCTTTAAAACAAAATTCACTACAAATACAGGAGAAACAGTAAGGCCCAGAAATTTAAGAGTATTATTCTTGCAATAAGAATAACATAGTCCTTCAGTGGCGGTCGGTCCATGGAAGCAAGGGAAGCAGTGCTTCCCCTGGGATTATTAAAAAGAAAAACACATAATTAGAACCTAATTATTATTTATCACATATATTAATCATTAAAATTTACTTTTACCCAATTTCAATAGACACGGCCCTGCCTTTCAACAGCTGAGATAATGTTGCATGATAAAACCGTAACGATGACGCACTCGATTAATCGAGCCAACACGAACTCGCGCGACTTCGATATAAGCAACTTCTTGAAATGCATCCCATCCCCACTTCATAACTTGATATCTGAGCCGTATAGCATCGTAATGCGTTTTGTTTTATAGATTTTAATCTCGATTTTAATATCGATTTTAATATTATACTTAATATTAATCTTCCTAGTATTCTCAGCTTTTGTGCTATATTTGTAAAAACTTTTTTGGTGTTTCTAAACCTGTGGTGCGGCGACAAGTGATTTTTAAAACGGTGAACATTAGTGCGCGTATAAGCAGTTTTAGATTTGCTTATTCAATTTGCAAGCTGGTCCTAGCACTGTGGAAAATATTATTTGCGTTTGTATGGTGTGCAATTTGTTGAAAAAGGGATTTTCAGCATATTCGTTTCAACATAAACTGGATATTATTAGAAACGGGAGACCAACACCTGATTTAAAACATTTAAAAACGAAAGTTAAATCATGCTATAGGTACTTTAATATTGAAATGTACAGTGCTAATCAGTGGTTAACGGGTTGTGAAAATTTGTGTAAATTGTTTTGTTGGCCATGTGTACTTTTCACAAATGAAAAAGGTGTTTGGAATAAAAAGGGCTTTTCAGATTTAAACAACATTCACAAAGTGGCAAAGAGGCAGGTAAGTGTGAAACTCATTTGCGAGCGGTGCTAAAAGAAAAAACATTTGGAAAATCACGAATTGAGCATTCATTAGATCAGCAGTTGAAAGAAAATGACCGTAAGCATAATGAACTTGTAAAAAAATATCGAGAAGTGTTAAAAAGACTTATTGACATTGTTTGTTTTCTCGGCGAATTTGAACTTAGATTTAGAGGTCATACTGAATCTCGGAGCGTTGCTAATAGGGGCAATTTCATCAATTTAGTTGATTTATTAGCAAAATACGATACAATTTGGAATAACCATCTGGAACACTCCAGGGTATTTCGCGGTACATCAAATCATATTCAAAATGATTTGATTTAGTCGATAAGCAATATTGTTTTAGAAAAGATCAAGCAAGAAATAAAAAAAGCTCCTTTTGTTGCAATTATGTTAGATGAAACAACCGATATTACGAATATTAGTCAGTTGTCAATCATAGTACGCTACATAAATCCAAATGGGAAAGTCCAAGAGCGCTTTTTAGGATTTTTAGACGTAACAACGCAGAGAACGGCTATAATTTGTCAGATAGTCAATAATCTACAGTGTGGTGCTAAACTTATCGCCCAAAGTTATTTGCTCAATCTGCAGCGTGTCTTAAAGGGTGAAGTTTTTTTTTTCAAGTATTAGTGAAATAGCTGCCTTTTTATCAAAATCATCTAAAGAGACACGAGCTTTAGATTTGGAAGTACAGAAGAGACTATCCAGAGGTGCTCCAACACGATGGAATTATAATGGGAGACTAGTACAAACTGTATCTGAATATCGACAGCCTCTGATTGATTTATTTGAAAATATTTTACAAAGCAAAGATGATTGGGACACTAAGACTTTGAATGGATTCCGAGGTTACTTAGATTCATTGAAAAGAGACTTTGATTTTAATTTTTTTGTTAAATATTTTCTCTGAAATATTCCCATTTATTGACAATTTATTCAATATTTTGCAAAATAAATCAAATGGCGTTGGATTTTGTGTAAAGAAAATTGAAGAATCCAAAAATTTGATTTGTAACAAAAGAAATGAATTTGAGCCGCAAAGAAAAAGAATACTAACTGAATTTAGAGTGGATCGTAGAACTTCATATCGAAGACTTTTTATCGAAATTTTGGACAATATCACTGGGCAACTAAATAATAGATTTAAAAATTTTAGTGATATACAATTTTTAGAATTGTGTAATTTTAATGAATTTAAAAATAAGCAGTTTCCACAAAACGCACTTCAGTCATTGAGTGAAAACTACGGAATTTTTTCTGATGTAGTTGGGTTACGATCGGAACTTTCAGTTATTTATGCTACAGAAGATATTAGTCAGAAACATAACGCCAACGAACTGATTATATTTATAAAAGAAAATAGTTTTGATCAGACCTACTCTGAAGTGTTGAAATTGTGTGAGTTAGTGTTGACGATACCTGCAACTAGTGCCTCGGTTGAACGCAGTTTTTCGACTTTAAAAAGAATAAAAACTTTTCAAGAAATTCAACCAGTGAAGAACGGCTTTCAAAAATTGTCCCTGTTGACAATTGAAAGTGACTTTGTGAAGGAGATGTCCCAAAATTCAAACTTTTACGACGAAGTTATTTCCGACTTCGCAAAAAGGGAGAGGCGGATTAAACTACATTATAAATAGGTAGGTATGTGCATGTTAACTACTTAACTAGCCGGCTTGATATATAGTTGGCTAGAGAGTGCACGATGGCAAGTGTGACTGAACACTTGCACACTCTCTATTTCGCTGCGGGTTCGATCCCCGCCACCGGCACTGGCAATGTCTATGGGTATGATTGTGTGTCTGCGTTTTTTTTCATAAGTATAACCCTCGCCCGCAGCTTCGGCTTTGAAATCGGTGGTTGTCTAATTTTTGTGGTGTTTTTTATGTTTATTGAGGAGTGGCGGTCCTACACGTGTACTTTTTTTTTGTAGATATCATAACTTTGCGGCATTCTACATTTGCTCTAAAATGAGTATACGGAAGCCACGCCCCTTTTCTTAAAAAAAATTTTGCCTCGCGTCGCTTGGGGCTTCGCACTACCCATCACCCTATATCACAAATTGCTTCCCCTGTATCAAAACCCACCGCACGCCCCTGTAGTCCTTAAATTATCAAGAGTGGGAAAAACCGTCGTGCCCCGTAATTCTTGAAAATACAAAGACATTATGGTACTGCAACCTTTAGAAAAAAACAAATTTACATTTAATAAAACTGACTACACCACTTGAGAGCAGGCACAATTAACTTGTGAATTGAAAGTGGCGCCGAAGTAAAATTATCATTTATAATGCGCAAGAGCTTTGATTGAATCATCCATTCTGTTATGAAATGAAACCTTAGAAACTTGGTACGAAATAATGACAATTATTTGACATATTTGAAATTCCAAACATACCAATTATTTACCATTACGTTCATTTCAAAATTCAATAACATTTCCAAATATGTATTAAATATACAATCTCAAGAGCACCATAAAACACTGACTTGATTTGGAATTAAATATAGAATATTCTCCAAACCATACAAAATAAAAAAATAAAACATGAAGCCGAAACAAATATTAAACTAACAAAACATAAAAATATATTACATATAATAAAACACTGTAAGACAAAATAACCATACCATCAAAAAATGTTTAAACATCCAAAATTACAAAACAAAAATCTGCAATCCCAGAAGAGACATACTAAAAGGAGACCATTCTCTTTGATTTGATTTCAGACAATCTGTAAAGACCACATCTTAGGTAGTCATTTCATGAATATCAGTGGCGGAATTAACTTGTGTTAGGTTAGGTTAGGATCTTGTGAGAAGAACCTAATATTCTATTCAGTTCCTATTATTCGCGAAATAACTATCTAGGATGCGGTCTCTAATCACCAGTTTAATCAAATTAATTAACAGGTGTAACTTATTACCTGTTACCACAGATTTACGATGTAACCCAAACTACCACTCGGAAGAGGGGATCTATTTTGTCCCTGATGAAATTTGTAGGTATTAATTACAGATCATTTCTAAATAAACTCTAGTACCTAATATATATTTATTTCACATGTAATTTCCATTATTTTACCCTATATCACAATCTCGCCATACACCTGCCGGTTAACACATTCCAGGAGGGAGTGTGTGTTTCCTTCTTTTTGTTTTTTGTTTAATTATTCTTGACAAAGTCGATCGTTTAGCAGTTTGTAAAAGGTTATTACAATTTAGACAAGTTCTACTTACCCCACAAACAGCTTTTTCATGTTTTAAAAGGATTTAAAGAATTATTTTCTTTCATCTAACAGTCTGACATTAATATTGTACATGGGCATCGCCTCCAAAATATCCAGGAAGGAGCGTAGCAAATTTTTTTAGAAAGGCGTCTGAATGTTTTTTACAGTAAATACTGGAAATATTTTTCTTTTTGTAAAATAATGGAAGAAATCTGAAAAGTATGCAATAAAAAATATTTTTGGGTGATTCTCCGCAAACATTACTTTATGCTGTCACCATGTCTTCAAAATTCACTAAATAAATTAATAAAAACAATGTTTAGTGTAATATAGGAAACTATAGTTTTTATTAATTCCTTATAAAACATTATTAAAATATCCAAGGGGAATATTTTTTTTTACTCGTAAAATGCATAAACGTCATGTCCTCTGGTTGTCACTGACCTGATTATTTCGGTTTATTTTCGTAAAGAATTACTCTTTCAAAATATTATCCATTATTTTTTTAATCTAAATAAGTTTAAGTATTCAAAGGGAAGTGGCTTCATTTTATATTATGATAACAAAATATCATTTATTATTTCGGTTGTTTGAATTTTGTTACAGTTTTATCCGTCAGTCCTCTGGCAATAATTTGAATTTTAATTTTTTAATAACAGATGGCTCTGGCCTCTCATACTTTGATTCAGAAACTAAAATATTGTGTATCACTTTGTGTATAGTGTTTGTTAGCATGAAACATTCATTTCAAGTTTTGTTATAAATGAACATTTGTTGAAGTGCATTTTGTCACACTTGAGCAGTCAGTCCTCTGGTATGTTTTATTTTTAATTATAAGATGTAATATATTTATATTGAATGTTGTTAACAAAAGAACCCAATGTGGATGCATGGATCGTGGATAAGTAAGGTTAGGGAATTGAAGTTTGTCGCTTTTACCGGGAAAAATGTCTAAAACATCAGTCCTCTGGCATCAGTCCTCTGGAGTATAGTAGTAAAAAGGAATGACAAAGTTAATATAGTAATGATTATTTACCTAAGATCCTCCTAAGTAATAATGTATTTACCTATTAGCTATGCATTTTGGTGTAAAAATCGCCCATTCTGGATTGTTTCTAGAAAAGCATCAGCTCGAGATACATGCGGTTGCACTCAATGTTCAAATATGAAACTGATAGTTCAGTCTTTATTTAGGTTGGGCGTCGTTGAAAAAAATAATACTTATGAGATTGTCAAGTTGTTCTGCTGTGAAAACAAAACCGAAAAGTGTCTTTTACGAGAATGCAGAAAATGTAATGAAAAGAAAATTGTATACAAAAATTATGATTCCACAGCAAATGGATACTATTTTAAATGGGCTGTTAAAAATGATACATTCTTCGACAAGAAAACTCAAAAACAAAAGTCTGTTAAGAAAACAACGAAGCAGAAATTTTATGGAAATATTTCAGATATTATTAAGGAATTTGAAAATACCATTATCGGATTCTTGAAACATAAAGGTAGAGCACTACACCAACATAAGCAGATTGATTCAAAAAAACGGAATCTAAAGGCAATGAAGTAATAATCCATATAGATTTCAGCGAAAATTACTCCCTAAAGTACGCTGAAGAGACACAAACATTACATTTTGGGGGGTCAAGGCAGCAGATATCACTCCATACAGTGGTGATCTACTTTAAATCTTTGGACAAAGTTAAATCGAAATGTTTTTGTACGTTGTCAGAATCGCTGCAGCATAATGTAGTTGCAATTTGGGCCCATCTTCGCCCAGTTCTTTCCTATATTTCCGAAAATCTAAACGCAGATACCCTCCATTTCGTTAGTGACAGCCCATCAACTCAATACAGAAACAGAACTATGTTTTATGTTTTGGGAACTAAACTACATGAATTGTATTCGAAAATTAAAACGTTTTCTTGGAACTACTTAGAGGCTGGACATGGTAAGGGAGCCCCAGACGGAATCGGTGGGGTCACAAAAAGAACTGCAGATAGACTTGTAGGGGAAGGAAATGATATTGCGTCTTTCAACACGCTGTTGGCAAGTCTTATAAAGAATACAACGAAAATAGATTACACTGCTATAACCAAAAAAGACATCGAAAACATAGATGCCATGATTGAGAAAGACAAAATAAAACGTTTTATTGGCACTATGAAGGTTCATCAAGTCGGGATGAAAGAATATTTGATGGGAATTTTAGATTTTCAAACTTTAAGTTGTTTTGCATCGGAAGATGCTGATGAAAATGATTCTGTTAGAGACGATTATGCTAACGAGTATCCTTCTAAATATTTCTTAGGAACATTAGACTATTCCATTCAAGAGGAGCCCGAGGAGTCTGATGAGTCTGAAAATGAAGTCATCCCTAACCTTAGAAGTCAGAAACAACGACTTCGTTATGAAGAAGTTTATTCGGATAGCGAAGCAAGACCTAGCGTTATACCTGTAGCCAACGAACTAGAATTAAGACCCGGCAATATCAAATCTGGTATTTATGTATCGTTAAAAACTTCAAGGAGAAGTTATCGTTATGTTGCTATTACGCAGAGTGGTTTGGATGAAGAAGGAGAAGTGAAAGTCATGTTTTTAAAAGTGTGCAATTTTCAAAACTCTCAAGCATTTACATTGAATGAAAATGATGTATCATTTGTGTCCTATGACCAAATTTTATTAATTCTATCATATCCATTAATCCATATGCGAGGTAACAAAACATATTACAAGTTTAATAATGACATTGACGTTTTTGAGCAAAGTTAATTTTCGTTCCTCTTATATAACGTAATATTTTGTTTTTCTCGTATTAGAATAATATTTTTGTTTTACATTTTCATCATTTATAGTGAATAAAAAAATGCAAAAATTTTGTTTGTCATTCCTCTGTCTTTCACATCATTCCTCTGGATGCAACATTTCAAGAAAATCTTCCTAAATTCACTAATAATAGATATTTAATGTGTTCCGCAAGTAATATTAAGATTTACTTATAAAAAACACATGAATTTAATCAATTTCATACATTTTAATGATTTTTATTTTTTTAAATCACATGTCGAAAAAAGTCATGTTTGCGGAGAATCACCCTTTTGTTTTGTTAGCATTGTGGCAATGTAACGGCATTGGCATTTAATTTATTTGTCAAAAAAGTGTATATTGTTTTTGTTTATGTAGAAGCGCGACAATTGTATAGTGTACCCAAAGATATAAAATAATTGTTTTATTGTCTACCCTTTGTACGTGTTGTTGGTTTATTCCTTCATCGATGCCAGGCGGTATTGGTGCTTTTAATACTTAATAATAAAAATTCTTTTATATCTATTGCGCCTACTTTGTTTTGAAAAACGAACGGCTTAGGACTGTCTACGGTCTTCCATGAGTTAACGTAGACAATAGTCTTTGTTCTAGCTGCTCTATCCACATAAAATGAAATATTTGATCAATCAGTAGCCATGCTATTAAAAAAATTTGTGAAACAAAGATAAAAGTTAAAAAGAGAGTTAAAAAAAACTAATATGCTAAGACTACAGTTTTAATAAACTAATATATCTTTGAAAAAAACTTTAAAAACTGTTAATTTATTTAACACTTCTACGACTCTATGAACCCATGTTCCACCTCTATCATGTAAAGTAACTACTTAGCTAATTAAAATTTTAAGAATGTATTTATTTTGTTTGTGTCAGTTTTACTATTTATGTCTATCAATTTTTAATTATGATAACACTAAATAGTGTGACAAACTAGGGATATGAAAGATATATTTCGAGGGGCTGCAAAGGTAAATCTGCACACGAGCGGAAAGTACCCTAGTAGTGGCCATGGATAATACGGTTTTGTTCAAACCATACGAGGCTCTGTTCTGGACCCTTTTTTTTAGTTGGCGGCGATCCTTGATGCAAAATTAAAGGTACTGAATTGTTAAATAAAGAATTCTATTGAATGTACTTTGTATATAGATGACGGAAATATTGCAATAAAATTTATTTGTAAATGTAAATTCAATCATTTTTTAAAATTATTTGACATTGAAATTGATTGGTTTTCATTATAGGACCTACCTATCCATGTATCAATGAAAATTATTCAATATTTTCCAAGGGGGCGGCTGCCCCTCCCTACCCCTCTTGGCGACGCCAAGTTAAATTAGAAACAGAATATTTAATTAAAGCGTACGTGCATGTATTACTTCAGTTTATTATAAAAACATTTTACTAAATTTAGTAGTTTGAGTATTTAAAAAAATAAATATTAATAAATTAAAGTATCGTATCATCATATTGAAATATATTTTTGCTACAAGGAGCTACCTTGCCCGTAACTAAATTCAAGGTATGCCTATATATTAGCCCTCAGGAATTCGACACAAATCAATATTTAATGATTCATTTGCTTAAATTTCAGATCTTTAATAGCTTAATCGGTCAAGATGAAAAAAATATGCGTAGTTTGCATTTACAAATCTATATTTTAAAATGTCAAAATTGTATTTTGAAATAATATAGCTTATTATATATAAATTAAATATTTCAATTAGAACAGATAACGGACAATACGGACATAACTATGCCTCATCAAGAAAATTAACACTTAGATAAAAGAAACATTAGTCAGTAACTTACTCGGGTCGAAATATTGAAAAATTGTTAGCATAGTTTCGAACGAGTCTGAAAATAAAACTCATAATAAATCTTACGGAATACGAAATTTTGCATATTGATTTTAAATATTACCAATCCAGTATTGTAAAATAAGGATAAAAATTAATCGAAAAATGACATATGGAAACGCAAACGAACGTTTCTTTTATAAATCAAATTAAACATTAAACATATTAAAACATAACTTCTACACTCGAATAAAGCATAGTAATTCGCCGTCAATTTAGAGTGTACAAAAAGACGGCATATGTTTTTTTTAAGAAATGAAAAATTATCATTGATTACCCGAAAGTAAACAAACTGTCGATGGCAGATATCCTCTATTTAAGTGACAATTTCATTGCTTAATTAATAAAACCTTTAATGTTTTGTTTAAAGAAGGGCTCAAAAATCAAAGATAATAAAACTTCTAAGATATTCTAACCGATGCAGAAACTTCTCCACAATCGAAAACGAAGCTCTTGCCGATTTATACGGGATCAAATATTTTAGTTCATACCTATATGGAGGTATGAAATATCTTAATTACTTCTGAAAGTTTGAACAGCTAAATAATAAGTCGGCGAATATTTGCATCACTTCTTTATTCTTAGAAAAGAGTTGCACAAAAGTTAAAGTAACATTCCAGTTCTGCGAGAATATACCTCGTTTCTAGTAAAGTTCGACAAGTCATCAAAAGACTGGATGCTCCAATAATACATGATTAGTTCTATCAGAGATTAAACTAATCGACGGGAGACTTTGGATTTTTGATAGAGAGTATTATTGGAGTATATATAATAGACTTAACAGTTGGATACACATAGGCGCCGACTTAATAAATTTTTGAGGATTGCTGAAGAGAAAATGTGTACACAAGGCGAGATTCTGGACAATGGTCCACCGTAGATTGAAAATATGTTAAAAGTGAAAACCCCTAAATTGTAATTTGGAAGCATTTTGAAAATCATTTAGTCAAATTATAGTGAAAATTTTTCTGTTAATACTAAGGTTAGTATATATCTACTTTTGCAAATATTTATAAATTAAAAAAAAACCATTTCTAATAAATTAATTTGAAATTGTACGGAAAAATTAAAAATAATGGGTACTTAGTAATGTATATGGTGAAATAAAAAAGTTCAGAAATACGTATCAAAAAACAAATAAATTAATTATTTTCAATTAAAAATAAAACATATTTAATTAAAAATATGATTATATAGTAAAATGGTTCACACTTGCGCATGCAGTCAGCGCACATGTTTCAATATTTTGCTTTGAGGTATAATTACAGTCAGAGCCTGACAGTAACTAGTTACTTCTAAATAAAGTTAGTAACCTAGTTACTTTTTCGGAAAGTAACTAAACGTTACGGTGTTTTGGGTAACTAAAGTTACTTTAAGTAATTAAAGTCCCTTAGAGTGACTTTAGTTACCCAACAATTACTTTAGTTTAGTAAGTAGTTAAAGTAACTTTTTGTTTTCATTTTAGAAACGCAAAATTCTTAAAACACTATATTCGTGTGAATCAGTGGATAACATAATAGACAAGTTGACGCAGGCTTAATATCTTACTTTAAACTTTAAAAGAAACAATTTATTAGTGGCTCTTGTGTTCAAACTAATATGTTTGATAGTGAGGTAAGCAAACTAAATACAGTTTTTTAAATCAACTAAATGATTTTATATTTCTACTAAAAAAAAACTCAAAAAAATCGTGCAAAAGATGTAATGCAAATGAAGTGAAAATAAATAGAACACATTCGAGATGAAAATGATTTTTTCGACTTTAAACAATCCTATTGGCATCTCCAAAGTGATGATAACGTTAAAGCAGAAAGTATAGAAAAAAATTGAAAATAAAGTATTTATGGGAGACAAAATTTATATACAGGTGATTATAAAATTATAAAAAAAAAATTGTATACATATCAACAGTAGTTTGCCGTCGTCAGCTTCAGTGGAGCTAATATTTTCATTTGCTGCACATATAAATGCTCCAAAAAGGCAAGCATTTTCAGATTTGCCATTTGAAATACTGGTGCTATTAAAGACCAATGGAAAATAGACTTGCATAATCGCTATTTACTACAGAAACTTTTATTTCTGGTTTCTAATTTATTTTATCACTTCCCTCTTTTTGTATCACCAAAGTTTGACTTTATTTAAAAATTTTAAATTTTATGATAATAAATTCTATCCTTTAAGAAACTATTTTCATTTCAATTTTAATCGGTTTTCTGTTCGTTTTATTTTATTACAGTATGATATTTTTGGCGCTATTTATATTTTCTGTGTTATTTTGTTATTCATTTGTTTATCAAGTCACTTATATGACTGAATTTTTTATATTCTTATAAGGTTTGAATGTGTAAATACTTCTTATTTTTATTATATTTCGCTTATGTTATTTCATTTTATATAAATATTTATTTATTAAGAAAAAAATTGCTACTAATATTTTATATGACCTCTCTCCCCTCTTCTCCTTTTCCTTCCATTATTAAATATATCCTAAGATAAAAGTAATAGACAAATAATAAAGGCTATAATTAGAAGTAACTTACAAATGTAGCTATAACAAATAGTTACTTTCACAATGTAACTAAGGGTACTTAAAAAAATAATTAAGTTACCAAGTAAGTAACTTTAACTTTTTAAATCTCTGTACAGCAAATGATAGAAGACCCTACTCTAGAATTGGTCTACATATTGTTTGATTATATAAAGGCAAACAAGTTGATTTTGATAGAAAAATATGTACCGTGATGATCTTCTTTCAAATTTTGTCATTTAATAATTTTGAATGAGTGTTCAGAAAATATACGATTACTTATACATATACAATGTATTCCATTAAAAAAAAAGTGTGTATCCAAAAGCATATTTAGGCTTAGTAAATTTTGAATAAGAATTCAAAAATCTACAAATCATAATCATAAATTAATGATAAGTATTATTATATTAGAAAATAATAGAGGTCGAATTATAAGTGAATCCTATGTACCGGGTGATCCAAATAAGCCTCTCACCCCCATTTTCTCGGTTATTTGGAAAGATACGAAAAAAAATTAAAAATGATTTTTGTAGGGTTTTTAAAAAGGAATCCAGACACATTAACAGAAAAACAACTGAACATCAAATAATAAAGATGGAGGCCTAAGTTACTTTTTCTTAAATGGAAGTACCCAAATATTTTTCCATATTTGAATAGGACGTCTTATTCTGATTTCAAATATATATACTTTTTATATAGTATCTTCAGTAAATATTCCGATAATCGATTTTTTTCAATATAAAATACGTTACTTAACATATATCAAGAAATACTATCTAGATGGCTGTGATAGTAAAACAAAAGTGTTAGTTTGAGAGTTTGACTATTATAACTATTAACTTTTTGCCTAATTTACCTATATTTAATTTCTTTTTTATTATCCTTATGAAACTATGCTCAATTATTAGTTAAATTATTATATTGAAAAAAAAAAAGAAAAACGCTTATGCTGCCCAGACAGCTAAAAAAACTACAAATATAGAAAATAACTAAAGAACACTATTGAAGTGGTAGATAATTTATTAAAAATAATATTATCCATTAAAATAAGAGTGGTAAATGAAAATATTTAAATTCTTTAACGGCTACAGTAATGTAGTAAATTAACAACAATTTATTGCTAGTTAATTAATAATAAAATATCACAAAAAATTCTCTATGTGCCCTCCATTGTGTTCTATACACAGAACGTATCGTTTTCTTAAGTTTCCCATTACATTTGCCATAACAGCGTTGTTATTATTCAAATTTCGTATTTCTGTTCTAATTTTTTCCTTTATTTCTGCCAAGTTGTTGCTTCTTTCTTTATAAACAATATTTTTTTAAATGGCCCCAAAGAAACGTGTCTAATGGAGTTAGGTCCGACTACGAGGTGGCCAAGCAATAGTTCCTCGTTTTCCTATTCATTCTTGATATGTTGTGTTTAAGTAATTTGTAACATCATTAATATTATGTAGGGGTGCCCCGTCCTGCTGCCAAATAACATCGAATTGTAGTTGCATTTCTTCTAATAAATTATTTACATCATTTCTTAACATATCTAAATACAATGGTCCTCTAAGGGAGCCTCCATGAAAAATAGGCCCTATAATTTTTTTATTTATTATTCCACTTCAAACATTTATGGATTTCCTTCCTTGGAATTGAATCTCTTCAAAAATATGAGGATTTTCGGAAGACCAAAAATGTGAATTTCTTCTGTTGAAGATACCAGATGTGTTGAATGATGCCTCATCGGTCCAACATATTTTATTAAATATATTATTATCAATGTCATACCTGTTGATCATATTTCTACAAAATTGTTGTCGCTTTTCATTATCTTGACGGAATAATTTTTGAACAGGCAATATACTATAATCCTTAAGTTTATGTTTTTTTAAAGTTCTCTGTATGGTTCCATAAAAAAAATTCAAATATCTCATTGCGTCTCTTATTGAATTTCTTGGATTCTCTTAAAAATAGAGTAAAATACTGAATTCTCTATCTTCGTTGACTATTCCTCGTTTCTTTTTATTTTGGATTGCTCCTGTATGTTTTAATAACTTATCTGCCAACAATAGTTTTCCTGTCAGGCAATTTCCTATTCGGATATATTTGTCCATATTCTCGCTGGGCAGCACAAGCGTTTTTATTATTTTTAAAATATAAGTTTACCATATCGTATTTTTCTCCTAAATTATAATGATTATTCATATTGGTTATTTTTGGCCAACAAAGCAACGTTCAAAAGTAACAGTTGTTGGCAAACTGTTGAATTATTAAATGAGCAAAACTGTCGTTTTGTTATCACGGCCACCTAGAAAATATTTCTTGATATCTGTTAAGCAACGTATTTTCTTTAGGGAAATAATCGATTATCGGAATAGTTACTGAAGATACTATATAAAAAGTATATATATTTGAAATCACAATAAGACGCCCTATTCAAATATGGAAAAATATTTGGGTACTTCCATTTAAAAAAAAGTAACTTAGGCCTCCATCTTTTTTATTTGATGTTCAGTTGTTTTTCTGATAATGTGTCTGGATTCCTTTTTAAAAACTCTACAAAAAGCATTTTTCATTTTTTTCGTATCTTTCCAAATAACCGAGAAAATGGGGGTGGGAGGCTTATTTGGATCACCCGGTACACCAATTTTCATATAAAGTCTCTCGGAGTTGATTTAGTGATGAATAAGTTGTTGCATTCCATTATACCTATGTATTTTAATATATCTTAAGAAAGCGATATTTTAAAAAAATGTCCATTATATCCTAAGAAGTGCAGTTAGGTACCTATTTAGTACATAATATACCAAATTATATAATAACAAAAAATGATGCTTTTATATTCATGACTTCAAATTGGAACTGAAAAATGGTGAAAGTATATTTGATAATGAACACAGAAAAGCTAACCGACGTGATATGATGACATTTTAGTAATCTTCAGTTTTATGTTCGTGTACAGAGGGTGTTTAATTTAGGTGGCTCATTCGGTTTCCAGGCTTTATTTTTGAGCTAGAAAAAAATCTGATTACAGTTTTTTCCAAGAAATTCGAATATAAAAACAGAAACAGAACTGAACACCAATGAAAGCCAATATGATCGAAAAAGAATATTTTAAATGAAAACAATTTTGTTTTCATTTGATCTGTATAAGATGAATAATTAAGAAAATTAAGAATAGTTCAATACATGTTACAATAACTTGTTTACTTCAGATTTAGATGAAGACGACGTCACATTTTCTAATTTTTGTCAGAAAATAAAGCTGTCTATATTATGGAAAACTTCGAAAACTAGAATTATAGACTTTTTTCGAATAATCTGAATAAGTTAATATAAAGAAAGGAAGCTCAAAATTAAAAAAAATGCATGTAAAGAAACTGCTATTGCAAAAAATTTAAACGTCGTATTTTACTGGTTATTGTAAAAATTACTGAGGATGAGTTGTATCATAACGGCATAACTTTGATTGTGGATCAAATATCATAGAAATAATTGTTAAGACAATCATTTTTATAGTATTTGATCCACAATCAAAGTTAAACAGCTGTGGTGAAATTGCCCTTAAACTTATTTGAATGGATATTTCAAAAATTGTTTAAGATACGTGCATAGTTTCCTAGCACTTTCTTTATGTATAAAGCCACTCTTCTAGAAATTATTCAAAAAAGTTATAAACATGACGATGGGAAAATATATCCTTTATCAAAGATTCATTTTTAATTGTTTGATGAAATTTATGTTATACTCTGATTATTTCGATTCAACAATAATAATTAATTCATATTTTAATCTCTAAATTTGGCATTTGTTAACAAAACAAAAATTAGAAATATCTCAAAAAAACATTGGTTTAAATGATAATATCATGCCAAATACAAATTAGGTAAAAATAATATATATGGTATTTTAGTGTGCTGTGTACTTACTCGTGTTTAAAAAAAATTTCAACATTTTTGAATTCTTCTAAAAAAAGATTCATTCAAGTAGTTTTCCTATCTTGTAGTTTACTATTGTATATTCACATAATACTGGTTTTATTATTTTGAAAGCAAATTATATTTAAAATGAAAGTTCCACATACACATGCTATTGGGCGGACAAGGTTAAAGACTGACAACGATAATACTAGAAAATATTTAATCTTTTGGCGTCTAAATAATATATTAAAAGTTGTAGAAGTTTTTACCAGGCGACATATTTATGATGTCGCGAGACTTTATTTTTCACAATATTAGTAGTTATTTGTGGTTGTCCAAGTTTATTATTTTTCTTTTAATACAGTGTTTAAGAAAATTATTATATACTTAATGTAATTTTCAGCCAATAAAATCAGTTTATTATTATTACTGAACTAATTTTACCGTTTTGAAAAAGCATTACGAATGTAATAATAGTTATTTATACACCAAGGGAGTAAAGTGAGTGTTTTAGTCCTGGTATTCATTCAAGAGACTAAAACACACTTTACTCTCGAGGTGCATAAATAACTATTATTATATTACAGTTCTTGCTCAAACGGGCGCAATTTGAAATGAAAAATGGAACGTAAACACTAAAGAATAATAATTGGCCACGAAGCTTTTATTTATTCCGAATTCATCTAAGCATCCTTATATTTAATTGTCTGTTAGACAATATTTTTTACTTATTTTTGTTTGACATTTAGATTACTAAATATTACTAAAATACCAAAATATTTCGAACTGTGAAAATTACCCTATTAATATTAATTTTAACTTAAAATATTTTAGATTTTATGGTTTATATGTTTGATTCTTAATTATTTGTTCTTTCTATCATTACAAGTTTGACATAATAAAAATGTTAATTTATGTTTGTATTGGACATTGGTTTCCATGGCGATTTTAAATCCCAAGAGAATAAACGCTTGTTTTACTCCCTGTTTTGAGGCAGTAAAATACTGTTCTATTCCCGTTCGTGCAAAAAGTCCTTTAATTTTGCGTTACCAAAATTAATAAAGTTTTAAAATAAACAAAAATTACCATTTTTGTAATACTAAGTATGTATGGTAGCCGAGTGGGTAAAACTCTAATAGCTATCTACTCGGTACCGAAGGTCGATGATCTGATTTCATTCTGGAGTAAGTTAAACATTTTATTTGTAATTTGTTTCGGGTTAAGATGGGAGAGGGAATTGTCAATGCCCTAGATGTGGTTCGGGCTCCACAATAAACTGTAGGGCCTCATCACTTTTTACCTATAACAAAATCCTAAGATTTTCAAGGAGTTATTACGGTGACTTGAGAGGCGGTTAAGAAAACAATGTATGGAAAAAGAAAAGGTAATGTACCAAATTTCAATTAAATAATAATTTTAGTTTACTGTTTTATGTAAAAAAAGAACAACACTGAAAGTGATTTTGACAGACAGAATTAACATTCAAACCAAAATTTTACAAAATTTTTATAATATGAGAAATAGTTTATTTCAGTTTTTTTCATTATATCATAAAATTAAAAAAAAAAATAATATTGATGAAATGAGAACATTGATAATAACTACTTTAAACTGAACTTTTTGTATAGGTGCCTATGATTTTTTTATACCTTTCGAATGAGCAGATTATTCTAGATACTACAGTAAGGCAACGTTTTGTTTGTCATTCTTCATTTACAAATTAAAGACAATTAGGTGCACAGCATACGCCGTTATGTGGTACTAACACGTTTGTTTTAAAAAGTTATTGAGTCAATTTAGGACTATTATGAGAAATATTAATAACTTTTAATACATCATCAATCAAAGAAAAAACAAAAAACAGGCTAACTAACAGATTTATTTTAAATACTCAAAATGTCTCCCGTTATTTTCAATGTAAAGCTGGTTAGTCCAGTTGTACTTCTTCTTGTAACACTTCTCACTGTTTTCAGATTGATAGATTGCAAAACAATCATAATTTTCTCCTCATGTTGTGCATGTTTATTCACAATTATTCCTCAAAATATAATTTGCATTAAACTCCGTACAAAAATCTATTGCATTTAATCTGAAAATGTAAGTGGTTAAAATCTAACATTCAAATTATCTCGGAATTGGCTTGATTAGTCAATAGTCAATGGCTTGTCCTCCCACCCAGATGATCTAGGTCATATCTGGACTGTATCAAATCGAAGAGGTATATTGAATAAGCAGACGTGTTTACCTCACCATCTTTCAACAAAACGTAAAACTCTGGATTCCGTCTCTCCATACATCAGCGTTGTGAGCACATAAAAATCTCTACTTCACAACAAGTTGAAGGTAGGCAAAATATTCAACCACTGATGAGCTTGTCTCCTGTTGTCGGTCATTTGCATTGTTATCATAAATAGAGTTAAAGAAAATATGGACCTAATATTCTGTGGTCTAGAAAGGCACATCAATCATTCTATTTAGATTGGATGCTAGATGAGGCGTTACTTTATTGCAATAATGATGGTTGAAGAAATGAAATGATCCAATATTCGTGAATGCCTTCATCGAATCAAATTATTATGTACGAAAAGATAAGATGTTTAATACCTCATTTTATTTTGTACCGATTACAAAACTATATTCTTTGTTCATAGTCATTAGGCATTATGACTACATTAAATTATATTTATATTATAATTACACGTAACTGCAGGCCATTATTAGATAACATTGTTTATCTTCGTCAGGTGTTGACGCCGTTATATGAGCTGGTAGGTATACATTATCAACTTTTTCGATAGCTATTATGTCGTAATTAAACAATTGTCATCGGTTCGATGGTTTGAAGAACAATGGCACGTGCTACCACCCAACCAACTCGGGTTTAAAACCGGGCTGAACCAACTCAATGAGATATAGTCATCACTGTCTTTTGAAAGAGATATAAAACTGTGGAATTCCTACCTCACGACAAAGTGGGGATCAAATTTCCAAGTTAAGCCAGTACTCATACATTGATAAGCTTATCTGCTGGCGTCGGTGATTGACCTTGGTAGAGGATACGTGATTAAAATAAGCAATTTTAATAATGTTTTTGGAATTCACGAACGGTTTTGAAATATTTCATAAACCTAAAATAAGCGAATATAAATTTTTTTGCAGATGTCCCAGGAACCTCTGAAATTCTTCAAAATCTCAGAATGAATTTCGAAAGAGAACATAATTATGAAACTTTACAATTTAACCTATTTAGTATTTCTAACGATCCTCGCAATGACAATGGTAACTCTATAACTGTTTGTGACCCTGAATGCTTGAATTATAGGTATTTTGCTCTGGTTTATTATTTAGATATTTAAAGAGCTCCATGTAAAAAGTCCCTAAGTGATTGGTGGGTTTTTGAACTAAGGTACTTGGTAGCCGTAATACACAAAAAATCACTCAAAATTACGTTGCAAAAAAACTCGATCATACATCGAAATATTAAGAAATAATTTTTTTATAAACATTCACCTAGTTTAAGTATACACTATAAACTCTTAAATGACAAAATCTTAAAATGTTAAAGACTCATTTTCATAGAGCCTTTCTTTTGTAATGTTCCACAATTATTAAAAGGAAAGGATAAAGGAATTGACCTCTTCTACCACACCACAACGAAAACCTAAAACTATCAAATGGCTCATAATACAATATCTTTCACACAGATGTTGCTGGAAGGTTCTAAATTTAGTATTAAATACACAATATCCCAAAGTACGTACTCTATTGCTATCAAAAACTTAATGCAATTCTTGGTCATCAATGGAGTGAGTAAAGTAAAATTAATCTGCACTTCATTAAATGTAAACATATGTAATTGTTACTACAGTAACCGTGACATTTGTTGCAGTGGTTATTGAAATTAAACTAATTTCTTTAAAAATAAAAAATGTGATATGTTAAAGACGAAAAGATACAAATACGATCTTTATCTCAGTCGATAGATAAAAAAACCATCTATCGTATAACGAAGATACGATAGATAGATGTATCGAAATATAAATCGCAATCGCCGCTGGGCAAAATTTAATTGATGAAGTGAGGTCACAAAATAGACAAAATTAGCTAAAAAAACGATATGCTAAGTTTGATTGCCGATACCTCCGGCACGAATCGATATTCCGATTTGCACCATTCGATTTTTACTTCTTTTCTAACCTTTATCTGCTTATTATACGGGCGATTTTTTGAATCGATGGTTAAAAACTATTCTCGGACTCGTATCTTCATTATACGACGTCTCCGAATATTCTACTACACATCTTCTTTTATATATCGATTGAGATAAGGAACGTATTCGTATCTCATTCTGGCCGGTGTTATTATTGTTTTGGTAAGACAATGTATCGAAAAATATATATAACAATCAATCAAAAGCGTCTAATTTCGTTATCAAATGAGCCATACTAAAATGTTTGAACAACTTTGAAAATTTCTTGAAAATCCACCTGGCACCTAATAATTTTATTTTTAACACTAAACACCGTAAATTTATTGATTAATGAATATAATTATATTAAGAAAAAAACTAGAAATACACTTAATATAATATTTTGGACTTATTTCCTTTTTACAGCAAACAATACATTTTTTTATTAATGAATACGATTAGGAATATCTGATGAAAAAAAAACACCTGCTTTTTAAATGGTTCTCATCAATTAACTATAAATATGTCAAAGAAGGAAACACGTTACCATATATACTATAGGAGAATTAAAGCAACCACTTCTAACTAATAAAATGACCTCGTGGTCGAGCACGGATACTCTTGCCTCTCACTCCCAAATCCCAAGTTCAATCTCCGATCAAGGAGCTAAGAATTTTTCTAAAGCAGAAATTACTCCTAGCATACTCGGATACTGGTTGTGTGTGTGTTGTCTCCAAACGTGTAGCCCTCTTCCTTACAAGGTACCATGAGGTACTTTTAGGGATACGGGGGGGTTTGACTATTTTAATTATTAATGTTACAATAATAAAAACATTTATTGGGTCGCTTTAAAAAATGAAAACTAAAAATTGATGGGTATCTAAGAATAATTAGTGTTATTTTGCATATTGGACAGGAAATAAATTGAGAAGCACAAATTGTCACATCATGATAAATAAGTGATTAATAGTTTAAATTGTATGTGGTTGGAGATGACAGTAAAATTTGAAGAAAGTGTCTACAGGAACGCACTGAAGAAAAAATTACATCAGTACAATTCGAACACAACATATTTACACGGTCACCTATGGAAAAACCACACCACAATCACTGGTGTTGTCGGTGGGAAGGGAAATATTACATGTTTTTCTAAGTGTAATCTTCTTCTAAACAGATTTGGCTTTAGATTCGGGGTTGCCTAATTTCTATGGTGTGTGTTCATTATTCACTACACTTATTTTAACACGCCACTCTCTTTATTTAACAAAAATGTTGTGGGTAAAATAAAAGTTAAACAGTGCAATCTCTTGCGACTAAAATCCTCTGACAGGTCAACTTTATTTTTCAGACGCGCATATTTTCTGATAGTTGTACATTTTTTTTACCACTTTTTTTCCAACACTGACGTAGTTTCACACGAAACACCAAAACACTATACACTGCACTCGCGTATTTCGCCAACCAAGTTGACATCATCTGGAGATGATTAAAACTAAATTCATGCTAACAATGTATCCTATTTATACCTAAACTATTGTCACAGTTCGATTAACCGTGACCCACTAACCAATAAAGCGGGCTGTTTGAGATTGGCCCTCTATCACTCTTCATACTATTTTTACACTTTGTGATTTTCAAGCTTTCAAACGCATCCGGCGGTCTAGTATTTGTTACATTCCTAATTAATCTTAAATTGCTAATATCAATTTTATGGTTGTTTTCAAACGCATGTTGGGCAACAAGACATCTGATTTTGAAAGGTCGAGGAATTTCGAAGTGACTTAAAATTTTCATTTCCTAATTATTTCATCAATTAAACTTACAGAATATCCATTACTCGCAGCTATATCCTTAATCAATGCCTTTTCTTTTTCAAACCTCTCCTTATTGAGGGGGAAGCTTAATAGACGATGGACTACTAGAAAATTAAAACTAGCCATTTTATGATGAGCACAATGGTGAGAGTCTTTAGGGATATATCTTTTCTGTATATGTCAAATTCTAACTTATTTTCACTATTTCTAATTATTAATACATCTAAAATCGGTAGTTGTCCAGAGTTTTCAAGATTTTCATAAGTGAATTTAACTGACGCGAAACGACTATTTAATTTAGAAACAAAGTTGTCAATATCAGCGACTTTTGTATTAAAGATTGCAAAAATATCATCCATGTATCAAAGCCAAACCCTGGGGAAATGCTCAAATTCTTCTTTTGCTTCAGTCTCGAATCTGTTCATGAAGAGACTGACAATGAATGGTGACAAAGAGTTAGGTTAATACCAGTGCAATTTCTGAACAAAATATCAGCGATAGTGCCTAAACTAGGTAAGTTTACTTAGTTATAACTAAGGATTATGATTATTAATTTAGTGTGGGTAAAATAATATAACCTAATAATAAATTTATAGAAATACATCATTTTAAATATTGAATTATTTTAGTTTTTGATATTTTTATGAAGGGGGAGACTTACGTGTTATTGAAGTGGTGTAAATGGTGTAAATGATTACCTATGTTGTATTACTTCTTTGTTTTAGTTAGACAAAATGAGTTCACGTCTAAAAGGACACTCAAAATGTTCAATATTTCAGAAAATCTACCAAAGAAAATCGCCAAAAGAAATAATAATGTACCCGATTCACTTATTATTCAAAGATAAGGAAAATAATGATGTATCTGAATAGCATACAAATTTTAGAAAGTATACATTCTATAAACAGTAACGCAAATTCCAAACAATGAGCATAATTTTGGTACCAACTTTTTTTGAATTGTCAAATCTAAATGATACCATACTTACCATTCCTTCAAAGATATCCACAGAGAAGTGTTTAAATCGAAACTTTTACAGTCAATCTAAATTCTCCAAATACCCGAAAGGATACTAAAAACATTAACAGTAACTGTACTGAATTAGAAAATAATAATATTTTAGTAATATCACCAAATCCAGGTACAGCTCAACAAGAAGATAGGGGTTTCTATATTAGTGAAGATGAAGCCAGTTGTTACAGTCAGATGTCAGAGTTCTCGAATAATGATATTAACGATCAAGATGTACACTGTACAGTATTGTAGTGAATCAGCGTGAAGTTGAGGTATTGGAACGACCGAAAAGAAAGTGTGTCTTCAATGAAAATAAAAAGATAATAAACCAAGAATTAAGAATGAAAGGCAAAACCTGTCTATGATATAGAGAGGCTATGTCGATAGAATGTGAGAATTTGCAGAAGTATGTGCAGCAAGCGAGATACTTTTTTATCTTTCGAAATAGATACCATGTATATTGACAATAAATAAAGATAAAAGATGGAGGCATCTTTTTTATTTGAAACTGTTTTTCTAGGCTAATAATTTTTTTGAGAAACTTGCAAGTGAAAATATGGAAGACCACGCAGATGAAACAGCGGCGAGCCGAGTTAGCAGTCATTCAACATAAATTTGTATACATAACTCGCTTTGACTTCAAAACGCGACAAGATGATGGCAACTTTTTTCTATATAATTAATAATTACATATTTACCAATAGCAGATAGAAATAAAGGCACAATTTTAACAAATCTAGAAAATATCATTTTTTCTTTTATTAACAAATCTTATCCAAGGTGTTTATAAACACAGCGAACATAAGGATTTTTAATCTTCCAAAATGAGAGAGGTGGTGGTTGTATAGATATAATATCTAGGATATTAGTGTTTTTTTTTAATAAATTCACTTTATTGTTTAGAGGAATGTATGTAATGTATGTAATACATTGTCGCTGTCGCATATTATCAAAAGTTTTTAGTGTGAATGTGTTCATGTAATATGTAAGTTTAATAATTTCTTATTGGTAGGTATTTATATTTGATTTCCCTTTAATTTTAAGTAAGTGTAAATTGATGCAGCTAATAATTGCATTACATGTGGCAAATATGCTACATCCGATCACTTTGGTAATGTAAAAAGGCGTTATAGAAGCTCAAAGAAAAAAATGATGGCTTGTATAGAAAAATTGAACAAAGGGATATACCATTCTTCAAATTAAAATTCCACAAAAATTGTAGGAAAAATTACACAAGCAAAACATATCTAATAAAAAACATGTGGGTATATAAATATATGTACGATGGAAGACTTTTGATAATTTTGCCAGTCAATAAATATTTTGAAATACAGTTTGTACAATATAAAATATAGTTTAACTCCATTTATTTGAGATATGCTTCTAACTGTATGTAAAAATTGTGTATTTCAGTTTTATTTGAAATAGTTTTTAGAGTCAAACACATTTGGAGAAAAGTCATAGAAGTTCACGAAAAAAGAGGAGGGTTTGATATAAAGACCATGTGTCTTCTATGTAATAAATTTGAAACACTTATAATGATACCACTCGATTGTGCGGTCTATTGAAATTATAAATAAAGTAATTATTGTCTTAATCCAGTGCGTTGATCAGAAAACAATAGCCAGAGGTTTTACAATGATGTAATTGCTTTGGAAGCAAAATATCATCTTTCTTGCTTCAGTGCATATTTGAGAACACGGAATAAAACTAAAATAAGTACCTACTCGCGCAATTTTTTACATATCTCAAATTGGGTTATTTTATAAACTATTCTATTACACTACATTTCAAAATATTTATTGGCTCACAAAATTATTAGCTTTCATCGTACATCTGTTACGTACCCACCTGTTGTATACTGGACATTTGTTTTGCTCGTGTAATTTTTCCTACATTTCAATTTGGAAAATGGTGTGTCCTTTGTTCAATATTTCTATACAAGCTATCATTGTGTTTTTCTTTGAAGCTTCTATGATGCCTTGTATACCAATATAAGAGATTTTTTTACTACATCACTAAACCGATTGGATGTAGCATCTTTGCCACAAGTATTAACTGCATCAATTTACACTTGCTTCAAATTAAAGGGAAATCAAATATAAATACCTACCAATAAAAAATTATTAAACTTACATATTAAATGAACATATTCACACAAAAAACTTTTGATAACACGCAACAGTGACAACGTAATTTATGTATTCCAATAGACCGCCCCTAAAAAATGTGAGACTGAGTAAATTTTTTAAATAAAAAAGTACCTACTAATAGTGAATGGTGATTTTTCAATCATTCTGTGAACTGCTACTGCGGTTTCAGAATCACAGTGATTGTAACCTGTGACTGTGATCACAACTTCGTAGCGGAGTAGCTCCAGTAGCGATGTATAGCAAATTATTTCCTAGTGTGCCAAAGCTTGACGTGATTATTGCGACTGTGAATACTGCCTGTGACCAAAGTCACAGTGCGATCTACGATCTGTGTTACGATTATCTTACTGGCTGCGATTCTGAACAGTATTATGTTCTGTTTTATACCGATTATTGCACCCTGAAAGTGTAAAAATCATAGTCGCTGTTTTAAAAGCAGTTTAATCACTTCGAGTGCCGTGATTGCTGAATCATAGTGAAAAAATCACCGACTGTGAATTAGCGCCCATCTCTACTAATTAATATCTATACTACCACCACCACTCCCATTTTATATAATGCGTACTTAATGAAGAATTAAAAATCATTATGTTCGCTATATTTATAACTACCCTGGATAGGATTTATTAACAAAGTAATAGGTTTGTTAAATTTGTACCGTTATATTTCTACCTGCTATTGTAGGCCAGGCGACAGGTAGTTCAATAAGGAAATAATTAGTGGAAAGCTGGAAATTGCTTTAATCGCTTTATTTGGACCCAGATATTACTCTCCCAAGTTTTCCCCCTCGAGCGAAGTCGGCGTTGGCCCTTCTGGCCCTAAGAAGGTACCATTTTTCGTTTTTTTTTGTAAATATCTCCCAAACCATCAACTTTATCAACAAAATACCTATTATAAAAAATAATCTAGAGTAAATGTGCTACAAAAATGTTTTTTACCGTTTGTCTCTAAAGTGAACCGTTACGATGCTACGACCATTCAAAGTGGAACCATTTTTGATTCTTGCGGAAAAGTTATCGAAATCATATGCCATATCAAAGTTTCTATATGTTATAAATATTTGTCAGCATTCCAGGTGTTTTTAATGCAGGTATTAATAAAAAAAAATGGTCAGTAAATACATTCAGTTCAGATTCAGTACATTTTACAAGTAGACTTCATTACTTTCTCACCGAGGGCGCTGGCAACACTGTGTACGTGGGGATAGTAACACCTGCAGATGCAGCTGGCTTGCCGCGCTCGGCCTCCCATACAGCTGGCAACGCTGCTCCCATACTACAGCAGTGTCATGAACGATCTGGTTGAGTGTATACGTGTTTACGGACAAAATAATCAATCAAGATTGTAGTTTGAGAAAGTGCGGTAATGGCCGCGGCTGGTAATCCAACCGTTTGTTTTATTTGTGAAAAAGGTTTAGAAGATGGAGACACTATTATAGTGAAGGAGAGAGGATTAAGAACCTTACGTGAAAGTAGTGTGAAAAGACGTGATAATAGACATGTGCAATTACAAGGATTGCAGAATGTTACGGTTCATGTTAAGTGCCAAAAATCGTATACCAAAGACAAAAATATTGCCGCGGCAATAAAATCTTGGGAAAGGGCAACAACGGACCGAATCTCGCGATCGTGTGAACAGTTCGACTTCAAGGTTAATTGTATTTTGTACGGCAAAAATGCATCCGAAGAATTTTTAAAAAGTGTTATTAAAAAACCCATTGATAGTCGCGATACTGTTCATCGCGTAGAAACACTCCATTTCAAAAACACACTGGTAGAGACAGCTGGTAAGCGTGACGATGCATGGGCCAAGGCTGTTACTAGGAGAATTGCACATGTAAATGATTTGGTCGCTGCAGAGGGTCGATATCACGCTCTTGCGCGAAAACATTCTTCAAGAGTTCTTCCATATCGACAAGGCCACCTGGTCGGCCCGAAGATGAAAACGTCACTGCTGCTTTCGAGTACGCTTGCTCTTATATGGAACGAAATCGAGAAGAATGTCAATTCACATTCAAAGAGATATTCGAAGATTTTGAGGGCTATATTCCTAATGAGAAAACATTGAGAAACAGGTTGCTTGGTAAATATGGTGCCGATATCATTGTCACAACAAGAAAAAACAATGAATCGGTGATTTGTTTTCGCGACACAGGCTACAAAATATTCACGGAAAATTGGTACCATTGTCGAAATATCGATGATCAGGAGGAGCGTCTAAGAATTGTAAAAGCCGCAGCAGACATAATAAGGGAAGATATAAGATCCACGATCTATGATACAGAAACCTATCCTCCATCCGATTCATTTTTTGACGATGCTGCAAGTGATGTTCCCCAATCTTTAAATTATTTCCTAGGAGAAGTCATTCTAAAAAAGAAACGCGCAGCGGAAAACACATGGAAGAAAAAGTGCACATCAATTGCACACGCTGTTGTAGAGGCAGTCAGGCCGAGATCATTTCTGTCTTCCGTGCAAATAGGTCTTGCGGCTGTTCTGTCACGAAAGTAGGGTTCTAAAGCACTTCTCAATATCCTTTCGGGCCTAGGATATTGACTTTGATATGGCATATGATTTCGATAACTTTTCCGCAAGAATCAAAAAGGGTTCCACTTTGAATGGTCGTAGCATCGTAACGGTTCACTTTAGAGACAAACAATAAAGAATATTTTTGTAGCAAATTTACTCTAGATTATTTTTTATAATAGGTATTTTGTATAAAGTTGATGGTTTGGGAGATATTTGCAAAAAACCGAAAAATGCTACTTTCTTAGGGCCAGAAGGGCCAACGCCGACTTCGCTCGAGGGGGAAAACTTGGGAGAGTAATATCTGGGTCCAAATAAAGCGATTAAAGCAATTTCCAGCTTTCCACTAATTATTTCCTTATTGAGGCTTTTTTTCGACCTGTTGCCTGGCCTATTGGTAAATATGTAATTATTAATTATATAGAATAAAGTTGCCATCAACTTGTCAATACGAGTACATACCTGTTTACGTTCAACGTTTACTTTTATATCGTTCTCTGCGCTGTTTCGTCCGCATGGGAGTTCCGTATTTTCGCACGTAATATCACTAGAGGTTAAATTATTTTCGAAAATTTTTTTCGAGGTCATGAATATTTTGAAAATTATAATAATTTTCTTAAAATATTCATGATCGAGGAAAAATGTTCGGTTAATTTAACCTTGAGTGGTATTCGGTAAGAAAATTTCATACGAAGTTAAAAACTGATCATTACTGAACAAAAATTGCTAAAATATAACTTTCTACCAATTGTAGTAATTGAAACCAACATAATACGAAAGAATGAACTATATATCTGTGCAACTACAGTTGGTAAAATAGAGAATTTGTAGCTCAATAAAACTAATCATTACCGGATACAACAACTTCTGTAATAGGTATGTTAAATTTATAAAGCAAATAAACACTGGTTAATTGTAATTATTAATCTTCACTCTTAAGTACAAACAATTATTATATGATTATGTCAAAAAATGTCCACTATAATTCTCTCCAGGGTACCCCAGTACAAAAAAATGTACAAAAAAATACCTGGGTTGCCATGGTGATACTAGAGAAAACAAATATTTTATTGGTTAAAAAACACAGGTGTGAAATTTTCATCTACAATTTTCTCAAAAAATAATCGTTCTAGAAAAAAAAGTTGCCTCTGTCTATTATATTTATTTCTTCTTAATATACTTGGTATCTATTTCGAAAGATAAAAAAAAGTTTGTCGCTTGCTATATTTACCTCTACAAATTCTCACATTTCATCGACATAGCCTTAGAAAAACATCCATATTTTCTAAACTTATTAAAATGTGATCTTCATATTAACACATTTTATTAACAAATATGTAGTAATAATACGGTAAAAATTTATGACTAGTTCACTGCTGTTGTTTTGAGTTAGAACGAGTTAAACGAAAAAAATAACTGTTTTAATTATTTTACTTTTTTTTATATTTTTGCCTATATCTTTTGTCTCGACCAACCAAAAGAGTCCTAATTTTCGATTCTACCGAGATACACTTCTGTTAAGGTCGCTTTACTTTATATATCCAAAAATTTTTTCTCCTTTAATGAGCGTCCTATGCCGGCCCGACCGACCGCTCCACTATATCTACTTGGCAATAGAACTAAGAGTCATCATCGAACAGAAATTACTAGTTAAGGATCACACACAGATGGAATGTGACAGTGTTCATGCCACAATTAAGAAAAAGCTCAAAAATAAAAAAATCTGCCTAGTGATTATGCTAGAATCTGTGCAGAAGCTAGAACAGATGCTGCAAAATATGAAACGAAAGTAGTTAAGTTCATACATATATTTTTCCTTTTCTTAACTGTTAATATCAAACAATACTTGATATAGTTTTTTGTGAATTTCGGTCAGATATAACTATTTTTTTAACGTTCCGGTTTATTCGTTCTCTGATGATGGTATTATAAATCGAAACGTTAGAAAAAAAGTTATATCTGACCGAAATTTCCAAAAAACTATATCAAATATTAGTAGTTAATTACAAATTTTTCACTAATTTCAGTGATTTCCAAATACATTCTTCTATAATAAAGATATAATAAAAATTATAATACCAAAGTAGGTATTCCAACAAAGAAGGTAAAAGTTAATTTACAAAATATTAATAAATACTAGAAATAATACCTATAGGTACCAAAGTCAAAATCCTCTTAAATTTATTTAATTGAAGATTACATAAAAATGGCAACACATATTTCTTAATGATTTATAAATTTATATCATACTGAAAGAAGCGATTAAGCTTTCATTGCGATTGCCCACTAGTAAAGGATTTTTACCAAATAAATGGAAATCCCTCTTTAGGCCGTCGTGCACCAATCGCAGACCGTATAAGGCCATGGAAAAAAAACGGGTGATTCTAGTGTAGTAGATTTGAGAATTATCTACTACAAACTCGATTTTAATGATGAATATCTAGTTACTTCAGAGACCAAAAAAACTGATAATATGGAAAACGTTATTTTTGAAAAACTTCACAAAGAAAGATTAAAAATTAAAACAACCAAAATCAACCACCAATAACAACTGAAACCGATACTTCCAGAGAAAGTTTTCAAAACTCTTATGACATGGAAATTGTATCACCCAGTAACATATAAATAATTTAGGTGAAAGTCTGGCAAACAAAAACTAGTAAGTGATGGCGATCACGATCGTGTATGTACAGGTTCACTTGTTTATTAAAGACGCATCCGATCGCTAACGCCATCGTATCGTGATCGTGGTCGTGATCGCGTATACGTGTTCTCCACTTAAAGGATACATTATTTTCTTGGTACTACTATGGCAAAAAAAAATTCATTTTAGTTAGAGACACTGCAGACTATCGATTTTTAGCTGTTCGACAGATTAGTAGAATTAAGTTCGGTTTAAACGATTGTTGAACGAATAAATTATTAATCGTGTAATGAATTGATAACGCGGTTGATCGAAAGTTTTCGACTTTTGAATCAAAAGAGTTTAATTGACTATTTAATCGAGTCGACATTGGATAGATATTTGTGCGCATTTTCATACAATGTTATACCAAATATGAAATCGGCTAAATTGTCGATCATCTAAAAGTCGACAGTCTGCGGTATCTCTTTAATGTTTTAACTTGCCTCAGTTTTTTCTTTTCGAAAAATTACTCATAGGATAGGACAAAATGTATCAACAGTCAGTGATGCGTTATTGGAATGTGTGAAATGAAGAATAGAGGCATCAACAGAGGTACTATAGCTATTCAATGAACGAAGGGACCGTTTCAGTACATTTAGATCCGTGGCAAGTACATGGTTAAGCTGCCACGAGTCAACGAATATCCTCAAATCCACTTATCGAAGGATAAGTTCTTCTAGTGTCTGATCGTATCGACCGTGCTTCATTTTGCCACTGACCCAGAGGCACCGAAAGGTAAGATTTAAGTGGTGCCCAAGAACATGCCCTAGGATGAGGAATGGAATCGAATGGTGTTTAAAGATCACTGACGTTTCGCCAATTGAACATATATGGGATGAAACCCTTGAGTTATATATAAGACAAACAATTATTTATAATAAGTAATATCCTCGGAACATACTAAACAATTAAGAAAAATATAAATGAAGATAGAGATGGAAATTAAAGATATTGCTGTTATCTAAAATTATAGTTAGGGCGCATTTCCTTAGTTTAGAAAATTACGATAAACATTATTTATCTGTTAATTAGGTTCTAATTATTTTTTTATAACGTTAAGAAATATAATCTCAGTATGTATGACATCCATAAAATTTCTGCAAGTTTGCCAGGGAATGTTGCACCTTGCGTGTTTCTGTGTTTATATTTGGTATAATACCCATTTAGAAGTTAATGAGTAATTATTCAGCTCAACAAATAGAATACAAATTATTTACTTATGACAGAATATATTCATTTTAATTTTTCAGTGATGCAAATGCTACTGCTTACGTATTGGAGTACAAATACAGGTAAAAATGTTCTAGATATAACCAATTCGTGATTTGTGATTAAAGTTGGTTTTAGATAACTGATAGATTTCACTGTTTACAAAATTTTGCACTTATTTTATTTTAAGTTTATCCTTTGTAACCTAAAGCGGTGTTTTCTAAGGACAAAGTATCTATATCAAACAAATGTTATTGTAGGTACGTAAGTTTGAACTTTAGTAATATTACTTATAATACGTACTTACCCAAAACTTCACAAATTTTATAATGGGGCTTTGATCTGAATTCAAATTGACGTTTTTAAATTAATAAGCAGTAATGAATTAATGAATTAAAATCAGGCGAAATGTACTAGTTGGGTAGTTAGTTATTTGTTTTTTTTATTTACAATTTCCAGATCAGCTTCTCTTCGGACTTACTTATTGAGGAAGAAAAAAATATAAATGGTAACATACCCTTGCATGATTGACATGAAGATTTCAAATGAAATGTTAGATACTGATATGTAATCAATCACCAATAAATTTCGGAGCCAGTCGTTGATTGAAGTATTATAACAAGACACCCAACGCAATGAAACATTTCATGGCCTACCCCTCCCTCGCATCTCACCCCACCGCATCTATATACTTGTGGTCTGTAATGGTGCGACACCTCAGGCAATGCGAGAAATTAATGCAGTAGGTTTGGGATTCGGCTGAAACAGGGAGCAATAAGCATAGGCGCACGCAAAAAAATTGCTAGTTAAAAATATATCAAATTAATATTTTGTTTACATCCTCCTTTTAAAATAATATAACAACATAATAATAAAATAAAATTTTGTTTTATATTTCACATGTTAATGTAGTTTCCCTATTGCAATTGTCTAAATAGATACTTAAATATTAATACTGGAGCTGAAACATTAAACGATTTGGGGCGAACATTAATTAAAATAAACATTTATGTTTATCTTGAGGTGTTTTCGAGTGCAGAGAAGTATTAACCAGTGGTTATAACCTCTCGATTATCATTGGTTGATATTAATTTTGATTTTAAATTTAACCAATGATAATCCAGAGGTTCTAACTACTGGTTAAAACTTTTCTGCACCAGAAAAGCCCTTTGATAATTTGACGTTGTCACGAAAATGGGTAGGTATGTGAGGGAAAGCGATTATGACGTTATATCCTAAATGTCACAAGATAATTAACATAACTAGTTCCAGACTAGTTTATGTCAATTATGTGGTGTTAAATTGTTTATGGCGCGTAATTTACAATAAACTTAACTCTAATTAGGACGCAATAAGTGATTACGAGGGGCTAGTGTTTATAAAGTATAAACACTGACCGGAGGCCACGATGAGGACGAGGAGATTAAGGATATTGAAATCAATGTAGGGGAAACGGATTTTACAATTTCTGTTGGCCTTAAGACCGCTAATGAATTGCGAATATTTGAATAACCTAACCTCAACCGAAGCTGACATTGATAATTTGCCCGTTTTTTTTGCGACATAATCCTATTATCTTAAGGGTCGTGGGGTGGGGATGAAATCTGGCATCACGTAACATAATTCACATTTATATCGCCCCAAATCGCTTATTGAATTAAATTTTCAACCCTGCTTTATGTACAGTGGCAATAAGGTAGACAATAAATATAATGAAAGAGTTGGAGTGGAAATGAAATGCGACACTTATTCTTGTTTATTAAAGACAAACAGGCGCGCGGGCATTTAAAAAAATATTACAACCTTTTATAGACATCATCATTATTTAACAATTAAGTATTAATTATTTGGTTAATTATAATTAAATACATCAAATCAGATTTGTAAAACTTCATTGTTTATGATTTAATTAAGCTATTGCGTAACCTTTTTTTTTATTGAAGTAAATATTGAAACAACTATTTTTTAAAGTAATTAAACCAAGCACCTAAATTATTGTAATCAATCATTCATCCATAACTTTAAAATTTATGAAATAGAACTTTAAATAATACATTAATAGTAGACCTCTAGTTGGTACCTATACCTACTATTATTGCGTATTATTTAATGTTCCAAAGGTGTACCTCTATCTGATTTAATATTTAAGAAGATAGAATTATATAATTAATTATTAATTAATTATAATTAAATATTTAATAATGGAGCCAACCGCAGAATCAGTTCAGGGAAAAAATGATGCTCCTACAAAAAAAAATCAAATTTGTCATTTGTCATTTTACATTTTACCAATCGATGTTTACATTATTTATGGAGGTGATATAAACATCTAGCAATAAAAATAAACCAACAATTTCACAATTTCAGGTGCCATTTAGACATACCTCAAAGGGTTCGCCGATTCCAATTTTTTTTTGTAGTCAATAATTTGAATTGTAAATAGATAATGAAATATGAATGAAACAAAAGTGCGGTAATTTTAAATTTAGTAAACAACTGAAAGTGTAGATGAATTATGATGTTTGATGACAGCATTAACAAGAATTTGTGAACTTTTAATGTTTTATACTCGCCAGTAAAATAAAATAATTATCATTAAAAAGAAATATAAAAAAATTTTAATATTTATTTATACCGAGTGATTTTAACCAACAAAACATTTTATTTTGGTTATTGTCATATAGATATTTTATTTGCTCACAATGATTCTAGTTTTTTACATTATATTTGTATTTTATTTAAAAAACTTATATGACTCAAAAGAAAAAATAATTGATGCTCCTATCATCTAGGCATAAAAGGGTTTCTTCACCAAATCCATTTCTTTAGTAAATAATTTGAATCATAAACTAGTAATGAGGGACATAAAAAGTATTTAAAACACTTACGTCACATCAGTATACAGCGCGAGTTCTTTCATGTCGAACAGACGTTACAGGAATGCAAATGATATACATAGGTGTAGATTTCTTGTGGAGTATTGATGATGGTTCTCACTACAGGTGGAGAATACATCCAAACACGCCAGGAGGCCGTACGAAATTACCCTAAGCAATATACAGAGTGCACACTAGCCTTTCGAAAAGTGGTATAATTTTGAACTGGGTAAATGTTAATGTCGTTCGTAAATTGTCGCTGTGACACTCCGAGTGCACTCTACTTTAACCACCTCGATGAGCACGTTAAAGTTTACTCGTCATGCGTAGATGAGCTCTCAACTATGATATTTGAAATATAATTTTTTTGCAATGGGCATTGAATATTTCACTTTCAAATAAAATTAACACTCTGTTGTGAAAGATTCAAATAGGAAAATAATGTTGTATGATAAGCGTATCGAATAACGCAAGTAAGTTTGTGACACATTAGCTGGATTGATAAAAATAGGAACGACTATTAGTAATAGTCAATTATTCTTGTCATCAGAAAATTACTTTTTTCAGGGTTTTACCCCAAAAACATGTAATCAGAACAATAGATATTTAAACAATAACTAACATTTCAAAAAACGTCCATGCAAAAATATCAATAAATGCATGTTAGCCACATCAAGAACAGAAACAGTAAAAAAAAAAGCAACTAATTTACACCAAACTTTACCTTTTGCGTTCATAAAATAGAGTAATTAAAAAGTCATGTGATGTTATACCTATACCTAAATCTACCTATATAAAAGCTCTAGGTTAATTTCGAACACACTCCAGTATTTGCTTTCCTTTTAACGCCTGTTGGATTTGAAACAACTCTCGCTGTATAACATGTACAAATAAAAATTCAATTAGAATAGGCGACGCATGTCGAAACATGTATCATTTAATAAGAATTTCATTATTTAAATTATGACATAAGCATCGACAAACATTTTGACGTGCATCACCTATTCTAAATGTATTTTTATGTGTACATGCGTTATAGATTTTTTAGATGGTATTCATTGATTGCATATTGGAAAGCAGAGTTCTATTTATATTTTTTACTATATACTTTTGGATATTTTATAATTTTTCAATCTAATTCGGCATTATTCCCATCAAATAATTTAAATTTTTTTAATATACCACTATTTCGCGCAGAATTTAATGTTTTAATGTAACATGTCACACGTTCTTGTTTTATTCCCTATCAGTTAAATAATAAAAAATAAAGAATACTTAGCTGATTTACTATTATTTTATTATTTAGTGAATATATTTTTCCAGTGATAATTAACTGGAAAAAAAGTAAATAAAACAACAAAATAATTTTCAATTTATTTTTATTTTAAGAATATTTTGTTTACCTTGTGCCTCTAATATATAAACTGGATAGGTACATTTTCCCCACGAATAACACTTTTTTTAAATAATTTCTGGAAGAACACAATAGAGATAGAATATGTCTAACTTGAGAACCATTTTTTCCCCGTAACTGTTCGTCTTTCAACACTTGCTCAATATATTATGGGTTCTTATCGTCACTATGTGTACATAAAATAACATCATTTTGCGAAATATTTAAATAATCTAAAATCTGCAAAAAAATGGATTTTAAAAATAAAAAGATCACTAGATTAATTGAAAGATTTTTTAAATATCCAACTAATTTTAAAATGTGTTCTGTACCTGCTGATAATTATGGTTTCTTTTCAATTTTATTTTGCCATTTTCAGTTGCGGGACTCATTTGCAAACTTCTGCTATAGTAAGCGAGTAGCCTTCGACTTACTGGACCACTTTTTGCTATCACTAGCATATTTTTGGTAAACCCTTACGTTTACCCATCTAAAAATATTGTTTCCATATAATTATACACAGAAATGAGTCAATTTGAAAACTAAATAAAATGTTATGCTGTTAATATAAATAAAAATTTTCTTTCAATAACACATAAAATAGATGTTTTATTTTAAAAATATTCCATACATCTCATGTAATAAGAAATAAAAAGAACATATTATCATTGCATAAAAAGGTGCACGTGATCTGTTAGTTTTATCTTTCAATCTTCTATTAAATTTATTCTATAGAAAATTTTTTGACAGTTCTAACAGCCATTTAAATTTTGTTATTTTTTGTCATGTGACACAAATCACCCAATCATTTCAACATTTAACTAATAACAATATTCAGGGATGTTTTCAATCACTATGACACCAAGACTTTGACAGCTTCATATTCCAAATAAATTTCAAAATGTCACGTTTTGGCAATTACATTAAATTTTATTAACTGTACCTTTACCAGCTGTACTTTTAATAAATAAATAATTGTTTTGTTGTGTTGCGAGTTATTTGATTTTTTTATCAAAAAATGTTCTGACCGAATATCCCTCTGACATTGACAAATGCCTCATAATTTTATGTCAAATTTCTGAGGCACGTTTGTTGGTAAGCAACGTGCTTTCGGTTGTCATAAAATTATTTCGTGCATTATCAATGTCAGAAGAATATTATAGCTGATAGTTTCCTTGGATATAATTGTATCAATAATGGAATTTATTTATCAAATAGGTATACATATTTCCTTTTTGTTATGTCACAAATTTTTAACCTAGAGACAAAACTTTCTTTAAAAATCTGTTTTAATGTCCTCTGTTCTAATTTATTATTTTTAATTATACCGTTAAAAAACTAACCTTTTGTTAATTAATATTGAAACATGCTTCTAAAGAAAATATCGCCACCAAACTGAAACCCTTAATAAAAATTCCTCCTAAAATGTGAATGAGGCAATAATATGAACAGAAAATTAAGGTTATATTACTATAGGAATGTAAAATTTTCATAAAATTTAAAACAAATAAATAAAATATGCCCTTACCTTTTACAATAATGTCCACAATTCACAACAAAAAAAATTGTCAATATAACGATCAAGCTAATACGACATCCCAACGCAAGAACCTAGATCCAACACAATTTCCTCACAACCCATGCCAAATAAATAGAAACTGCTCCAATTCAGTAAAAATGCACAAAAATTGTATTATACAAAATGCAAGGGATAAAAGCAGGTAGAATTTCGTAATTTCCAACGTTCAGGACCACTTACTGATGCTATGCTGAGTCGACGAGAATGATTATCTTTTCCCAACTTTCCACCTTCTATGTTTTAAAAGATTAATCATACTGGATGTCTTAAAAAATTGTTTGCTGTTTAATTTTAAATTAATAATTTTGTTATTAATAAAATTTTTAAAAATCAAGTGATAATGCCACAATAATGTGACAAAAATGTAATAGTATGTCACAATATGACACAAAAAAACATATTTTTTAATAGAAACAGTAATTAATTTTATTCCATAATTTGAGTAAAAAAATTCTTGTCACATTTAATCTTTTATTAATTAAACAATACGGAAAGTTGTCTACATATGGCAACATGGTTGCGATTCCTGCAGCTTGTGTAATTTGCAGACATATCGCAACCCTAGGCTACACCACTGGCGAACCGAAATGAATCATTGTCAATGTCAAGCTGAATACCGATAGTATCACACCCTTTTCGATTTTCTCAGTATGTCTCGGTTAGTTTATGTTCTGTGAGACAGGTGGCCGACGGTGGAGTCACCTATATCATAGAACTTGCAATCGCCACGATTTTCGCCGTTTAGTTGATTATCTTATACATGAATATTTCAATCAACTCTAATGCTAAAAAAAGTTTATCATAAATGATCATCATGATATTATATTAAAATTTAATAATATTTTAGTCCGGCTTAATCAAAAAACCTATGAAACGGTTTTTGAGCTTATAAAAAATACAATAGTGTTTAAAGAAGATTCAAAATTAAACTGTGTTATGTTTTCCTCAAAACAATATTTTTTTCTCGAATTGAAATAATTAAGAATTAAACAACTATAAATATGTTTGTATGTATATAAGGATGGATATATACAGGGTTTAATCTACTCATTATTCATATAGCAAAAAGCCCCAATAAGAAGAGAAGAAAGAATTAAACAATATTATTAAAAAATATTCTTGCCCTATTTCTAAATATTTGCAAAAATCAAAGTTTCTTTACCTCTGGTTGCACTAAATCTCATGTGTTTAATTATAACTTTATTGAAAATCTTAAATTTGAAATTTGATTAATGTATTATTATTAGCTAGTACTTTTTGGGTGATTGTGAATACAAAATGCCGGATAGATATATTTGCACATTAAATTTACATTAAACTGGATGGATTTGTATCATTGCTAAAATAATTGATATTGTGATTCAAAAGATTAATTACATGCATACATTATATCAATTAAAATATCCGCAGTTAAAAGAAATCAAGAATACTCTGATAGAATATTTTTCAACTACGAGTATATTTTCTCATATATTCAAAATTTTCCGAAGAATCCAGTAAAGAACAAAAAAGGAAATAACATACAGCTTTATTATTGAACAGATATTTTTATCACCCAACATCAAATTAATTAATCCAAATTGTATTGTATTAAATCTTCCATCCCGAAATCCTCATATACATACAATGGAACAGAATAACAGTTCAAATATTTTGGGTCGGCAAAACGTCATTATGCATTATCATTATACGGCCACATATGTGATAATGATTTACAGAATCTGATCATCAGGCGGACATAAAATATTACAATGAAATTCATTGAACATGGAATAGTTTATAATAATTTTACAGAAATGTTGACAGTATTCATTTAGAAAATGGGACATTTACGATATTGTTTTATGCGCGACCTGTGATTCACATCACTGTCTGTGTCGTATGCCTTTAAATGTAAATAAGAATCGACAGAGTATACCATAATTTTTATTTATTTATTATTTATTTATTTGTTTATTTATTTAATTATTTATTTATGTTGACAATATGTTGATTGAATTTTTTTTCCAATTTATTTGGTAAAAAGTAAGATGTAAATAAAATTGTTTTTAGAATTTATTTCAGTCAAATTTTTGGCACACTAACCTCCGTCAGTTAATAATAATTATTGTAGATGACACTTGTCAATAGACATATTTTATATATTTCTAAACAAATATCTAACCTCTGAAAAACTAATAATAAATTGAATATTTCAGCTTTATTCAAAAGATCAATTTCTGGCACACAGATCGTCACAATTTAATAATTGTAGGTGATACTTAGTAGTAATTTAATATAATTTCTGAATAAATGTTTAAATTATCAGAAATAATAAATTAACAGAAAATAATGACATATTCTAATTTCCAGAAATAATAAATATGAGTCGTCATTTATATTGGACAGTAAACTGCAGAATTGTATTTAGGCGTCAAACACACATTCGTTAATAACAACGCTAATAAATTATTGTTATAAAAATATGTATTATAATAAACACATGATATTAAAATTATAGCACCGTAAAGTTTTTACCGCAGTTACTCATCTTTCAATGTCAAACAGTCAATGAAAATTTAATAACTAATAATAACACAAACACACGTGATATAATTTTCTTTTTCTAATAATAATAATAAAATTGCATCAGTTAAAACTAATATCACTATCAAGATTAAAATTAATGTAGGAAATAAAATATTGTTTAAGATATAAGGTGTTGTAATAGATCAAAATATAAAAGGTGTACATTTCTACCTCAAGATTATTAAAGATTTTATTTAGAATTTTCCAACACAATTCCTACGGGCAGCAAATAAATATATATAAAACCAAGTAGATTTATGACTCGATTTTAAGAGTTCTCGACAAAACAATTTTCAAAAATTATATCTTATTCGAAATTGAAAATTAGAAAAAACGTATTTTTTTATATTTCTTTTCATTGATGGTGCATAACAAAAAAAAACATGAAATTACAGCCACAGAATTACTACATTTTAAATTCATAAATACTGAAAGATCAACAAAAAATACAGATCAAGGACACCTATGAAATTTGAATTAAAGTAGTAGCTATTTGTGTAACTAGCGCGAAAAATAGTACTTTTTTGCTCGAGATAGACACAAGATTTTTTTTACGGACATTTCAAATACGACCAAAAAATAGATGAAAAAAGTCCCCTTATTCTCTGTGTGAATGAGCTATTATTATCGCTCTAAGCGATTCCATTATCTAATTAGCCATGTTAGACCGGTTCTAATATGTTCAATTATCTACTTTTCTGCTCTACCAGAAACACTGACTTTCGCTCGGTGAGCGGCAATGATTTTCTGTTCACCCAGCGACAATGTCTTCTCTGCTCGCTCAGAGGCAAACACAACTTTTTGCTCTCAACTGATATGAATATATTTACGTTTTACTGAATAATGTAAGCACTAAAGAAGTCATAACAATTGCTTAATATTTTACCTCCCCCACCACTCTGTAGGCATAGACGCATTCGTGTCTTTAAATTTTCAAAAATATTGTGCAATGCCGCTGGCGTAATTAGCTTGATTTCTTCAGAAATTACATTTCGCAACTGAGATTGATAAAATTGAGATTTTGTGAATTACTTCGATAAACCTCGTTTTTCAAGTGTGAAAAAATTAAAACCTCCCAATATAAGGTGAATACAAGAACATACCGGAATCTCAAAAATAGCTGAAGGCGACGTAAGCACTCTTCTTTTATTATCAAAACTTTAAAATTCGGTGACTTTCGATTTCGATCTAGTAATTTTATTTTGACTGTGATTCATGCACACCTACGGCTACAAATAATAAATGTCTGTAATAAATCATGGGCGGAGTATGCGTTACTAAAATTTACGACTCGATCCTCACCGATCTGCCGCTCAAATAGTAATTGCTAAGCCTATGGTGCCGGAAACATCAAATATTTTTATTGTAATGAATTACGCTTTGCTCATCTAAGTTCCAAAAAATGGTGTCCTACTTTGATCCTCACAGACCTACTACTGCAGTAGTGTCGTACAATAAAACTTGGAGGGGTATGAACGTAGTTTTGATATTGACAATATTTTTTGATATCCCGATACTAGGACAAATTAAACTGAGAAATCAAAATGTTCGAACATGCTTGAGGAAATGGACATTGGCCGAACTAGATAATTGTTTTTCATTTTTGTTTTCATCAGTCCAGAAAATGGCTGTTCTTGGAGTAAGTTTTGCGAGAGCTTTGGAATTAAGATTGTTTGCCGGAACATAAAAAAGCACAAAAATAGTGCAAAAGGAATGGTTCCTTTCCAGTGCACTTTATGAAAAAATTTCTCTATACTCTGTAAATTAAAGACGAATAAATTGTGTACAATTTAACTTTCATAAGTTTTTTGTGGAATGAACGGTTTCGTCGCTAGAATGGACCATTGTTGAGCGTCTTGCGCAAATAAATGATTTAATCGCAGATGATGCTCAGTACCACAACAACTGCATTAAACAATAATTATTGCACCTGTGTGTACCGTCATCAAAAGGTCCTCTTGTAAAGAATACTGAGACTGCGATGAATACATTTATTCTTATCTTCAGGCGCATCCTGTAGAGTGTCAGTATTCTTTAGAGATTACCGTCCGTATAGGAAAACCATGCAGTAACAGTTTCTCAAGAAACAGGGTGATATTATTCTAATTGCACTAATTGGTAAGAAATGTCTAGTGGTATGCTTTCAAAACACAGGATATAAAATATTATCAGATGTCTGATAGAACGAGAAGAAAAGTAATGAGCAGGAGGATCGTCGACGTATTATAGACACAGTTGCGACAATCGTTCTGGAGGTTATTCGTTCAAAAGCTTATGGAACGACTCAATATATCCTATCAGATAAATTTTTTCAAAGTATTGAGTCCGACATACCTGAGACTCTACGGTAGTTTCCTGGACAATGTTATATTGGAGAAGAAGCATAGGTCTGTCAATAAATGAAAGAAAGGAGTATTTCTTTGGCACACTGTATTGTTTCCGTTGCAAAACCGAAATATTTTTTGTCACCAGTACAAATCAGATTGACAGTATTTATTTTTAAAAAGTATGGAACATTTTTCAAACCTCAGCCGTAATGCGCGATATATTGGATATCAATGATAATGCGTTTTCTCAATGATAATGCTGATTTTAATCCCCAGACTTTGGATGGTTATAACACTTTCCATGCTATGGGTGGCATCCAATGTATAACTTCTGAAAATACCTTTCAGATCACGACTACGATAAAAAAACCGCCGTATACTCTACTTCATGATTGGTGTGGAAATGAATATATTTTTCATGAATGCGCATGCGCATGCGGAACAAGAATTGTTAGAATAAACCAGATATAGAAAAAAAAATGAGAATTGAAGTTTAAGTTGTATTATATGCATTACTTTTGTGGCGATTGTGAAATATATGTTTTTTCAATGACTGCGCTTGTGCTTGTGCAATAGAAAAACTATTAAAAATAATCTCATATTTTGGAAAATAGCAGAATTGAAGTTATAGTACATTTTTGCGTTAATTTTGCCTCAAAATTATAATTTTAAATAAATCGAACAATTGACCCAACTTTGCGGCACTCCAGCGGCGAAATCTTTCATTCAACAAAAAAGCTTATGAGAGCTAAGGGTACATTTACAACCAATTCGGTACGAGCACGATCTGCTGGTGGATTGTAAATTGGGTTTTAAGCATATCTGGTTGAATGTATTTGTTTATAATAAAATTTTTAGTCGGCACGACCTTGAATTGCACTTCAGGTTTGAATTGGATGCTTGCAAATCGCAAATATTCAATTCAATTGCGGCACAAATTTCAAATTGCGCATGCGTATTACGACACAAATTTATTGTTTATATTTAAAATCGGTTTGAGATTTGAGATTGGAAGATTAGATCTTTTAGTATTAGAAAATATGATGTTTTTAGAAGTTATGTTAAATAATTGTAATTATTTAATCAAACTGAATTTGCACACACGTAATATTAAAAGATCTCAACACATGGCAGCTTCTAACTCATTATAAATGACCTAAATTTTATCACGGCACAATTCACAATCCGTTAGTAAATTGTGCCTGTAGCGAATTGGTTGTAAATTTACCTTAACTTGCAGAGAATTTATCCCTCTTTAATTTAGGGATGAAATATTTTTTTCGAAAAGTGCAATGGAATTATTAAAATTATTAGTAAAATACCATTATTTTTGCACTTTTTTTTCTTTTTATCAGGTTTCGGCAAAAAAATCTCAGTCACAAAATGTGACCTCGAAAATAGCTCCCACCAATTTTTATTTGTCAAAAGTATGTTTTAATTGATTGTCATCTACATACACGTGTATTTTATAAAATTTAACATTGCCGATGTGTACGTCACAAATCATAACATTTTTGTCAATTCAGGGGGTTATAAACTTTTGTAAGAACTTGCTACCTAATATCTGGATTCATTTTATGTCGTTATTTTCTGGGACATTAAGGACAAAAATAATATCTCAATCATTACAATCCTATCAGCAGATAACAAGTGAGACACAAACAATGAAAATGTCCTTTTGTCAAAATCAAGTGAAATGTTTTATTGAAAAAAATTATTTGTGAATTTTAGCGAAAGTTATATTTAACCATTTTCAATAATAATTCATTATTGTTAACACTGACGTAGTTTTCCGCAAAACACCAAAACACTCGACGCGCGTTTCGTGTACCAAGTTGGCATCATCTGGAGATGATTAAAACTAGCCTCATGCTAACAAGCTACTCTATTTATACCTAAGCTTTTGTCACGGTTCGATGAACCGTGACCCAATAACCAATAGAGCGGGGATTGGCCCACTATCACTATTCATACAATTTCTACACTTAGTGATTTCTAAGCTTTTGAAAGCTTGGAAATCACTAAGTGTAAACATAGGTTCACCGAACCGTGACAATAATTTAAGTACAAATAGGGTAGCATAAGGTTAGTTGTACAATTCCTGATGATGCCAAATTAGTTGACGAAACGCGCATCGAGTGCAATATATAGTGTTAGTGGAAAACTACGTCAGTGTTATCTTCGCATCAAAGGTTCCAACTCATTTCAGGACTTTATTATTGTTATTTAAACATATGTAAAATATTTCACTTATAATTATTGCAATACTGAATTGAAGATGAATATAATAGTCATGAATAATGAAAAATAAAGTAAATATATAGCAATGTTTACATATCATTTGAGGTTAAAAATTGAATAAGTAAGGAAAGTAAACATTTACTCTCAATACAAGTTTTATAATTAATTACTACGCACAAATGATGGTGTCGTTGTGGTTGAGTGGTAAGAACACTTGCCTCTCACCCAATACAGTAGTTCTAATTAGTATTATATGAAATAGGAAATAAAAGTATTAAATTGGAATTGGAATTGGAGTCTCGGGTTCGAGCCCCGGTCGAGGAGCTTGGATTTTTTCCAATCCAGAAATTAATCCTAGCGTACTCGGACATTGGGTGTGTGTCCATTGTCTCTAAATGTGTATCCCTCTCCCACACAAGGTACCTTAAGGTACCTTTAGAGATACAGGGGTTGTATATCTGTGGTGTTTAATATTAATTATTTCTTTTAAATATATTGTGTTAGTACAATAACAACAACGGCGCCAAAAATAACATTAAAACAAATGACCTAATTGTGAATGAGGATTAATAAATAAAGAAAAAGTATTTAGTAAAAACACCCAAGTCAAAAGACACTCACATTTTAATTGGTTAAATAATCTTCTCAAACCAGTTGATTTACCTTTCTAGGCATCTCTTTAAGCTCCATTTTAGTTTTGAAAAGTGAAATTTTGAATTTGTTAAAGTGTAAATAAGGCCGCCGTTTTTAAAACTTAGTTTAAATACTTAGGTCATATCATGTTTTTGAAAAGAGGATACCCGGAAGTGTTTACCAAAGAAAAAAAAACAATTTGCGAATGTACACAAGCGAGTGCCAACTGTTAAACGTTAGACTATGGTTCATATTATACTGAAGATTCTGTTAGACAACATTTATTTTGAAACTCGAACTTTGGCAACGACTGAATATAATTGGACACGAGAGTGTAATATGACGTCGTAAATTCTATTTTAAATTCCAGATTGTGCTAAATCTGTACGAATTTTTTATTAGGAACTTTATGCGATTTATCCTTTGGGTCACATGATACACAGGGTGCAGTGGAAATGCAAATTAAACACTTTTAAATATATTTACTTGTCATTTTTAAATTTTGTGGATATTTATGTTAGTTAATGCAAGTTAAAAAGGAGATAATTAGTGAAACTAAAATAAATGAAGATCGTACAACAATCATCAGTACATAAAAAATGACAAATGTAAATCATATGTGCATAAATATAGATGACGTGACACGTGATTATTTTAAACTACTTGTATTACCTGTGGTGTTTAACTAAACCAATAAGATAGAAATATTTGGAATTTGTTTACTAATGAATATGGTTAAACCACATTTCAGTTGAACTCGGTTTAAAATCCAAGGTTCCGATTATTCCAACAATGATGTTTTAAACCGAGTTCAACTGTACTTTGGTTGAACCATGTTCATACAACTGGCCCTAATAGTAATAACATGCATAGTAAGCATGTTTCACTTCAGTTACAATGTTTCTTTATGAACTCTCATTGCTCCAATAACCAATAAACAAGCCAGTTTTTGAGGCACCATTTTTAATGAGTTCCGCAAAATAGTGTGTGCAGTTTTTTATTTATAATTTAATTTCGTATAAAAGTGAACAAAAAAACAACGTTTTGTTTGCAATACGTTATTTATTGGCGATGATTACATTTTTAACGTTAGAAATAGTATGTCATTATTTTATTAAATATTCGCATAGCCATGTATGGAAACCACTAATATCATGTGTGGAAATCGTCCACCGAATTCTGTCAATAAATGGGATATCAAGTGAACCGTTCTACCAAAATTGGTATATTAAACAAAATTTTGACTTACTTAGCCTTCAATATGAAGAAAACAGAGGGTACGGACCAGTGGCGGCTGGTGGATTTATGTTGTACAATATCTCAGTATTGGAACATGGAACCCAAGCAATATTTGAAGGCACAACTATCCGTACTGATTGAAGAAATTTTGCAGAAAAAAATTGAAAAAAAAAATGAGAAGAAAAGTTACAAAAATGCGCAGTCTCCCCAGATTCCTTCTAGACCATTAGTAAAATCTTTGCAAACTATTTTTTTTTCATAATCAGAAGGAAAACTTTTTTACCTCGTTTTTTATGGTTTTCGAAAATTTTGATTTTTTTGTAAAATTATGACATTTTGAAATTTACACAATGAAGAACTTAAATTTCAATTTGTCATAACTTTACAAAAAAATCAAAATTTTCTAAACAACCAAAAAAAACGGGTGATAAATTTTCCTCCTGATTACTAAAAAAAAAATAGTTTGCAAAGATTTTCCTTATGGTCTAGAAATAATCTGAGGAGGCTGGGCAGTTTTGTAACTTTTTTTCTCAAATTTCTTTTAATTTTTTTTTCTGCAAAACTTCTTCAATCAGTGCTGATAGTCATGCCTTAAAATATGGTTGGGTTCCATGCTCCAATATTGAGATATTGTATAACCTAAATCCACAAACTGCACTGGTATGGACAACGAAGGTATCATTAGAATAATATGGAAGACTACAGTGAAATAACTGCACATTAAGTTCTATGAAACTTACGATGGGGTTATAGATCCCTTTTCTGATATGGGCTTTAAACACGAATTTCTCAATATAATCTGGATCTCCATTTGATATGGTTAGATCTTGAAAAAATGTCCCCGTCTAGGGGGCCGCCATACTGTGGCCAATCTAGTTACATTTCAATTTATTATTGATAAAAATTAGTGATTTTGCGTTAGTCACACTGGGTTTCGATTTGTCAATTGTCATTTTTGGACGATTAGTATATGTGATGTGCTGTGACTGGATTTATTAATTATTGTACTTTTTGCCTAATTTGTCAGTTTTATTAGATTTGTTCTGTATTTATTAATTTTTTAGTGGCATTCTGTGGTTATTGTTTAGTGTAGAACTTCTCTGTGCGCTTAATTAAAAACGCATTGTTTGGTTCTTGGTTGCGAAAGTTCCACCAGAAAAAAAAAAGAAAAAGGTGTAACGTTCACTCGTAAATCTGGTAGTATTCAAACACCAATAGGTTTTCTTTAAAAGCCGGATAGTTTTTTAATTTTTTATAATAAATCAAGTTGTTTTTCTCTTCTCAAATGTGAAATATTTTTTTTCTACAAATAGTGTTTAACTAATTTGTAAGACACGACTGTGATAATAACACAACTTATCGGCTAGTTGCCAATAATCAGTAGAAATATCACAAAAGAGTGCGAATAAATTGAAATAATTCAACAGTTTTTCGAGAACCTGTTGCTTAGCAATAGACACAAGAGCCCGTGGGGCTCAAGTGTCTATTGCTGAATGGCAACAAGTTTGAAAATAACCGGAGAATTATTTTCTAATTTATTCTCACTCTGGAATGGTATTCGAAAGATTATTTTTTTATGTTTAAATACAAAATATAAATATTGTCTGAACGTTATTTGTGGCATTCTCTAAGTTTTTCTTTCTCTTTTTTGGGACTTACTACCAGAGGCGGATATATGGGGGGGGGGGTTGGGAGGGCAGCGCCCCTCCCAATGGTTCTCAAAGTTGACCTGAGTTGGGAGATTGCCATCCTAATTGGGAAATGAAAAAAAGCTACAAAGTTGCTTCTTGCTAATAGTTGGTTTATCTGCAGATTTAAAATTGTATTACGATTATGCTTTATTTTGATGTGTATCGTGCTTTCTCAAGTAAAATCTATTGCCACTTATCTTGACCCATCATAAAAAAGAGAAAGTCAGACCCTCATAAATTGTAATTCCTGTCCTGACCCATTTTTAAGGTCTTAGTATTTTGTATAACGGTTTATCATAAACCCTCACCACCATTGACACATGTATTTAACAACATTTTTATTTGAAGATTTTAAAACGTAATGAATGATGAATGAATGCTGCAAGTTTGTGACCGAAACTTGGTGCTTTTTTAGGTAGGTAAATGCAGTTTATTTTTAAGTTCTTGTATTTGAGATAATTTTACTGTATAGGTAGGTGAGGAATGACAATAGGACAATACTGTACACTGTGCCTATTACTGCTTACTGTCCCGCATTGTCTTAGTAATATTTTTTAATTATTAAAATCAACTGCACACTTTTTATGAAAATGCAAACGCAAGGCCGTAGCCAGAAAAATATTTCGGGGGCAGACTTGTAGGTTCAAAAGCGCAAAATCTCGAATTTACTAAGAAAAAAAATACTTATGGCAAAGAATAATTTTTTAAAAATTATTGCAAAAAAATATGTTCCAATTATTCATTATTTTGAATTGAACATTTCAACATTTATATGAATATTATTGTTCTTGATTTGATGAAAATATTAAATCATTTTTTCAAATAGTATATATTTAAAACAAGTAAATATTTCTATGCAACTATATTTCATTGACTTTAATTATTTTTTCTCGATATATCTTAGCTAGGTACCTATATGGTTTGTAGATGTAATGAAACGGTCTTTTAAAATGTTTGTTTATAAAATATCGTAAGAGAGAGAATGTGTAGTAAGAAAGGGATAGGTATCTGAATTGCAACGCCATTTTTAGAAAGACTTGCGAATACAAAATTATATTCTTAATATTTTTTATTTTTCTACTTTTAATTTTGATTTTTGAGAACTTGTTCCTTTTCTGACTTAGTGGCATTGGATGAAACAAAATTGGTCAAAAAATGGATAAGTTTAACAATGTGCGGAATGACTCTTCAATTTTATATTGTTAACCTTCATGATTTTAACAATAAATTATAGTTATCAACTAATAGTCGATACACGAATGGAATTAAAATTAATAAAGGGAATAAATTTCCCTAATAAACTAAAGCAAGCCTACAAAAAAATAGTTAAGGTTACAACTGCACCAGTTGGGAAATTGAACAGGTCAGCACCCCCAATACAAGTGCTGTCGTTACGCCTCTGCTTACTACCATATGAATAAAATTCTTCGTTATCTAAAAAATATAGTTAGTTACCCAGTATGTTACTGGAAAAATAAACCTGCGCTTGCGACTTTACGTCAAAAGATTAGTCAGAGAGTGCTTTTTGACAACTAATATGAGACACAAAAATAATAACCTAACGTTTTGGTAAACGAATATGTTTCCTTTTTCAAAGTTATTTAACTTTTTTTAGAATATGTCAAGCGTGAAACTTGACATATATATTTTTTGTTTATATAATATCCATAGATACTTACACAGAACTGTTGATACTTATAAATTATACATTATATATTATAAAGTAGAAGTTTTTCTTTTAACATCGGTAACCACGTTATACCAAAATCTACAGAGCAATGGGATAAACATTTTTCTTCATTCAATAATATTATTGCCGATTCCTTAATTTTTCTTTTTTTGCTGTCCGCTTTTTTCATTAAAGTTTTTGCCAAATCCCAGTTTATTCTATATCCATTTTCCCAAGCATGTTCGCAAATTATCGATTTTTCAATTTCACCCTTTCTAATATAACTTTTATGCTCACTTAACCTTACATAAATAAATAACTGAAAAAGGAAACAGATTCGTTTTCCGACACGTTAGGATATTATATTATTATTTTTGTGTCTCATATTAGTTGTCAAAAAACACCCTCTGATTAATCTTTTGACGTAAAGTCACAAGCGCAGAGCTTTATTTTTCCACTAACATACTAGGTAACTAACTATATTTTTTAACGTAGGTAGGTTAATCCCATATGAGTAATAGGGAACTTGCACATTTTTTTTTACTTCATAAAAATGTTCTACAATACTAAAAAATAAGATATGCAAAATATGACGTCTTAATTCCCAATAATAAATTTGTTATAAATTATTAAAGTTTCGCGCGCGAGCGAACCGTTTCAAACAGGTTCAAAAGCGCGGGAGTAGTCGTGACATCACATCATACAATTTACAAGCGACGACGGAGATCCCAGCACTCGACCGCTTGATTTCAGATAAATTTTAAGTGTATACTTAAAATGGAAACAAAAAACTCCTTATTTTAAATATTGCATTGTACCGTTGTGTAAGAATACTACAGTGAAAGTGCCAGATAAAATATTTATAATATTGCCAGAACATAAGATTCGTCGATCAAAATGGCAAAAACGTGTAGAAGAAATGAAAAAGACATTTCACAGAGCAGTAGTAGGTCTCTACATGTGTGTGAAGATCATTTTAATGTAAGTACATTATTAAATACTATATGTCTATCTACTAGTTTTTCGCAGGCGGGCAATAAAATATTCCGAATTCCGATTTATTGAATTTTAATTAGGGTAGGATTAAAGAAAGAATATGTATACAATGTTAGAAAATAAGATTAGTAGATAGAATGTAATTTAGTGATACTAAGTAAAGGTAATTTCCTGGTGCGAAAGTAAACAGCTATTTATTATTATACTCTTCGCAAATACGATTACGAAGAGTGTATTGCATTTGATCGGGACATTTCTAAAATCGTTAATATCTACAGAGGGTTGCAATTTTCAATGTGCTACTAAAATTGAACTAATTTTCTATAGGACACCAAAATGCTGTAAAATATACTACCACAAATTTTGCCTACGCAGTCGGCATCATCGGGAGATGAAAAAAAAGTTGAAAATTAAATATGTGATCAATATATTAGGTATTGTAAGAATGAATCTTAGTTTATACTATAAAATATACTGCCACGCGTTTCGCTAATACAGTCGGCACCATCGGGAGAGAAAATTAAATATGTAGTCAATACATTAGGTATTGTAAGAATGAAGTTTATAAGACAAACACAAGATTCTTTTCAAAAAACTGCGAAGAGTATCCTACAGAATGTGCAACAATTATATAAAAGTTCAATAACACTACTGTCTGCGATGAGTAAAATGTTTACCTCTAGTAAAATACCTTTCCCTTGCCCTTTAATTTATTCTATTCAAATCTTACATTTATCTATTATGTGAATGATAACACGACACAATCACTTATTTCCCTTGCCCCAAAACATAGTACGAAAATACCTACGATAGGTAATTATACATTTGCGCAACATTTCCTTTGCAGCAAATGTCTTCGATAAAGACACTTTACGCGTGTGTACAAAAAAAACACGAAAAATATAGAAGTGGCTGTTGTAAAGAATTACCCTAAATTCTTTCAAACATAAGACTAAGTCTGCTAAAAATGCTTAGTTGCGACTAAGCATTTTGTAGTTATTTCTTTTTATTCCGTGATCAAGTCATAACTATTTTATGTTTATAAATTATTACTAAAAGCTAAAAAAATACATACTTCTCTGCCTTGACCCCGCGGACGTCTCCAAGGGAAAATCTTTCACTATTTTGTATAAAAGATGCCACGATAAACATATCCACTTTAGGCAAATTATCAGATTGGCCCTTTGAAAAACCTTGATCAGTCATTTTAAAATATCTGTACAACTACAATAAGCGGTACTATAAAACACAATTATATATTTATATCAGAACAGTCACTAACAAATCAACCACAGTCTAATAACACCATATTGTACATATGTTTATATAGAATGTCATACTTTGTTAATTTGTTTGTATTATTATTTTTAAGTATTTTATGAATGAATTGATTTTTAGTTTTCTTTTTTTCTATATATATATGTATATATTAATATAAATCTTACTCTGTACCCCATACAAGTTGTAAATAATCTACTTAATTGTGAATAAAGATTTTAAATTGGAATTGGAATTGGTAAACATCTGATTGTGTTGCTTCCCGGCGCGATGACTACCGAATATTGTATGGTGTGACGTCACAGTCAATAGTAGCTCGTTTCGGGCCACTTCAATTTTATCGCTGTTTAGATCCTTCATACTGATCGCGTGGAATTAGAAATCTTATTTTTTTTGTGAAGTACACGTTTTATTACAACGTTACGCTATGTTTTTTAGTATTATTTTTATTTTTAAAATTATAGGCAAGTTCCCTATTATTCATGATAAGGCAAACAGAAAAATTCTCATAAAATTCCTTTATTAGTGTGACCGGTTTCGTGAACAAGTAAATTACTTCACATCTTCAGACACAAGAATTTTTATTTTTTTATTTATAAAAATTCCTGTTGTTGAAGATGTGAAGTAATTTACTTGTTCACGAAACCGGTCACACTAATAAAGGAATTTTATGAGAATTTTTCTTGTTTGCCTTATCATATATTTTTTAAGCCCCAAAAATATCTTAAAAGAAAGACAAAATATACTTTTTTACTTTTTTTCAACAATTGTCTCAATTTAAATTATATAAAGTAAATTTATAGTGAATCAAAATTAAACTGTGTAAAAGTTTTGAACATGAAAACAAAATTATTGTAAATGTTTCGTCCGTGACTGGTATATTTTCTTTTAGTTTGTAACCCCAAAATGATTATAGTTTGTATGATAATTTTTTCCACTGCCGTTGAACTAAATCGTTTTTGGTTCATTTTTTAAAATTTAAGACAAAACTGGTGACAGATGTCAAAACCAGAAAACACGTCTATGTACAAAAACAAATTACTACAAAATATTCTCAGTAGGGTAATATAATTAGATTATTCTAACTATAATAACAATATAATTGGAAAAAATTAAACACTTAATCAAAAAAACTGCTAAATGATTGAAAAATTAAAACATTAAAAAATAATCATGGAAATAGACTAACGTGTGTGGTAAAAACGATTTTAATCTCCGCAGTCTCATAACCTTCTATAATTGGTTAATATGAAGCCAATATAAATTGTTCACAGTATGGCAGCTTATATGTAGGGGACATTTTATTAGTATTGAATCAGAAATCCAGATTATGTTAAGAAATTCGTGACTTTAAACCGGCACGGGAAATACGTAATTCTAAAAGAAGAGGATTGTAAAGCGATCGAACAAAACGGAAAGTGAGCTCTGAGCTCTGCAATATTTTTCTCAGAACTTCAGAAAATTATTAATTTGTGGGACGAAGCTACACCAAACGGACTACAAAGAACATTTGATCATATCGCAACTGTAGAGTTAGCTTGGAGAGGAAGTAAGGCTAGTGCAATACCGGGTACATATGCATATATTTAGTGGCGCCAGTGGTTACTGGCGTACCAGTAAAATAAAATTTCATATGTAAACTTTTGCTGGCCTGCAATTTTTTTCACTGCACGCTTGGAAGAAAAAAGTTAAACTCTGTTCATTTAAACTTTGCAGCGTTAGCTAGGATAGAGAACAAATTGCGCGCTGATTCTTGATGCAGACGGTGGGCAGATGTACACAAGTGCAAAGTTCCTATAGCGGTTCATTTTCATGTTTATTTTGTTTCATAAGCATCGGTCGTAGTTGGATGTTTCACTTACTTAAGTCCAATCCAACACTGCAAAGTTTAAGTGAATAGAGTTTAGAGGTTCTAACTTTTCCATACGCCAGTAATGACTTATGTGCCACTACAAATAAAATTTGCAAGTGTAAAAGTAGGGTATATATACCGCCCCTCTCCTCCGTCCTTGATCACATACGTATACGGGCATATGTTTCAAGGTCTTTGCGCCGCGGATTGAATGTCTATGACACACGTGTACGCGCGCCTTTGTCAAGGTCGTTGTTTTCTATTCCTCCGACCTCGATCGTACACGTATTAAGGTCGCAGCGTCTCATGCTACCACTCTTAACATGTGGATTTGAAGGATAAAAAATATGTGTGTATTCGTGAATGGTGGGGTTTCGTGACGTAACTATGTGTTTGTAATAAATGGAGACGAAGTTGCGATGTAAAATCATATTTGTTTCGAATCGTCTACAGTTAATAGGTTTTGTGAGCATAGTGTTGTGATCTGAATATTTCTAAGTGAGCATTATTATATATTTTGTTGCAATTCTTTCACTTTATACAAAACTGTTTAATTAGACATGTCTGCAATTTCTGATATTGATTTATTAGCAATTAATGAACTTATCAATCAAGATACTTATCAGATTGTGGAACAGAGACCGATTTCTTCATTAATTATAAATAAGGCTTACCTAATAAAAAACATATCTCAGGTCAATACGCGGTTTGGAAAATCGCTCTTGGTAAATTTGTTTGATGAGAGTACAATTACACCGTTTAAATCATTTTTGCCAAAAAAGAGTTGCAGAGGTTCTAAAGCCGGATATTATTGATAAAATAAATTCAGTAAAAGACAGATACACTTTGACTTATTTAGGTGAGCGCACTCCCATTTATCCAGGTGCAAAATCGAGTTCTTTATTAAAATTCTCTATTTTTGAATAATTTTTGTTATTTCGTAACAAAGAAAATAAATAAATTTATCATCATTTAGGATTATTTTAAAGTAGTAACTAGTTAGTAATTAGAATAGAGTGAAAGAAAGTTTATCATAAAACATAATGCTATTAGATCACTCATTAGCTCATATCAGCCAAATAAGTCAAAATTTACTTTAACAATTCTACGGTAATAGCATCCATGTAAGTCATTTAATAATATTTTATTTAAAATCAAAATTTTTACATCTAATTATTTAATTTCCAGACAAGTAGCAAATATGTGGATGTGTTATTCAGCTGAAGGATGGGTAAAAGCAGAAAATATTGGTACATCTATTCAAAGGTTGTGTTCTCAGTTAAGCGATCTAAGTATGGAATCGCTACATGCCGCAAATTATGATCTAAACTATTGTTTCGATAATGATGAAGTTCAACGTCTTATGGATGATTCTGAAAAATACAACTTGGGTGCAAACACATGTAAAAAATATATTAGAGGCATTTTAAATTTAGATGAATTTTGTGAAGAAATGGTTCAATTGGATTTGAAACGTTATCTGTATGAAATAGACAATTATTTGCCAAAGGAAATTATTGAAAAATACCATCTAGAAGAACAATCTGAAGATGATGAAAACACAGTCAATTAATTTGCATATATTCATATTTTCACTGAAATGTATTATTAGAATGTGTTTATAATAAAACATTGTGTATATTCTTATTTTCACTGAAATGTATCATTAGAATGTGTTTATAATAAAACATTGTATATATTCTTATTTTCACTGCAAATGTATTATTAGAAAATATTTATAATAAAAAAAATGAAATATGTGTGTATGTTTTTTTATTTTCTCTAGTTGCAGGTTAAAATCAAATAAATAAAACACTTGTTTATAGATTACATATATTTTTTTTATTACATATTTGCTCAAATTACAAAATAATTATTACAATTAAGCATTAAATAAACATATTAATACAATAATTTTATATTTAAATATACAATACATTTATTAAGAAATTGATCATTTAGTAGAGCATTGTGATCATAGGAGATGTTTTACTTGGAGCCAACAAAACCATTTTGAACAGAACCATCTAAGGCGCTGTAACTTAAGTATGCATCATGCAGTATAAGGGCATATACTCGAGTTTGTTCTGGAAACTTTGTTTTCCTGGTTTCAAATTCTATTTTTATGTCAACAGTTGATGATTTCATGGCATCCGGTTGGTGTGAGCAATCAAGGACAAACAGCGGATTTTTTCTGAATTCTCCAAGATCCATCATCGGTTCACCCATATCTTTGTCATAATAACTACGCTGGAAGCTTTCATAGGCATAATAAGCGGCAGAATCCAGTTTCTTATCGAAATCTAAATTCCAACGTTCATATGGGAACACTTCAGAGTTTAAATATAGACGAATATTGTTAATATCTGCATGTATAAACTGTGTGATATTCTTTGTTCTGTCATTGGAATAATTATTGTTTTGAAAACCTATAATGATATAGCGTGGCCTCTCGAGACTGCTAGTGGTTTTAACAGCCCATATATCTGAGGCTGTATCACGCAAACTAGGTAACTCATAAAGATCCCACATGCGGTATGCCATTTTAACTTTAGCATTGTAAGCACTCTTATTAATTCGATTCAATAGTTTAAGCTTTTGACGATCTTCAGGTACAATATGTCTTATCTTCCATTTAATCTTGTTAATTTCCAATTCAGCATCCACCTCCCCTATGTATGAGTCTTTAAATGTGCGAGCTATTATTAAAATTAGCTCCTGCTTTGTATTCAAAATACCTTTAGTGTAATCTTCAGCAAAACCCATAAGGTATTTAAGGGGCAGTTTACCACTAAACACGTGACTGACAGTGTCTAAAATATCTTGCTTTTTTTGAGTTAGACCCCAACCTGAAGTTACTAGCAAGCGTGCGTGTGTTTGACCATATGAAACCATACTTTTCATCGTGGTAGTAATACCTGGTTTTCGAACTACAGCCACTTGTTCACCACCCATCTCTAGACGTATTTCTTCAAATAGAAATGCTAGTGCATTATTGGATAGATAACATTGTTTAGTAGCATCGCTAGGTGTAAATTTTCCTTCTATGTATATGTAACTTTCTGCGATGTCAAGTATCAGATCTTGAAAATTAATTGGAATTCGTATTTCATCCGAATTTCTGTAATATGGCGAGCCATAAGGTTTATATGTATGTTCGTGTAGACTAATTAGTGAATGGTCAAATACTGGCTCGTCAAACACTTCAAGTTTATCGCTAGTTGCAATAACCACCATCGTTATTTTTAATTTTTTCTCAATTTCAATCCAATAGATTTGAGAAAGTTACGATCTCCGGCTGACAATCTATGTCTTAACTGTTTAAGGTGTGCACGTTGAATGAATCTACTTCCACATGCGTTCTTCTTTTTATCGATATTATTATCGAGTATATTATATTGGTGGTTTACCTGTCGCTGTCGATTATTATATCTGAAACCCATTTGAGTGGTTGTGATGTTAAAACTTCTTCAATTCTAACTTTACAATAATTTTTTCTCCTCGAAAATCGATTAAATCACCGTTGTCATCCAATATGCTTAGAGTAATGTTATCGATAAACTGACGTCCTTCAGGTCTAACAGGTAAATATATGATATTAGCAGGCTCCCTGGTAAGTTTGTAACCTGGTTCTACATCAATGTCAAACTCAAAGATTGTGTGTGATTCATCGGTATTCAAATATGCTCCAGAAATAATGTTGCAATCTATACGTATCATTCTTACTTTCATAATATCAACTGGAAGTGTTGATTCGTAAACTCTATTTGGATATAAACGTATTGCTTCAAATCCTAGTAGGCTACCAATCGAGTTTGGTTGCGTAAAGTCTATTTCATACTTTGACCAAATCTGACATTTTAATGTGTTGTTGTTTGCCCGTATCGAGAGTGTTTTTTCGAAATCTTTTTCATCAACATTCATAGCTTTCAATATTGCTCGATAGATTTCATTAATTTCATAAGCTCCTAGAGGTATGTGAATATTTGTTGTGGATGCAGCCTTCGTATTAATTTTATAGCAAAAATTGTTATTACATTCATCCACATTAAATATAGAATTGTAAGAGTAGAACCCTATTAAACCTAACCCATAACGACTGGCTGTATCTAGTTGAATGGGTGGATAAAAGTCTGTACTAAGCACGCTTGAGCGGCTCGTTACTGTGAAGGTGTGCGACATGACTGATTTATTTAGAACGTGTTCTGTTGCTTTATTGTGTGTTGCAACAGCGGTGTTGTAATCTTCTCTTCTTTGCTGGCGATGGTGACATGTTTATCTCATTATTGCTTGAGACGTTTATGTCATTTAATTTACAGTAGCAGCAAAATATTCTTCGAGGTGGTGGACCGTCATTTTCATCAACAATAGTGGTTTGACCATCATCAGAGAAATGATCTTGACAATACTGATATTTTAATATGTCAATATCATTTTGAAGGTGTGTTGGTAACTTATCCCATACTAACGCAATTTCGTTTGATGCGCATGCAATCATAACTTCCTTCGGCATATCTGCAAGTTGATATTTGCTCATTTTCCTCAGACTGCGAAGTCTAGAAAATGCAATTAGTGAATGTCCCATTCTTTTAATGTTTTCTCTGTCAATCGCTGGTGTGATAGATGTTTGCTCCATAGTGTCACTTTTTCGTTCTTGAAGATAGAAACTTTAAGCACAAATGTCCACACCACACTGTATTAAATTTTTGCTGACGCTTGTAATTATAGCAGATTTTATCAATTTTCTTTGAACCGGTGTGGAAATATCGAACTAATTCTATGGGTGGGGGCAAATCACCAAAACTATCAAAATATGTGACTAAACCACCACGTTTCTTATATGCCACCCAATGCGTCCCAGGACCGTCCACATGATCTAAATTGATGATTGCGGCTTCATTATAATGCGGGCCTGAATTTGGAAGAATATTTCGCATAAATACACCTCGAAAATAAGGTATCTTCATCCTCTTAGCATAATATCTGAGATCAATGTCGGTTAGAGCTCTCTGGGGCAGGGTGTCTAATAGTTTTTTGAATTTTGCGGTTTTAAGTAAAGCCCCAACCCTTTACGATATGGTTTCAAATGCAACCCTTTACCGCTTTTTCCCATGGCGATCGCCTCCATATGTCTGTTGTGGCGATTTGCTTCAGCTATCCCTTGTCGGCTCGTTTTCACAAGATTCACTGCTTTAGCAATACCCGATGCGCCTCCAGCTAAAGCACCCAATGCAGATAAGCCAGCAAAAATAGGTATTAAAGGTAGAATTCCTCCAACTTTCGGTATCGGAATTATGCGAGGTGTTCGAATTTTTCGTTTTCCACCTGCTGCTTTTATGTGATGTCGCGCAGCTTGAAGCGCAATGTGCATAGCTTTCTTTGTATCTTTTACAACATTTCTTTTACCGCCAGCTTTCCGTAATACATCGCGCACCTTGCGAACTATTCCCCCACCGAAAGCTATTTTTCTAACCTCCTTCTTGCCGTTCTTCTTCTTCTTCTTCTTCTTCTTTTTTTAGAATATTCTTTCTCTTTGAAATATTAGGTAATGTTGACTTACATCCCATACCAAGATGTCGTTTTCCTTTCATTATGTTCGTAACTAACCAAGCGGCTGCTTTTTCTCCAATCGTGGCGTCTTTGGATTTAACTCGTTTCCAAGCTGCCTGTTCAAGTTGATAGTCTGCTTTGTGTCTGGCTGCTATATCTTTCTGTGTGTATGCAATATCGTGTTCCTTGCACGCTATATCAAGCTGATTTTTTTCCGATATCACCATGTTTAAGTCTCCTTTCTAACTTGGTACCCGGCCCGCAATACTGATAACCTCCCGGTAAATGCAATTCAAATGGAAGCTTGTCAATCAGGGAATTAATTATACCCCCACCAATCTTTTTGTCGCGTTGATGTCTTTGATGTGTGTGTTGTGTGGTGATCAACATTTAAATAAGCCTTGTAAAACACACATCTATTTATATAGTCTTCAACCGCGATACAATGCGCATTGTCAAGCAGAAAGAAAAATTTATTGTAGATAATTTAGATGAGAAAGTGGGATTTGGGTATGGCGATGTAAATAAACGTCATGGACCGCTACTACCATCAACTGTACGATCTATTATAATCGGTCCGTCAAATTGCGGAAAGACAAATGTAATGATTTCTCTACTTACCCACCCTCTTGGACTACGTTTTTTGAATGTATATCTATATTCAAAATCACTAAATCAACCCAAGTATGAGTACTTACAGAACGTATTAACACCGATTAAGGGATTAGGGTTTTATACCTTTAGTAATAATGCACAAATAGTTGAACCATCCGAAGCCCAGCCTGAGTCAATATTTATATTTGATGATGTAATATGTGAGAAGCAGGATGTTATAAGATCATATTTTAGTATGGGGCGTCATAGAAATGTGGATTGTTTTTATCTCGCTCAAACATATTCACGCACACCGAAGCAACTCATAAGGGACAATAGTAATTTCATAGTTATGTTTAAACAGGACGACATGAATTCGCACCACGTATTTTCCGATCACGTGTCACCCGATGTAACATTTAAACAATTTCAAGAAATGTGTGTAGAGTGTTGGAAAGATAAATATGGATTTCTGGTAATAGATAAGGATAGAGAAATACGTGAGGGTCGATATAGAAAAGGTTTTGATAGCTTTATATATCCTTGATGTATTTTAATTAAAACTTCAATCGGTCTATAGACATCATCATAGACACTTCGATAACAGAGTTATATAATAATTAAAAATGAATACCATCAAAGAGGGTAAAACCAACATTGATGCTGTGAATGAAATATGTCTGAAACGTAAGCTGATAGAAGCGACAGATGCGGTACGCAAGAAATTCAACTCAATTAAAAGTAGACATGCGGAGAACCAAATATCACTTGAGAAGATGTATGAACCTATAACAAAACCTTTAAAAGTTATATCCTCAGCGACAGATGTAAAATCACAAATTCAACCGCTACAAACAAAAACCTCGATTCAAAGGAGACATTCAAGAGAATCATCTGACATGGATACTTCTTTTAAAACCACACCTGATAGAAGCAAGAATGATGGTGAATATGATACACTACAAACGTCAATAATGGAAACACCTCCACCATCAATATTCGCCACCCCAAGTTCGGAAATTTCATTTACAGGTGAAGTACATGACATAGTCAGTAGGCACATAGGAAATTTAAAGTCGGGTGATTTTCATTATGATACCATATACGGTGTACGAGTAGATCCAAATAATGACGTCCTATTGATGGGTAATGCAGAAGTACGATTTTCTAATGGAAATATTGCGCTGTCGCGTGGTAAAAAAAAACTTGGAGTGTATCCAGGCAGTGCAGAGTTATATGATATAATGTTTCTGAGATATCCGCCGATTTTAAATAGCGGTGTGAATGTTAATCGCAATGAAGAGTTGAAGATTTATGGTAAAATATTAACAAAGACTAACGCGGCATTCAAGAATTATAAGCCTGATAATGGGTTGAACACATCTAAATGGAAGAAATTCCACAAAATTATAAAACCTTTGGTAACCTCTACAATGGTGACTAGATCGAAAAGTGGTTTAGGATTACATCATAAAATACCTACCCAGAAGATGTACACTGATAAAGATGTGGACTATGTATATTGGAATAAACCGAAAGAATTGGTGGACCGTCTGCGTTTGTTATGGGCCTCAAAAATGGCTGGTAACAATAATGTTAACAACGAAATATTAAGTTTAATCAATGAGATGAGAGAAGAAAAAATTGTGTATTAAAACTTATATTCCAAAGAGAAAAACGTATATTCATACTGATATAATTTCTTATATATTATATCACCCAGTATGTATAATAGGTGCAAATGTGTCTAAAACGAGTTAGATGTATTCAGAAATGGCTACTGTAAACACCATCGACAAGTTTGGTCGTAGAAAAAGCGGTAGTAAATCAATGCTTTTACGTGGGCCACCAGGTATCGGATTCAAGCTCACCAGTGATAAGCATTTTGATATTCAGAATAAACGTTTAAAGAATATTGGCTACCCGATAGACGAGAGAGACGCAGTGACATGTGAATATGTACATCAGTATATTGGTAAAAGCATACAAGAAGCGTCTAAAATAATTCTAGACACATTTCACAAATCTATGGTTGAGTACAATAAAAAAAATGAAGAGTTCAACACAACGTATGCGAATCAATTGATTGATGACATTCGACGTTATATTGAAAAAGAAATTTCTATCATCAAAAACATACTTAAAGAAAATCAAGATACTTTAACTGCTAGAGTAGCTAAAATAGATCAGACAGTCGCAGAATTTCATTCAGAGAACACGTCATCCGGCAGATTAGCGTTTCCTCCTGAATGGGATGACGCAGTATATATGTAGCGAAAAGAATACCTATATGCACGATGGCGTTTAATAATTGCAAACAACAAGTTGTTAACGAATTGCACAAATCTTGTAGGCGAAATTTCCCTAGAAGAAGAACTATAATTAAAGGGTTTGGTGATTTATGGCAGATTGACTTGGCTGAAATGCAGCAGTTCGCAAGGAATAATGCTGGTCACAGATATATTCTTTTCGTAATCGACTGTTATTCGAAATACATTTGGACTCGGCCTATTGTAAACAAAACAGGAGCTGTGGTTGCTAAAGCTATGAAAAGTGTTATAAAAGAAGCAAAATATTCACCTAAAAATATACAGAGTGATCACGGAACTGAGTTCTACAACAGAAATTTTACTGCGATAATGAAGGAAAACAATATCAACCACTTCTCCACGTTTAGCACTAAAAAAGCTGCGATTGTGGAACGTGTAATACGTACATTAAAAAATTGGTTGTATCAAGAATTCTCACTGAGAGGTAAATATAGATGGATTGATATTCTACAGAAAATAACAGAACGTTATAATAAAAAAATCCACAGAATAACTAAAATGAGACCAATTGATATTACACCAAATACATCTTTAAATGTATATAATCATGCTAAAATTGCTTTAAAACCTAAATTTCACATTGGTGATGTTGTGAGAATAAGCAAATTTAAAAGCGTGTTTTCTAAAGGTTTTACACCCAACTTTTCAACAGAGTTGTTTAAAATCGTAAAAATAAACATAACAAACCCCAGGACATATTTACTTCAAGATATGATGGGTAAGCCGATCAAAGGGTGTTTTTATGAAATGGAACTGCAAAAAACTAAATATCCAGATGTTTATTTGGTGGAGAGTATTTTAAGGAAGAGAGGAAATAAAATGTACGTGAAATGGCTCGGACTTCCCAAAGAATATAATTCCTGGATTAATAAAACAGATATTTTATAAATTTGCATATTACTACTATGTTTTAAGTAGAATTGTAAAAAAAATGTGTATTGTTAAATCGAATGGTGCTTCTATTTGTGTGTCAGAAATAAACACAAAATTATTTATTTCTTCTTAGAACATAGCTCATTTAGATGTAATCAATATCTTATTCATAGCTTTCACGTTATTTTAATTTGTAGACTACAATAATGTTTATTTGTAATATATTATATTTTAGATAAAATATTTACATTAATAATTAATGTCGGTATTTGTAGGTTTAGAAAGAAAATAAATAATATTCACACGTATTGTTTAATAAATATCGAAAAGCAATAGGACCTAGTAAAAGGGTGTAAAACTTCTAATTTTTAAACTTTAACGGTAAAGCTTTCATTGCAATCGACCGTTAGTAAAGGATGTTTACCTAATAAAAGTTGCTTTTACACCTCTTTTATTACCCTTTGTGAACAAATCTCACATCTCTAATGGAATATTTTTATTACACCTTTATTAATAAATTTAGGTTACACTAATTTATAGTAATATTTTATTCCACACTTTTTATATTATTTTTTTAATTTTAGACTATAAGAATTATTTTTATACTTTATTATATTTTAGATAAAATGTTTACAATTAAGAAAGTAAATAAATAATTATGAAGAAGTATTTGTATCATTTATATAATAAAACACATCAAAAAAATAAGAAGCATACAATTAAGAAAAAAATTTTTTATTACTTAAAAATACATATATATATATATATATATATATATATATATATAAATAAAAGAAATAATAATAAAAAAAGAAACACAAAAAAAGAAAATACAAAAATTATAACTAGACATTAATACTAATATAAAACTTATAAAAGAAACACAAAACAAAAAACGAAACACAAAAAGAAAATACAAAAATTATAACTAGACATTAATACTAATATAAAACTTATAAAAGAAACACAAAAAATAAAAATTATAAACTAGATGCTAATAATATAAAATAAATACAAAAAATACAACACACAACATAACTAATAACTAATAAATACAAAATAAATACAAAAAATACACAACACAAAAATAACTAATAAATAAAAAAAATTAATGTTTATCATTAAGAGTCTTTGGAGTTGGAGTACACACGAAGCACGCATCGACGATGCCAACAACAACAAGATTGTCTTGACATACCCCACATGTTATTATGGGTACATCAAACCAATGTGTTGTTTGATGGATGCTGCCGTGTTTGTGTACGGCGCGATCCCCAATTAATCTTGAATAGGGAACGTAGCAACGCGTACACAAATACACGCAGTCACCGTCGATGGTTTCGACGAACACAAACGCCGCGGTCGCACAAACTATTTCCGTGGATCCTGTTTCAACCTCGGTGATGCGGCGGGCCATCTCCATATGGTCCACGGTTTCTGCGTCCACGGCGTCAGTCACGACCCCCTCGTCAACGTCGTCGTCGTCCTCCACTCCAAGCTCAGGTTGCACATCATCTATAAATAAATAAATAAATAAATAAATAATATATAAATACACATTTATTGCATGCATTTTTTAGACAAAAAAAATTACAAACAAAGGTGAAAGATTCTGCAGAGTGTATTCTCACTTACACATAAAACATTTTAGAATATTATATATAGAAAAAATAATATTATATAATATTGTATAGAACAAATAATTAATGTAAGTAATAATTATATCATAATATTACCTGGAACATCATCTGCAAACACATCTCCGTCAATCACGTTTTCTTCAAAAACATTACCACCACCCTCCACATCGTCATCCTCAATTATAAATCTTCCATTGTTAATATCTTGCCACGCCAAATCCCTTAAACGTTCCATGTTTCCAGCCATTTTTCTGTATTCGCACTGTAGATGAAACTGATGTAATTCTAGCAATATGCACACATATTTATAGTGATGAAGGAGGTCCAGAGCAGTCTCCCACCATTCTCTTGAAGGCCGTCCTGTTATACGTTGAAGGACAATGTCTTACATATGTATAAAAGCAGTATATGAATACACATAAATAAATATATTTCACAAGTTGTTCACAGTGTTCATTACAATGGTTTTTCCAAAAGAGTGGGATAGTAAACCAAAAATTTTAACTTATCCATATCGAGTTAATAATCTAAAAAGATGTTATTGTAGTTATGCACTTCATATAAATCCACGCACTGGTTTGTGTGCTAATTGTGATAGGGAAAATCCCATCATTTTCGAAGATATGACAGCGATACCTTCTAGTATAGTAGGTTTAAAATGTAAAAAGTGCCCGCGTGTGTTGAAACATACAAATATTGGAATTTGTAGGGATGTTTGCGATATTTGTATGAAAGATAGATTTTTGAAACAAAAATGTTTAGTTTGTAAGATATATTTCAATGATGTTTGGAATAACTTGTGCCGGAGGTGCAGGTTTGGTAGCATTTTATGTTATAAAATTGGTTATTTCTTTCTTAATAAGAAAAAACACATGGAATTTTGTTGGTGTCTAACACATGAGGAACAAATCAAACGAGCGTCAACTATGGTAAATGGAACATCTGGGCCAAACTCATCGCAATCTGATAGTGAATAGTGTTTTTCTATTGATATCGCATATTTTAATGTACTATTGTTTCAATAAAATATTAATATTAACAAATTTTGTTATTCTTAATTGAAATTTTAATGTAACTTTTTTTAATTAAATTCTATATAAAACCAAAATGTCTAATGTATGAAATTTCTATTAGTTTCACATTTTATTTACATAATATATAAGTAAAAATGTTTATAAATAAACTTTATTAATACAAATACTATTTAACATATTTGTTAATATGTCATATATTTTTTTGTATAGTAATGATGGAAATCTCATGTTTTTTAACATATGTTTGTGTACTATTGTTTTCAATAAAAATATTGGTATTAACACGTTTTAATTCTGTATTGTTTTCAATAAAACATTAATATTAACAAAACAAAAATTTAATATTCTTAATTGAAATTTTGATTTAACTTTTTTTTAATTAAATTCTATTTAAAATCAACGTTTATTGTGAGTGAAATTCTATTAGTTTAAAATTTATTTACATAATATATATAAGTAAATTGATTATAAATAAAGTGTATTAATACAAATACAATTTAACATGTGTGTTAATTATGATATGTATATATATTTGTAGAGATGTTTACATTAAATGTAATTATATATTTACACATGTTTTTCATTCTTAATTTAAAATTATCTTTTTTTAAAATCACATTTAAAATCAAACAAATAATTTGAATTAATTTTTTTATTAAATTTTTTTTACATAATATATATGTAATATATATATATATATATATATATATATATATATATATATATATATATATATATATATATATATATATATATATATATATATATAATTTATTCTGTGGAATCCACGCCATCTTCGCATTCATTTTCGCCCTCATTTTCACCCTGTGACGTCCAGTGGCTTTGGTCTGGGGTTGCTTCCACCGACGCACCATCATCAAAGTGCTCGTCCACGTCATCTAAATGCACTGTAGACACAGACCATGCCGAAGGAGATGGCGCCCGATCTGTGGAACTGTCTGGTTCATCTTCATCGAAATTAATCATTTCGGGCGACCAGCTCCTACAGAAATCATCCCCGACGCTGTCTGCAGGCCCATCATCCATCTCTATATTATCCTCATCAAAATAATACTGTGGTGATTCTTCGTTTGTGGTACTATCCGCTTCCATAATTATCTTCTTGTGAAATGCCTGTTAATATTGTGGTTGATTATTTATAAGAAGTCACAATATTTTTGACCTTGTAATCTAAGACGTTTGGTTAGCTACGATTGCATATTACAAATTTACCCACTAGTTAGATGTGTTCAACCCATTATCAGGCTTATAATTCTTGAATGCCGCGTTAGTCTTTGTTAATATTTTACCATAAATTTTCAACTCTTCATTGCGATTAACATTCACACCGCTATTTAAAATCGGCGGATATCTCAGAAACATTATATCATATAACTCTGCACTGCCTGGATACACTCCAAGTTTTTTTTACCACGCGACAGCGCAATATTTCCATTAGAAAATCGTACTTCTGCATTACCCATCAATAGGACGTCATTATTTGGATCTACTCGTACACCGTATATGGTATCATAATGAAAATCACCCGACTTTAAATTTCCTATGTGCCTACTGACTATGTCATGTACTTCACCTGTAAATGAAATTTCCGAACTTGGGGTGGCGAATATTGATGGTGGAGGTGTTTCCATTATTGACGTTTGTAGTGTATCATATTCACCATCATTCTTGCTTCTATCAGGTGTGGTTTTAAAAGAAGTATCCATGTCAGATGATTCTCTTGAATGTCTCCTTTGAATCGAGGTTTTTGTTTGTAGCGGTTGAATTTGTGATTTTACATTTGTCGCTGAGGATATAACTTTTAAAGGTTTTGTTATAGGTTCATACATCTTCTCAAGTGATATTTGGTTCTCCGCATGTCTACTTTTAATTGAGTTGAATTTCTTGCGTACCGCATCTGTCGCTTCTATCAGCTTACGTTTCAGACATATTTCATTCACAGCATCAATGTTGGTTTTACCCTCTTTGATGGTATTCATTTTTAATTATTATATAACTCTGTTATCGAAGTGTCTATGATGATGTCTATAGACCGATTGAAGTTTTAATTAAAATACATCAAGGATATATAAAGCTATCAAAACCTTTTCTATATCGACCCTCACGTATTTCTCTATCCTTATCTATTACCAGAAATCCATATTTATCTTTCCAACACTCTACACACATTTCTTGAAATTGTTTAAATGTTACATCGGGTGACACGTGATCGGAAAATACGTGGTGCGAATTCATGTCGTCCTGTTTAAACATAACTATGAAATTACTATTGTCCCTTATGAGTTGCTTCGGTGTGCGTGAATATGTTTGAGCGAGATAAAAACAATCCACATTTCTATGACGCCCCATACTAAAATATGATCTTATAACATCCTGCTTCTCACATATTACATCATCAAATATAAATATTGACTCAGGCTGGGCTTCGGATGGTTCAACTATTTGTGCATTATTACTAAAGGTATAAAACCCTAATCCCTTAATCGGTGTTAATACGTTCTGTAAGTACTCATACTTGGGTTGATTTAGTGATTTTGAATATAGATATACATTCAAAAAACGTAGTCCAAGAGGGTGGGTAAGTAGAGAAATCATTACATTTGTCTTTCCGCAATTTGACGGACCGATTATAATAGATCGTACAGTTGATGGTAGTAGCGGTCCATGACGTTTATTTACATCGCCATACCCAAATCCCACTTTCTCATCTAAATTATCTACAATAAATTTTTCTTTCTGCTTGACAATGCGCATTGTATCGCGGTTGAAGACTATATAAATAGATGTGTGTTTTACAAGGCTTATTTAAATGTTGATCACCACACAACACACACATCAAAGACATCAACGCGACAAAAAGATTGGTGGGGGTATAATTAATTCCCTGATTGACAAGCTTCCATTTGAATTGCATTTACCGGGAGGTTATCAGTATTGCGGGCCGGGTACCAAGTTAGAAAGGAGACTTAAACATGGTGATATCGGAAAAAATCAGCTTGATATAGCGTGCAAGGAACACGATATTGCATACACACAGAAAGATATAGCAGCCAGACACAAAGCAGACTATCAACTTGAACAGGCAGCTTGGAAACGAGTTAAATCCAAAGACGCCACGATTGGAGAAAAAGCAGCCGCTTGGTTAGTTACGAACATAATGAAAGGAAAACGACATCTTGGTATGGGATGTAAGTCAACATTACCTAATATTTCAAAGAGAAAGAATATTCTAAAAAAAGAAGAAGAAGAAGAAGAAGAAGAACGGCAAGAAGGAGGTTAGAAAAATAGCTTTCGGTGGGGGAATAGTTCGCAAGGTGCGCGATATATTACGGAAAGCTGGCGGTAAAAGAAATGTTGTAAAAGATACAAAGAAAGCTATGCACATTGCGCTTCAAGCTGCGCGACATCACATAAAAGCAGCAGGTGGAAAACGAAAAATTCGAACACCTCGCATAATTCCGATACCGAAAGTTGGAGGAATTCTACCTTTAATACCTATTTTTGCTGGCTTATCTGCATTGGGTGCTTTAGCTGGAGGCGCATCGGGTATTGCTAAAGCAGTGAATCTTGTGAAAACGAGCCGACAAGGGATAGCTGAAGCAAATCGCCACAACAGACATATGGAGGCGATCGCCATGGGAAAAAGCGGTAAAGGGTTGCATTTGAAACCATATCGTAAAGGGTTGGGGCTTTACTTAAAACCGCAAAATTCAAAAAACTATTAGACACCCTGCCCCAGAGAGCTCTAACCGACATTGATCTCAGATATTATGCTAAGAGGATGAAGATACCTTATTTTCGAGGTGTATTTATGCGAAATATTCTTCCAAATTCAGGCCCGCATTATAATGAAGCCGCAATCATCAATTTAGATCATGTGGACGGTCCTGGGACGCATTGGGTGGCATATAGGAAACGTGGTGGTTTAGTCACATATTTTGATAGTTTTGGTGATTTGCCCCCACCCATAGAATTAGTTCGATATTTCCACACCGGTTCAAAGAAAATTGATAAAATCTGCTATAATTACAAGCGTCAGCAAAAATTTAATACAGTGTGGTGTGGACATTTGTGCTTAAAGTTTCTATCTTCAAGAACGAAAAAGTGACACTATGGAGCAAACATCTATCACACCAGCGATTGACAGAGAAAACATTAAAAGAATGGGACATTCACTAATTGCATTTTCTAGACTTCGCAGTCTGAGGAAAATGAGCAAATATCAACTTGCAGATATGCCGAAGGAAGTTATGATTGCATGCGCATCAAACGAAATTGCGTTAGTATGGGATAAGTTACCAACACACCTTCAAAATGATATTGACATATTAAAATATCAGTATTGTCAAGATCATTTCTCTGATGATGGTCAAACCACTATTGTTGATGAAAATGACGGTCCACCACCTCGAAGAATATTTTGCTGCTACTGTAAATTAAATGACATAAACGTCTCAAGCAATAATGAGATAAACATGTCACCATCGCCAGCAAAGAAGAGAAGATTACAACACCGCTGTTGCAACACACAATAAAGCAACAGAACACGTTCTAAATAAATCAGTCATGTCGCACACCTTCACAGTAACGAGCCGCTCAAGCGTGCTTAGTACAGACTTTTATCCACCCATTCAACTAGATACAGCCAGTCGTTATGGGTTAGGTTTAATAGGGTTCTACTCTTACAATTCTATATTTAATGTGGATGAATGTAATAACAATTTTTGCTATAAAATTAATACGAAGGCTGCATCCACAACAAATATTCACATACCTCTAGGAGCTTATGAAATTAATGAAATCTATCGAGCAATATTGAAAGCTATGAATGTTGATGAAAAAGATTTCGAAAAAACACTCTCGATACGGGCAAACAACAACACATTAAAATGTCAGATTTGGTCAAAGTATGAAATAGACTTTACGCAACCAAACTCGATTGGTAGCCTACTAGGATTTGAAGCAATACGTTTATATCCAAATAGAGTTTACGAATCAACACTTCCAGTTGATATTATGAAAGTAAGAATGATACGTATAGATTGCAACATTATTTCTGGAGCATATTTGAATACCGATGAATCACACACAATCTTTGAGTTTGACATTGATGTAGAACCAGGTTACAAACTTACCAGGGAGCCTGCTAATATCATATATTTACCTGTTAGACCTGAAGGACGTCAGTTTATCGATAACATTACTCTAAGCATATTGGATGACAACGGTGATTTAATCGATTTTCGAGGAGAAAAAATTATTGTAAAGTTAGAATTGAAGAAGTTTTAACATCACAACCACTCAAATGGGTTTCAGATATAATAATCGACAGCGACAGGTAAACCACCAATATAATATACTCGATAATAATATCGATAAAAAAGAAGAACGCATGTGGAAGTAGATTCATTCAACGTGCACACCTTAAACAGTTAAGACATAGATTGTCAGCCGGAGATCGTAACTTTCTCAAATCTATTGGATTGAAATTGAGAAAAAATTAAAAATAACGATGGTGGTTATTGCAACTAGCGATAAACTTGAAGTGTTTGACGAGCCAGTATTTGACCATTCACTAATTAGTCTACACGAACATACATATAAACCTTATGGCTCGCCATATTACAGAAATTCGGATGAAATACGAATTCCAATTAATTTTCAAGATCTGATACTTGACATCGCAGAAAGTTACATATACATAGAAGGAAAATTTACACCTAGCGATGCTACTAAACAATGTTATCTATCCAATAATGCACTAGCATTTCTATTTGAAGAAATACGTCTAGAGATGGGTGGTGAACAAGTGGCTGTAGTTCGAAAACCAGGTATTACTACCACGATGAAAAGTATGGTTTCATATGGTCAAACACACGCACGCTTGCTAGTAACTTCAGGTTGGGGTCTAACTCAAAAAAAGCAAGATATTTTAGACACTGTCAGTCACGTGTTTAGTGGTAAACTGCCCCTTAAATACCTTATGGGTTTTGCTGAAGATTACACTAAAGGTATTTTGAATACAAAGCAGGAGCTAATTTTAATAATAGCTCGCACATTTAAAGACTCATACATAGGGGAGGTGGATGCTGAATTGGAAATTAACAAGATTGAATGGAAGATAAGACATATTGTACCTGAAGATCGTCAAAAGCTTAAACTATTGAATCGAATTAATAAGAGTGCTTACAATGCTAAAGTTAAAATGGCATACCGCATGTGGGATCTTTATGAGTTACCTAGTTTGCGTGATACAGCCTCAGATATATGGGCTGTTAAAACCACTAGCAGTCTCGAGAGGCCACGCTATATCATTATAGGTTTTCAAAACAATAATTATTCCAATGACAGAACAAAGAATATCACACAGTTTATACATGCAGATATTAACAATATTCGTCTATATTTAAACTCTGAAGTGTTCCCATATGAACGTTGGAATTTAGATTTCGATAAGAAACTGGATTCTGCCGCTTATTATGCCTATGAAAGCTTCCAGCGTAGTTATTATGACAAAGATATGGGTGAACCGATGATGGATCTTGGAGAATTCAGAAAAAATCCGCTGTTTGTCCTTGATTGCTCACACCAACCGGATGCCATGAAATCATCAACTGTTGACATAAAAATAGAATTTGAAACCAGGAAAACAAAGTTTCCAGAACAAACTCGAGTATATGCCCTTATACTGCATGATGCATACTTAAGTTACAGCGCCTTAGATGGTTCTGTTCAAAATGGTTTTGTTGGCTCCAAGTAAAACATCTCCTATGATCACAATGCTCTACTAAATGATCAATTTCTTAATAAATGTATTGTATATTTAAATATAAAATTATTGTATTAATATGTTTATTTAATGCTTAATTGTAATAATTATTTTGTAATTTGAGCAAATATGTAATAAAAAAATATATGTAATCTATAAACAAGTGTTTTATTTATTTGATTTTAACCTGCAACTAGAGAAAATAAAAAAACATACACACATATTTCATTTTTTTTATTATAAATATTTTCTAATAATACATTTGCAGTGAAAATAAGAATATATACAATGTTTTATTATAAACACATTCTAATGATACATTTCAGTGAAAATAAGAATATACACAATGTTTTATTATAAACACATTCTAATAATACATTTCAGTGAAAATATGAATATATGCAAATTAATTGACTGTGTTTTCATCATCTTCAGATTGTTCTTCTAGATGGTATTTTTCAATAATTTCCTTTGGCAAATAATTGTTTATTTCATACAGATAACGTTTCAAATCCAATTGAACCATTTCTTCACAAAATTCATCTAAATTTAAAATGCCTCTAATATATTTTTTACATGTGTTTGCACCCAAGTTGTATTTTTCAGAATCATCCATAAGACGTTGAACTTCATCATTATCGAAACAATAGTTTAGATCATAATTTGCGGCATGTAGCGATTCCATACTTAGATCGCTTAACTGAGAACACAACCTTTGAATAGATGTACCAATATTTTCTGCTTTTACCCATCCTTCAGCTGAATAACACATCCACATATTTGCTACTTGTCTGGAAATTAAATAATTAGATGTAAAAATTTTGATTTTAAATAAAATATTATTAAATGACTTACATGGATGCTATTACCGTAGAATTGTTAAAGTAAATTTTGACTTATTTGGCTGATATGAGCTAATGAGTGATCTAATAGCATTATGTTTTATGATAAACTTTCTTTCACTCTATTCTAATTACTAACTAGTTACTACTTTAAAATAATCCTAAATGATGATAAATTTATTTATTTTCTTTGTTACGAAATAACAAAAATTATTCAAAAATAGAGAATTTTAATAAAGAACTCGATTTTGCACCTGGATAAATGGGAGTGCGCTCACCTAAATAAGTCAAAGTGTATCTGTCTTTTACTGAATTTATTTTATCAATAATATCCGGCTTTAGAACCTCTGCAACTCTTTTTGGCAAAAATGATTTAAACGGTGTAATTGTACTCTCATCAAACAAATTTACCAAGAGCGATTTTCCAAACCGCGTATTGACCTGAGATATGTTTTTATTAGGTAAGCCTTATTTATAATTAATGAAGAAATCGGTCTCTGTTCCACAATCTGATAAGTATCTTGATTGATAAGTTCATTAATTGCTAATAAATCAATATCAGAAATTGCAGACATGTCTAATTAAACAGTTTTGTATAAAGTGAAAGAATTGCAACAAAATATATAATAATGCTCACTTAGAAATATTCAGATCACAACACTATGCTCACAAAACCTATTAACTGTAGACGATTCGAAACAAATATGATTTTACATCGCAACTTCGTCTCCATTTATTACAAACACATAGTTACGTCACGAAACCCCACCATTCACGAATACACACATATTTTTTCTTATCCTTCAAATCCACATGTTAAGAGTGGTAGCATGAGACGCTGCGACCTTAATACATGTACGATCGAGGTCGGAGGAATAGAAAACAACGACCTTGACAAAGGCGCGCGTACACGTGTGTCATAGACATTCAATCCGCGGCGCAAAGACCTTGAAACATATGCCCGTATACGTATGTGATCAAGGACGGAGGAGAGGGCCGGTATATATACCCTACTTGTAAACCTGTTTAAGCGCGCAAGTATATATTGTTTACTGGTTCTTGTAGACTACGTTTGTTGTGTTTATTATAAATTCATTAAATTTACGTATATTAATGAGTAAGAAGACGTAAAAATTTTAAAATTTTTAGAATATTGAGAACAATACCCATGATTGTAGGATGTACGTACAGTCTAATGCATTAAAGCTAGGGATTTAAAATATGCTTATGAAAAGATGCAATATGGTTTTAAATCTTCCAATGTAAAAAGCTAAAATACGATATACGAAACGCATATACATAAGAATGAAATAAAATTTTGAAAAGCAAGAAGTCTGTGGCAAGATTTTAATCATACATGACCTTTACGCTTATAATTCTTTTTGCGTTCCAAATCGTCATTCATATCTTCAATCAACAATTTTACAACTATTTGGCGGCTTATATCAATTAGTTCACTTGACATTTTTACACAGTCACTAACAGCGTGCAATCGACAAATGAGACTGGCGAGATAAAATTAAATTTAAGTAATGTGTAAACCTTTACTGGAATGAAAGTTCAACTGGCATTAACACTAGCGTCAGCACATCACTGCATGTGTAAACCCTCCTTAAGCTAGCTATTATCAAGAAGAATAATGAAAATAGTGGATTGCCTACTGGTAGGATTTTTTATAATCCTGTGTTTTGTAAAACTTCAACGCCAAAAATATGCAGATACAAAATGGTTGGTAAGAATTTCGAAAAACCTAAGAAAGTGTCCAGTTTTGTTGCTTAAGAAGATGGTTTCAAAGAGAACTGCAAATATAGCTACAAACAGGCTTTGCTCACTGTAATCCTAACTGGAAAATAATAATATGTTTATTTTCATAAGACTATAACAGTATCAGAATTGTCAAATACTTAAATGTGAAATATACCAGATTAAAAAATATATGATATAAGGACATACAAACAAAAATGTATAACTATGATTAGGTAAAAGGTCGGTCAATTATTTTTATTATCATTAGAGATTGTGAACAAAGACTATCGAATTATATATTATTCCGTAAACTTTGTAGGGAGGTACCGATCAATTCCAGAGGCGATTTATGTAAATATACTATTATATTGTAAATACCTAATGAAACATTCCCAAACGATATATGAAATGATAAAATATTCTTATGTACTCTGCAATAAATCTGTTTTCTTTATAAAAATGAGAAAAAAGTAAAGGATTTTATCAGGTAACTGGACGGCTTGCAGCTATAAAAACAATTATTTACTGACCGTCATCTTGACGGGGATGCTCGTTATTGTCGAGTGTCTAATAGTAATGTGATTGCATAGATAGATATAGGCGGAACTGCCTTTGCTATCTCGTTTACACCCACCACCCCATGTTCAATACACTCTAAATATGTAGTATTTATAAAACGTCTATGTGAATAATATGTAGATACGTATACAGTGCGAAATTAAAGAAAATGGAGGTTAACTTTTTGAAAAGAAATAAACTTGTGGAATAGTGATTTCCCGGAGTTGCAATTAACGGCACAGAAATATATATAGAAATATAAAAGGTATATGAGTGGTAATATTACAGATAATCAATCATCCATTATTGAGACATTTTTTGCAAAAGTGCATTAGTGGGCAGTATAGTGATGTTCAGGTGTCATTGGAAACGGCACTAGGAAAAAAATTGATCACAGAGATGTGACAGTATTAAACAAAAATTTATTTTGAATTGAATGATGTGCAGGATGTCCCACTTAAAACTCTCGGGTCATTTTCTAGAAAATCAAAAGAGATATTTGAAATCCCTCAAAGGCATTTACTCACTAGAATATATAAATTACTTCAGGTTTGAATAAAAACGGTCTTTCTCCACATTGAGGTATAGATGGCGTTGCGATGCAAAGAAACTATGTGATCCCAGGAACTTTGGAATGTGGTGCACGTGACATAAACTATTACAATGCGGATAATTTTCGAAAAATCATCGATTTTCGAGGCTGTATTTGAACTTATACATAATTTTTTTAAGTAAAGAAATCGTCACAACTTTCTTAAAATAAATTTGAGATGATATGATGTTTTTTATAATGACTGATTTAGTTAATAATGAACCTAATTCAACTTTCGGTTTGACCGGAAATAACATTATTGTTAATTTTTGAATCAGACATACTGTACATTTTTTGTAGACAAATGGTTACATTTGAAAACATGCTCATTTTTCATGAAAATGTATGATTCAAAAATGAGCAATAATGTAATTTCCGGTCAAACCGGAAGTTGAATTAAGTTTGGTTCATTACTATCTAAATTAGTCTGATTTATTATAAAAAACGTAATTTAAAATTTATTTTAAAAAGTTAAGGCGATTTTTGTTATTTAAAAAAATTATATTTGTTCAAATATATCGAAACCCAGAGATTTCTCGAAAATTATCTGCTTCATAAAAATTGTTTAGAATTTAATGTCCTATCACGTGCACCTCTTTTCAAAGTTCCTGTGTTCGAACAGTCCTTTGCATCGCAGCGCCATCTGTACCTGAATGTAGAGAAAGACCGTTTTTTACTAACACCTGAAGTCAATTATATATATTCTAGTGAATGCCTTTTATGGAATTCAGATATCTCCTTTGGTTTTCGTGTAAATGACTCCGGGAGTTTTAAGTGTGACACTGTATACACCTGGATTAACGTGGATGTAACCACCAATGCTTGCGGCTAGGAGATGACAAATATTTTAGTGGGTGCATTAATGTTACTAATATACTTTTACACTTATGATTACTAGTTAAATAGTTATTTACGTAACAAGACCGGAAAGTGATTCTTTACTGGGTGAGCTGGTGGTAAAGGTGCTTTCCGGGTGTGTTGCGTACAACATTTTTTCTGAAACTGTTTTTACTACTTTCAAAACACTTTTTAATTTGAAATATTTTGTAAAAAAAATTCATAAAATTCATACAGATGTCAGACGCTTCTGTTTATGTGGGAAGTGGTACATTTTTATTACTCAATTTATGGTGGGGGGAGGGTACAAAAACATTTTTTGCTGAACGAGTGTTGTGTTTATTTATATCACCACATTTGAAAAGATACATATTGCAAAATGTATATGCAGTAAATAGTAAATACGGCATGTTGTCTAAAATAATCCCTACAATACTACGCAATATTTTTTTCTGCAAAATGAACACCTTTTTTATTCCACAACTGTTTCCACAGTACAATATGCGAAATTTCAAAATCGAATAAATATTACTATAATTAGCGCAAAGTTTTGACTAGCCAGTCTGTTTGTTAGACTTTCAATATGAATTTCCCATGATAGTTTTATCTATCTGTACGCCTAGGAATTTCACAGAATCACTTTGAAGAAGATTATGATTGCCCCTTACCAAGAGACTAAAATCCAGCTTTGAACCAATTGGAGAAAACATTAAAATACAGACTTTTGTTGGTTTAGTATTAAGTCATTGTTGCGATACCACTATGTAATTTTATCAACACTTATAGTAGTATTTTTAATTAAGAGGACTACATTTGTAACAGTTATGTTATGATAACGCAGCTGGATGCTTTAGAATCCTAATATTTTGAATGATCTTTGTAATTCATACAGTGACAATGTACATTAAGTTTGGTTAACATATCTCTTCTACTCTCGGAGATATAAAATATTCCGTTTTTTTTTTCTGGATACTTTAACACACTATATCTCAGAAACTAAGTCCTTGAGACCCAATGTTCACCTGAAACTTTCTGCTTAAAATTAATTTTTCTATCATCTGTTAAAAGGATTACCATTATTTACTGAACACCCTGTATAATCCTCCTAAATACTAGTCGAGCTCTTGAGAACTGTTTTTTCGTTTCTATGGGGCCAATTTCACTCGGAAAAACATCAGAGAAAATTTCACTTGTCTTCAATGATATTTTGCCTCGTAAAGTTATTGGAAGTTTCCATAGAAACAATAATGTTCAAAAAATTTCGTCTCTTGTAGTATTACCATTGACTATATTTACAGTTTCTTTCATCATGACATATGAAGATAATATTAAAAAATACTCTAAAAAATATCGATTTATTTATGATAATCCAGCCAGTACAAATTTTTTCCCTACAGAAGGTGGGGTAGAAACGATTTTGATATATGTTATTTAGGTCGGGAACCTGATGAAAAATCCAAGTTTTCGACCTGGGGGAGGTGCGAGCCGCTATCTTGAATGAAAGGTGCAAAAAAATTGTTTTTTTTAAAATAACTCAGCAACGGTTGATCCAACGATGTCAACGACAAAGTTAAAGAAGACAAAATTCCTTACATTTTTTGTATATACATTTTTTTGTAAGTTTAATATGTAACGAGTTACAGCGGCGAAAAAAATGAGCATTTAAATAAATAACTGTTATAGACAATATTAACATAAGATGAACATTTTCCAAAAAATTGTCAAACTCCATTTTTTGTTATTTTTTTTCTTTCTGGCTATTCATTATATAATTATAATACATTTGTAATCTTACAGTAAATTCATTTTCAGACCACCATGGGGTAGAGTAAATGGCGCATATTTTTTATTATGGTATTCCCTAATCCACTGACGTTCCAGTTTCGCGATTATATTCTTTACAAGAATATCATGACATTTTAGTAAAGTGCAATCAACATTGGTTGTTGTAAATATATTAACTAAATTGTTTGTCTTCAGTTTAAAGAATTAAAGGCTTAATGATGATCTTATTCATATATTCAGAAGGAAATACTGAGGTAATTTACTTAGATCCATAATTGTGTCATCATTAGATTCAGTTATAGTTTGAATATAGCAAATGTCTTAAAAAATTTGTAACCTTATACAATACTAAACCTAACAGATAGTATATGGACTGACGTTCACATTATCACAATTAGTCCACAAATAAATTAAAATATTACGGCGAACCATTCAATCCCTGATATAAACAAGTGCGAAGTGGAGTAAACATGGCCACACTGCCGGCTTTTGTCGGTTAAAACGAATGCGCTACTCTGTCTATCATCTACTAGCTCATCCACCTCAGCGACTTGGTCCAGCCCGGTTTTGAACCCGAGTGATTTGGATGGAAACACGCGCCACTGTCCTTCATATCAGTGAGTCGATAGCAATTATCTTATTAGTTTTGATAATGGAATTTCTAACCTAAAATATTTTATATTTAATAATTTCATTTTCAAACAGAACCACACCACTAAACCTTTTGGAGCAGATATTATTTAACAATTTTTTTGAGTAATTTGCAAGAGAGTTGCTTAATACTTAAAGAACGTGCGAGAAGAAATTATAAGATGCCACAATGCCACAAATAAATAATTATAGATAATATAATTACAAAAATGTGTAAGATTATGAATTGCTGTATATGTTTGTGAAATTTGACTCACCTTGATGGTTCAATAAATTGATCTATTTATCTATTTATATTAACTTTAAATTTCAGAAATATGGAGTTAACCGGATTAAGTAATTTTAGTATTTCTATTAATATTAATCGATAAACTGTTTCCGACTCATTTCCAAAATCAACAAATTGGTTAGTTGAAATGAAATCGGTCAGTCGCTTAATGGAATATGAAAGTGGGCGATCCTAATATACATTCACAAGAAAAGTCTAGGGATATTTTTATAAATATACGTATTTATGTTTTGAATTGATTTAGAAAGAAAACAGACCATAATTTTTTTTGTTTCCTCACAAGACAAGTCTAGGGACATTTTTATAAATATACGTCTTTTTTAATTGATTTAGAAAAAAAAAACGTAAAAATGTCTTTTTATGTCTTGTATGATTTTGTAAAAATATCCCTAGATTTTTCTTGTGTGTGTTTAAGAATACTAGAATTATTCAGTAAATTTTCCAACAGCTAAATCAATAACAATGCCTTTCCACTCTGTACGTATTGTAAATGTGTGGGATTTCTATAGACCATACATGCTAATTAGAAATAGTCATTTATATTTTTCTTATTATTAGTAACCAGTAATTTAAAAAAAATTGTTAGTTTCCATTCACTCGATTTTTGAGGGTAAACATTTTTAACTTATTGTACATACGTGTTATATATTATGGTTAGAAGTAGATATATATGTTATATGTGATTTTAATAAATGAGGTAAACAATCAAGATCATTCGTTTTATTTTTAAAAAATATATGATCAATACATGTACTACTTTGTTCTCTTGTTACTGTATTTATAGCTGAATGATAATTAAATTCATATAAATTGTTTAAATATTCTGTTGTTTCATCATCTTCCTCTAAGATATTTAAATTAACGTCCCCTAGTATAACATGGTAGTCAATCTCAACTGTGGATTTTTCATGTAGATATTCCCTTAATTTATTGACAAATACGTTTTCATTCGTTGAAGGTGGCCTATATATAGCAGTCACGTAAATAATTTTGTTGTTCATATTTAATTTTATTTCTATAGCTCTGCAAAGATCTATTGTGATTATTTTATATTCATAATTTATATTCGTTTTTAGATATATGACTACTCCATCACACCTATTAATAGTACCCTCATTGTATATAAGATCATAACTTTCAATTTGAAGTAAATTAACATCAAATATTTTCCAAGTTTCGGTTAAAACAATACATTGAAATTGACTCTTGAATTCACTTAAGTAAATTTTTAATTCATCCAAATTTTTCGAGATACTTCTTATATTTTGGTGTAAAATTGAAAAATTATATTTTTTGTTTATATCTTTTTCTATATTTTCGTTATATTCTCGTACATTTTCTACCTCAACTGTTTTTATCGGCAAATATTCATAGTCTCTAATATACTGGTTCATTACTACTTTATGATAATTGATAACAATACGTATAAAAGCATGTTACTATAATATTTACATATTTATAAAATACAAGATAATTTAACAAAATGATATATAAGTAAAATTTGTGGCCATAATACGAACATAAAACATAGACAATGAACATAAAACATAGACAATGAATATGGACAGAAAATAAACATTTGATTTATAAATAATTTATGTGAGAGTTACAGAATTTTTGTTTGTTATTCTTGTAACGCGTTTTGTTGGATTTTCGTTTTCAAGAGTTAGTTGCTTACGTTTTTTATCTATTACTTGTCTCACAGTCAGTGCTTCTTTATTTTTATTTGAGTTTGTACTACTCCCACTTGCTTCTGTTTGGGTTTTATTTTCCTCGATTTTTTGCTCTCCTGCTATTTCTACTTCTCCCTGTTCTTCCGTTTCTTCTTCCTGCACCGACGCTTTGTTTTTTCTTTCCAATTCTTCGTAAGTAATTTTTTGGCCGTTGATATACAAAATGTTGTTTTTTATTATTGCCTGATTACTATTTTCTCTGGCAAGATTCAGGTGGTTGCGTAGAACTTTTTGTTTCTCGTATTCTTCTAAAGTATAATCATTTGCTATATAAATTCCTGTACCTTTCAATTTTTTAGAATTTTTTTAGTATGTCTATTTTGAGAGGATAGTTGACAAATTCAACTGATATTGGACGAATTTTTCCGTCAATTTTCTTTCCAAATCTGTATATATCTCGAATGTCAGCAAATTGACAATCAATTTGTAGATATTTGTTAATTATTTCTAAGAAAAATTGAATTTCATCAACAATACTGGGTTTTTCTTCTACGCCATAAAATATTAGATTATACTTCTTAACTTTTTTCTCTACTGCAATCAGTCTCTTCTTCAAAACCTTATTTTCGTCTTTTAATATTATATTTTCCTTTTTGATATTTTCCAATTCTTCTGATATATTAGTTTTAATTGTTCGAATCTCTTGGGTTATTTCGTTCTTTATTTCAATATTTTGATCTTGAATTTCAGTAATTTTTTCAACTAGACCTTGTATAAGATTATAGAGGTCGTTATTGGTAATATTTTCATCCATATCAGAGTACAAACACTTTTATTTCTACGGCTGTATTCACTCTTTACACCAAAACCTCGAGTTTTTTTCTGATCGGTTATGTGGTAAAATAAAGTTGTCGCCACATAACTGTGATGTTCAAAATTTATCATTAAATGAAAACAGTTTTTAACTCTTGGTTTACAACGTAATTTTTAATCAGATTTAGAACACAGCCTTTTACTGTTTTTGCTTCTCGCGCACAAAAACTATAACTCTGTTTGTATTATTTATGTAGGTTAGAATATGTAAAATTACTTACATTTTGTTATACAATTATTATGAATGATTAAAAATAGATTCACTTTAACAATTGTACAGGTTTTCTCTTTTAAAAGTCGTTTATTCTCACGAAATCACAAACAATTTCACCAAACTAAAAACGATAACACTGTGTTTAGCTGTGTTCAAAATAAGATACATACATATATATATATATATATATATATATATATATATATATATATATATATATATATATATATATATATATATATATATATATATATATATATATATATATATGTGTATATATATATATGTTCATATGTATGTTCATATATATATATATATGTGTGTGTTGTGTTGTGTTGTGCTGTGGTGTGGTGTGGTGTGCTGTGATGTGTGTGCGTGTGCGTGTGCGTGTGTGTGTGTGTGAGTGTGTGTGGTAAACATACAAAAAAAATAAAACAAATTTAGCCAAATATATTAGAAAAATCTTCACCAGGAAATTCATAATGTTCTGTTCCCACTTCAATAGAGTTTGAAAGTTCTTTTATTATCATGTCTCTGGATATGGTATCCTCGTTAGGGCGCGGCAAAATGCAGGATTTAGGGGGACAAAAATATAATTCGAATGCGACAGTGCAATTTTAATTATTTTTGTATTAATGCACTCAGGACAGAAGAACAGTACTATATCAAACAACATTTATTATATACAGGGGCTTCAAAACATACAACAGACAAAATCATAAATCTATGTAGGGTAGGGTAATCTCACTATAACAATAATTGGTCCATAACGGTCACATGTGAATCAAAATTCTTGTAAAACTTGTACTACGACTACTATGAGTATTCAAAATTTATTCGGAGTCCACATCGCTGTCGTAATGTCTTCATTGCCACTGTCGAACTGACATATACCTTCTAAAAAGTCGGGTATTTTCAACATATTCAAGACCTCTTGTGGGTAAACATTTTTTCGCTTTCGTGTTGCTTTTCTGTATGATGAAATAAGAGGATCCGAGGAAGTAAGGAGCATGTGCAATACATCTGTATTGGTGTGAACTCTGGCTGTTTTTCGAGAATGATTTAGGCGAATAGTTTTGTATGCTTTGTGACTTGCCTCTAAAACATCCTCGGACAACTGTCCTACAGGCAAAAGAAGAGACTCAATAATATCAGTTCCGTGAATTAGGACTTTATGTACAGTGGCACTCATATTATACCATGGATATAAGTTAATGTAAAGTTCGGCTGCCTCCAAACAATAAGATTTAAAATATTCAGTTTTGATATAATGCCCACTTGCTAACACGCTCAAAATATTTGAAAACTTCTTCAGAAGGTTACTATTTAAGCCTGTAATACTAGTAACTTTTTCAGGGCTTTCAAAGAATTTTCTAGCCGTGTTGCCGTCATTGCTATTTCCACCTCCTTATTTCGGCTGATCAACGACTAAACCCATTTCTTTATCAAATTTTTCAGCTATAAGATTTTTTCTATTTTTTACGCAAAGTTTTTCTTCGGGTGTTCTAGCTTGACACTTTTTTAAAGTCAAGTTTGTATGCTACATGCAACAAAAGTTCATAAAATCTAAGATAACAATGTAGAAGAGATATTCCAAATTTATATGTGTCTGTATCGCATTTTCTGGCAACAACTTTAGGTAAATCATTAATGTCTTTAGGTGTGATTTTACAAACATTGCAAGTCTGCGTTGATGCGGTGTCTGTTAGGACATTACATGTTTTGCCATCAAGCATAGTACACATAACAATGTGCTTAAAATGTAAGTCCTTTCCAGCAACAGTCACTGTAGTTGGTTTCAATTTAGCGACTTGTGATTCAACTAAGTCATATTCTTCATATTATCGGAAGTTTCTTTTAGTAACTGAAATCCAATAGGACGGCAATACCATGTGGACGAGGCTTTTTTATTTTTCCAATAAATCTGCTTTGAGTTATTTGTTATTGTTGACTTTTGTTTGTAAATACTATGCCCACCACTACCATCCAATCCCCATTTATACATAACATCAACAATTGTTATATCAGTTGGTACCCCTTCTAATACTTCTGACTGAACTTCAACTAAACGTTGCACGGTCAAATCTAACAGATCTTGCAAAAGAATTCGAGCCTCAGTATCTGTAACTACAATACTTTTAGGGTAACACTGTTTCTTAGCTTCGGAAATAACATTGTACGGCGGATAAATGTTTGCTCCTCTTCTCTTGGCTTCTTTTTGAATATCTGTGTATTGTTCCTTTCCCAAATCGCAGTCTACGATTAAAGCCAAAGCTTCCTCCAGTTTATAAGGCAAAATGGAGGTTGATGGAGAGTCATGAACCAGTTTCATTTCCTTTAGCTGTTGTGATGTTGAATGAACGGCCAATTCTGCAACTTCAGCTGCTAATCTTTTACCACTTTTTTATCAGGGATTTTTTTGCTGCAAGACATAATTTTTCTTGACTGCTTTCTGACACTAAAGTCATAACATTTCTTGATTTTGTTCGTTTGGAACAATCTTCAAATAGCTTTTTAGGTCTACCTTTTGTTTTATCTGATGTATCAAAGCTTCTCCGCTCAGTTTCAGGTAATTGAAATTCAGCTTGAAGCTATTTACCATTTTTTTTCCACAAATCTGTCATATATTCGATGACTAGCTTTCCATTTGAGAATACATTTAGATACAAAAAACTTGACGGCATTTTTAATATTTACTTCCAATTTTTCAACATTCTCCTTGTTGTAGTATTTCTCTATTACATAATCAGTTAAGAAATTGTTACATTTAGCTGATTTTAGGTTGAAAAACTTGTTTTCATAAAGTTTGAAGAATAATTCATTTATCGTAATCTTAGAATTCAGGTGTTGTGTGTAACTCCCTGTAATAAAAAAAAGATTTCTCAGAAAAGGCTTCTCTCGGCACTCAAATTTTTTTTATACTGTAATCTCAATACTATAAGCATACTTAATTTTAAAGAAACTCACGGGCACTCATGAGTACTTTTTAGGTACACTCTTAGGAAAATCCTAAAATTTACTTAAAAATGCAAAAACCTCTGTATTTAAAATTCCGTTCAAAAACTGTATTTGCAAAGAGACAGGAAACCATGCACATTAAATTTTGTTTACATACCTGTCGGTTTCGAATCCATAGCCAAAACTTGTGCTAACTTGTTACAGACTTAATGCAAACACCAAACTACTCACGATACAAACTCAGTGAAACTGACAACGCACTCTTGATATCACAACGTTTCACTTTGACCGCAAATCGTCACGTCACAGTGATACTAGCTTGCAAAACAAATACAGGGGCGGCTTCTCCATGCACTTAACAACATTTTCTTTTAGAAATGGATTCGCTTGGCGGTAACTGACATTTGCACTTTAATTCCCCCTAAATCCTGCATTTTGCCGTGTGTGGGGCGGGCTGAAAATGGAAAAAAATTTTTTTTTTTCGAAAAATAACACCGTAGTGCAAAAATGCTGCGTTTCGCATTCCTTATCATGCTGTAAAAAACTGAGCCTTCTGGATCAAATTTTAACCGGGCCCCTCAGGTCCAAAAAGGGTGCAAATTTTTTTTGCCATTTTTCCCGCCGTAATGAAGAAACAGCTTTAAGTAATGCTATAATGTCTCATTAAAAGGTGGCGTTGATTATTTAATATTTAGCCGCGCCCCGTTAAGATAGAAGTTATAAGAGAAAATAATTATTTTAAATTTGTGCAGTGTTGCGTTTGATTTGATATTTTAGGGTAAAGTTTCATAATTATTTGTTTCTAACAAAAAAAACTACAGTAAAATACCAAAACAACCCAGAGCTCACCCGTGAAGGTAGCTGCATTTCAAGCTCCGCCCACCCACCCTCCTCTCACGTTTGTAATTTTACTCCATATCTTTAACTTCGTAGTACTGTCTCTTAGTATCAAATTTAGGCAACATTTTCCTTGCCGCTAATTTTAGACTAATGTATCCATCTCTGGATGTCTCGCCACATATTTTCAACGATGCCTCTGTTTTTACACACCTTTCTACAGCTTGTGTATGGCACGGAAAATTATCTATAATAATTTTCTGTTTTTTCTTTAATAAGTTTTTGTAAATAATCATCTGAAAATCTCATGGTCAAAGGTGGTTCTGTTAACGTGCACTTGTGCCAGTCAATTAAATTAAAGTAATCTTCTGCATCAAATTCAATTTGAGGTATCCTAAAATATCGAACTCCTTTCTGTTTTTGTTGTCTAGCATTTATTATTCGACGCACTGCTAATTCTCTTACATAATTGCGAGTATCAAAAAGCATTGCTAAAAGCAAATTTTCCGGGTGTGCCACATAGGCGTTATTTGAAATTACTCTTTCAAATAAATTTTTCACATTAAGCGGAAACTTCCTAGATGCTTTAATTGCATTGAAAAGGTGAATGGCACCATAATGTAAGTGTGGCTTGGTTTTAATTTGGAACCACATAGGACTTTTAAAATAAATTTGGACAGTATCTTGAGGTTTTCTGATGGATTAATCGTAGCTACATACAGCCGTAGTAATCTGTTAGCTGTTGTTAACCAACGAGCGTGACTCATTTTATCAGCTAATTTTTCTGAACAGTGTCCACTATTAATAGCACAACAAATGTTATATAAATATTTTTGGCCCGTACTTAAATCCTTCTCTGCAATTTTTGGAAATTCAGTAGTAATTGGTTGGAACGTGACAACAGCCATTTTTTCAGTAGTAATTGGTTGGAACGTGACAACAGCCATTTTTTCACAGTCTGTCTTTAAGAAGTTTACCCAAAGGACTTGAATAGGAGTAAGGACTTTTCGTGCTACCATCCAACTCTTGTAGTAAGTGCCGCAGAGGGAGCTCGTTGGTGTGGAACATACAAACACTCCATTGTATAGGTTTACCAATATGAGTTTCAATCTTTCGAATAACACCTTTCCAGCCGGTATTTACGTTAGTTCCAAAATAATTACCTCCTGGCTCTTGTATTACCGAAATATGTTCTTCTTGATTTGTCACGCGACGTCCTTCTATTTGAAATATTGTTTGATCTTTACGACCATCGAAATACAATCCAGAATGGTTCAAAACAATTTCGAAGATAACAAATTTATTAGAATAATAAATGTACACTTAGTAGTCTTAACTTGCCATGACAGAGTTTGGAATAGAACTAAGATCCTATAATTACTTGTTCCTATTTATATTAAATCCTTATCTTAATTTATTTTATGGTTTGTGACAATCAAGGTTTATAACATTTAATATTATGCGTAAACAGGAAATGATTTACATAAAAAGAAGGATGTCAGCACTGGGTTACAGGGTGTAACTCCTCCCCTCTTAGAACGGAAGGTGAGTGCCAATGGGTTGGGAACCACGTGGAGTTGTAGTTGTAAGGGGTGATCCATCGGAAGGTTCAATCGTAGCCTGTGGTTGTGGTTGAGTATTTTTGAAGCGGATAGTGAAACGTTGGAATGTTTTCCTTCGATAGATCCATTTGATCAGTACGATCATAATTAACACCATTAAAATTATTGTAATTGAAGGGTGTCCGGTTCAAACAGGCTAAGTGCCAAAATTACAAAACTGAGATATCTTCAGAAAACAACATTTTTATGGCCTATTTTCCAAAGTGTAATATATAAACTAATTTAGCTTTTACTATTTATTAGAACATATTAGAACATCAATATAGTTTGGTTCTTAAGAATAATGTCCTTTAAATTATCAAAAAAAAATTAAATGAAAATAAATCATTTAAGAAACATGGTGCCATATATTGGAAAAAAGTAAAATTATTTAATTAAAAATAATACACTAATTAAAAATCTTTCATAATAAACACAAATTTTTTATTAAACGTAAAATTAAGCAATAAACTGTAAAAACGTAAAAAAATGGTTTCTTACAAGCATAAAAGATAAATAAAGAACTTAAAATATAGCATTTTATTTTTGAGTTAATAACTGTAATAGTCTTTATGTTCTTCTGTTTCAAGAAAATCTATCATAGACCTTAAGGATTTCTTCTTGCTTTCTGATATTTTGTTTTCGGGGAGCAAAAGCATTAGGTTTGCCTTTCTTATATCTTCAATGGTTTTATTTTTCTTTAAAACTTATGTTTGTCCAATTCTCGACATCGCTGTAGGTCTGCTTCACTTTTACTATTGTAGGATCTTCTTGATCGATGCAAATCATAACTGCTTTACTGATATTCAGTTTTTTAATATCAATGAGGTTTTCTGCGGCCTCTTTAATGTTCCAAATTCCAGAAGATTCCATGTCAATAATTTGAAAAGAGGGATGATACTTTGCAGATTTAATAACGTTATGCAAGTCTTGAGGAACCATTGCTATCATTACTCTTTTGCGTTTCTCTATAAGCGCGAAATCGCGATCACACGCCATGAAAGAGTGGCCACTTACCAAGAATTTGTGCTGAATACTCTCAAATACTCCATGGGATACCAAAAAAATGAATAAGAATATCATAACCTTATTTTTATTTTGGCCTGCACAGATGTCAGTCCAAAGAACAAGGCGTTTTTGTGGGACTACAGAACTATTCAAAAATTTAAGTATACAAGAAGAAATCTCATTGCTTCCCCTTCCAACCATCCCCTCATTCCAAAAGCACATATATGAAGTATTTGTGTTGCTATAGTGAATTCCCAAATTGTAACAGCTAAGTTGACTTCAATAGAACATATCAGTATGTGTCAAAGTTGGTACGAAAATAACTTAATGCAAATCAACCGATAAACAACAAGTCTGAGCTCCAGGCAACTGTGAAGCGGCTGTATCCTGTTTCATGAGACTTATAGCTTGTTCTGATTTGCGATGATGGTCTAATTTTTGACGGGCTTGTGTGCTTGAGGGTAGCTCGGCCTTTATTTCACACATTAGTTTATCACAAACCCTACAAGTATCACTCCTTGGTAGGCGAAATTTTAAATTAGGAAATTCTTTTTTGAAATATTTTGCGGTAAAAACGAAATGAAACATTAGATTCTGGATACCTTTCAATAAAACCTTTATACAACCGGTGTGTATTAAGCTCAGGACTTAGATATTCTTTTGTAATTTGCGATCTGGAATAGTGGCTTTCTTGCCTGGATATAGAGGCGATGTGCTGAATAACGGCATTGCGATCATCATCGGTAAATTTTTTTAACTTATGAGATGTTCCTTTATCTTTAAAAGTAGTTTCCCCCATCTTTTTCTTTGTTATTATTGTTTGAAGTTTCATTTTTGTCAATGAGAAAATATCCAAAAATGTTTGTTTGCAAACCCTCAACATTTGCCCCGTTTCATCAGGAATCGAATAAAAGACAGTATCTTGACGACGACTTTCAGCTACATCGATGTAGTTTCCGTGACGTCTTCTTTTCACTGGCCCAAGGCTTCCAAGGTTCATAATGAAAGTACCGTGCACATTGGAAGTTTCTTTGTAGAATCTCCTGTGTAAATCTAACTTCCTTTCGTAAGAAATACTTTTGCAGGAATGGTAACACTTGCATGAGACCTAAAGTGAAATAAAGTATTTACTTATTGATATAATGTGGTAACAAAAATACTGAATTAAAATAAACGGAATTTTTTTAAGACAGTTTGAGTTCCACAAGCGGAAGCCGTTTATTATACTCCTAAAATTTATACAGTAAAATTATTTTTTATTCTTATCATAGACGGCCCTCTGGTTACGGCACTCTAGGAGTTTTAAGCCCTCATTTGCAAAACTTATGACATTATTTTATTTTTGCATGAATTTCAGCTTACCTCTCGTTTAGGCTCTGGCTTTTTGGGAACTGTTATATTACGCCGAGTTTTGTATTCCAATCCTGCCACTTTTAATCTCTTTTGCTCTTCCCTGTGTCTGTCCTGCCTCTTTTTCTTTTATTCTCCATTACAAAAACGTTAAAAAACACACCACAATAAAATGTAAGCACTGAGTGAAATAAATATTTTCAAATGTCAATAAAGTATTAATCGGCTCGGTGACATTTAGCTTATTTGTACCGAAAGGAAACATGTGATTTGTAGCTGCTGCCGTCTTTAGTATTTTTTTTGTAACTATTCAAGACGAGCTTGGCACTTAGCATTTTTCTGAGACATAACCAATAGCATATAGAATGTTTTTACCTAAATATCTTAAAATGAAGAAATTTGGCACTTAGCATGTTTGAACCGGATACCCTTCAATTATCCATGTATAATGGAATGTTAGTTGTGCTGGGAGGTCCTTGATATGGACTCTATGGAGATTGTTGATCTGTAGTTGTGTTGAATGAAGATCCTGCAGGGATGGGATAGAAAAATCCATAAGAGGAACAGTTTCCAATGAAATATTTGGTTATAAAAATGTGGTTCTTGATGTAACTGATGTTTCATAAAGGTAAGACTGATTATTGACATAAAATTCACAATGTGGTATTAATGCTATTCTGGTACAGTGTCTTGTACATGAAGGTTTTTGGATGGCAGGTGTAGTCAATTGTGGTGACTTTGTCAATGATTACTGCATATTCTGTTGTGGAGAGTTGTTCAATATGTGGAGTCTTAAGGTGAATTGTTGAGAGGCGACAGTAGCCACCAACTGGTCGGCATCTTAGGAGTTCAACGAAACAATCCTTGGAATTTTGCAGATGGTCTTCCAAGTAATATGAGTCTTCAACTGTTACTGGCAACTTATCTAACCATTGGTAGTTATCTTGAGAGTCAATAGCCAGGAATTGTTTGGGTGGAATAATGGTGAAATTCTTTATTGGGACAGGTATAACTTGTAGGAGGGATAAGGAAGTTCGTAGTGTTAAGATTGGTACGGCAATTGTAATATAAATAACATTGTCTTCTTGTGAAAAAATAAGATTTAACAACTTGATAAAATGAATAGGCTTGTTTGAATTTCAAAATACTTGGTGTTGGATATAATATATAATCGTATAAGTTATATGGTATTGTGGTAATGTCCATTGTGTTTAAAAGAAAAGAACTTATTGTTTCTAATCGTAAGAAAGTAACAGTTTGTTGGATTTGTTGAAAATAGTATAAGATTAATTCTAATTGATTAATTATGACTTGTCTTTGAAAATTTGTTAAGTTAGTGGTAAGATGTTGTAAATTGTCTTTTATTTTCCTTTGATTATCCAAAATTCTAATCATTTTATTTGTTTTGTTTGCGAATGAGGATAATAACGATGTACGCAAATTTAATTCATGAGTTAAGGTTTTTTGATTTGTAAGAAGAACATTGAGTTTTGTTTCAAAGTTACTAATATCGTCTTCCATTGCAATGTCGAAGAGAGATTTTTCCACAGTGCCTACAAAATTAAATAATCCTCTTTTTACTCTTTTTACTTCGTGCCTGCTCGATGAAACGTCGAGGAATTAATTTTTTTATATTCTTCATTAATTACCTGTTCTAAATTTTCCGCTTGATTTAAGAGAGAAATGTCAATTTTCCCATTATTATGTAATTTGTCGAGTTGATAAGTGTTATTTAACATAAATATAGTGTCGTAAAATGTATTTACGAGGGTGTTAAGTCTAATTTATGAATAAATGTGTGGTAGTGACTAATGATGTGTACGTTTGTTCCCATAGTGACGAATATTGTGAGGTGAGTTACGGGGTCGAAGGTTATATCACTCGTAACTAGTTGAAGGGATATTAGGATTAGGACTGGCAATGATTGTAGTAGTGGTGTCATTGTTGTCGTTGTTGGTGTCGTTATTTGTGTCCTGCAACAAAGTGTCAGTGTTAATGTCGAGTTTACGTTGTTTTTGAATTTTATTTTTGTGTACTGTTCCCGACGTGGTGGTTAAGGTTATGTCGTTATCTGAAATGACTTGTGCCTTTTTGAATCTATGTTTAACAATTCTATTTCCTGTACGGATGTAAACGGGTTGATCAGGTTGGACTGATTCAGAGTATTTCTGTGAGTAATAATATTGTCTTTATCTGAGTTTTGTTTTTTGTTATGTCATAATTTTTGCATGGTTTTCTGATAATAATATAATAATATAATAATAATAATAATAATAATATTTATTTACAGGAGAAGGTACATTACATTGATTTAGAACATAATTTGTATAAGTAGTGGATTAGACATGAAGTCTTGTAAATAAATCGATACTCAATAAGCGAATAGACGCTTGTTTTGAGAATAAAAAAATGAGGAGTGTATAATGGATGCGTAAACTATTAATTGCTTTTAAAAAGATATAATAATACTTATTTGAGAAAATGATATGATAACTAAAACGAGATAGAGATATAAAGACATTCATATTAATCCTAATAAATAAAATAAAACAGTAATATATAAATAGTCTTAGAAATAATAGATATAAGTAAAAATGAGTAGGAATGATATTCTAATCTAATCTAATTTTACATACATATAAAACATACGTAAACAATACACGACAACATGTAAGTAGATATTTTGATATGATGAACGATGATTGCATAATAAGTATCATGGTAAGGACAAGGTAAAAGTGTAATTAAACAAAACAAAATAAATAATTATGAACTGCACAGTTATAGATCAATTATTAACTTTCTTTTTCTTTTTTTTAAATATGGTTCAAGTTTTTAGATTAATAATATTGCGAATAATTTGTCTGGGGCTGTTCGATATGTATACCCTTAGTGTATTTTTAAATCAGTAAATTGTGGGTATGTTTTGAATTTCTTCTGGGAGGGTGTTATAGACCTTTGGAGCTAAGAATATGTACGATCTTTGTCCCACCGTTTTTGACATGAATGGAACAATATACCTATTTCTTTGTCTGGTGTTGTAAGTATGAGAAGGTAACGAGGCTGGGTTTTTAGTATAGTGGTACTTTATAAGTACGTTATAGTAGTATAATTGTCTCATGTCGAATATTGTCATACATGGAATACCAATTTATATAAATAATTGATTAATACACTAGTTGGCAACTTCTTTATATTTTAGGCTACAAAAATAAATATTAATAGAATTCAATAATTTCTCAGATGCTAAATAAAATACATTTCCAAGTTATATTTTTATTTGTAACATACAGTGCATTGCACTAAATATTTATTAGACAATCACAAAGAATGCAAAATTGCATAATCTAATTCATATCAATAAAACAATTAAACATTTGGTACAATTAACTGTGTCAAACTTTAACCTGGTGTAAAGAACTTGCTGAATAAGTGTTTTAAAAAGATATAAATACGCTGGTGACACAGGCAGAAGAAAGTCCATGATGACCCATCCAGTAGGACATATCTCCACTATGGTTTTAACTTGGTAAGACCCTTATAATGTGTGTTATTATATTTATTGTTGGTTTTTTATTTCTTTGTTTTTATGTAATGAGATTTTATACATTTTTATACATTTGCTAAAATAAAAACATGGCATTGATTTCTAACTACGTCCTTTATTTTCTGACCTCTTGCAGCCAAGTACCCCGTCAGGACTATTAATATACGATAGTCGTGACATTTGGTGGAGGCGCGGCTTCGATTCTGGTACGATTTCTGAAAAATGAATAAAATTATTATGATAAAAGAGGTTAATAAGAGTAGTAATTTTTAAATTATTTAGTATTCAATTTGTGTCTCTGTTTTTTTGAATATTTGTCCTTTCATTTAAGACAGCCTTTGGCTGACGGGGATGAATATTTTAAGGAAGAGCAGAGGGATGTGTTGGTACTAATAATTTTATGAGACAAGGATATTCTTTCCCTTCATTTCAGGTTAGCCTTTGGCTAACAGGGAAAAATATCATAAGGAGATTAGACCTTTCTTTTGCACATTTTTCTTCATCTTAGTCCGCCTTCGGCTGACAGGGAAATGTGTTAAGAAGGGGTCAATCTTTCTCTTAGAGAGTAGTTTTTTCTTTTTTTCAAATTTATAAATACATATATATATATATGTATATATTTTTTTTCTCTCTCGGTTATGTTGGAACAAGGGACGACAAGAATCAGGGTTTCCCATTTCCTTTCATTTTAGAGAGCCTTTGGCTGTCAAGGAATAAGAAATCTAAGAGGTTTTAAACTACTCAGGGGGCATTTTCCTTCAATTTAGTCCGCCTTCGGCTGACAGGCAAATGTCCTAGGGTTGTTTAGGCTTCACTCACATCTCTTATATTTAACTGGTGATAAATTATATAATGCCGAGAGTAAAACCGAATAAAGAACGGCGGCAAAAGCGTCGGGACAGAAAAAATAAACAAAACCTCACTTCAATTATTGCAGATAACCAGACTACTATAAATTCAGAAATCGTAGAGCCAGAAATAGAAAGGCCAGTTACTCCGGATATTCCGGATTGGGTAAGGAAGGCAAGATTAGAGGCCAAATTAAAAAAGATTATTTGGTGATGATTTTTAACTTAACAGTAAACCTGTTAAAGTGGTAAATAATCCTTTTTTTTAGTATATAATAAAATTAGTGAATTTTTAATTAAATTACCGATTATTATTATTATTTTTTTTCTGCTCCCACTTACAAATACAGATAGTTATAATTTTATTTTTTAACATCTCTAACAAAACTTATGATATAAAACTACTATTAGTAGTACTATGAGTAAAGAGGGTAAATCTAAACCAGTTATAAATACACGGTCAAAGAATAAACTACAATTAATTATAGAAGAAGATAAGTTTACGCCACCTCACCGAAGTACCGAGTTGTTTGACGGAGACCCATTTCTCCGAAAACCAAGACTATCACGCTCACCAGCAGGTTCACCTACAAAAGACGAAGAGGGAGTGGAAAATCCACTTGAATTACCCTCACCCAAAGTAAGTCAACCTGCTACAATACTTACAAAAGACGTGGAGAAAGTAGTAAGTCCACTAGTATTATCCTTGGACGAAGTACAGAGGGTATCTCCAGAAGAAGGAGAAAAAAGCACTGTCCTCGCTAAGACAATACAAGACTCCACAAGCCTAGGTGCTATAAGAAAGATCTTGGAGCCGGCAGACGATAGGAGAAGGGAAGAACAACACCCAAGAAACAAGGGCCTACACAAAGACACCATTTCTTCCCGAAATAACAAAACGCAGACGATAACCATGGCTGACACAACAATGGTGGATAGCATTGGTATGAATAAAAACCCGGCAACACCCACCTTCCTGTGCCCTTCAACTTTCAACCCTTGTACAGAGAATGCGGTCTCATTCCTAAAACAGTACGATAGAACAAGTGCTGCAAATGGGTGGACCAACGCCCTAAAAATATCATACTTTCAATCGTTTCTGGAAGGGGCAGCAACTTTATGGTTTGAAAAATACCAGATGGATGGAGAAAACGACTTAAAAACATGGGCCGATATAAAAGAAGACTTCATCAAAGAATTTGGAACGGATAACACCAGGGCTGTACTGGAAAGAAAGTTGTATGGTAGGAAGCAGAAGGCAGACGAAACTGTAAGAGAATTCTATTTCGAATTACTAACACTTTTTGGGGAGTATGACCCTTCCCTAGACTTTGAGAGTTTCAGGAAATTTTTCGAAAATGGACTAAACCCGGACCTGTACGTCAATTACCGGCTGGCTTCAGAAGAAAACATGGATTGGGGAAAGTTTAAAAAAGTTGTAGACAAATTAGAGGACATTACAACTAATATACAGCAGGGACCGAATACATGCAACTGTAGACACCAAACAACACGCCCTCCTTACAGACAATCTAATCAACAATCCCATTTCCAAACAATCCGTCCTCTTTATGGACAATTCAATCAACAGCCCCACCTACAGACGCAACAATACAATTCCCGAATAGCACGTCCTCCTTACATTCAGTTCAATCAGCAGTCCTACCCTCAATCACAACAATACCAGTTTCAATCAACACGTCCTTCCTACAGACAACCTAATCCACAATATCAGCCACCATCACAGCAGTACCATTTTCAGACAGTAACCCAGTCTAATTTTGTACCCAGACAACGTCAGTTCAGCAGTAATAAACCCGGTCACTTCCAAAACAATGCACCCTCATTTAATAATAATTTTAGAAGAAATGCATATGGTGAAAAGCAGCAGAACGAAGATAGGAAATATACGCAACCCCACATCCCAAATACAAGAAATCACGATGGACGTCCAAGATGTTACTATTGCAACAAAATAGGCCATTTTGCTTCTGTCTGCCGTAGTAGACAATTCAACAATGGAAACCCAAACACTGGAGGACGCCGTTATTAAGCCCCAACGTCGTCCTACCTACCGAAGGGGCACCTCATTCTTACCAAGGATCCCAAATCCTAACAATCTCGGTAATGGTTAACGATGTGCAGCTAACGGCTATTCTGGACACAGGATCACAGCAAAATATAATTATGAAGAATACCATTAAAAAATTCTTCCCAAATAATAAAATACAAAATTTGCTTGCAGCAGGTGGACGTAAGGTCCCGGTACTCGGTAATGCCAATTTTGAGATACAAATTGGAGAATTTACCTCGACATGTACTGCTCTGGTCATCGAAAAACTACCATATCCACTAATTTTGGGAATGCAATTCCTAGAAAGATTCAAAGCAATCATTAACCTGGGATCACACTCTATAACTTTATCCAATAACAATAAAATAACAGAAATATCTCTACATAACAAAACCCCTAAAACTGGAAACCCCGAAACGCTCATAAATCGTCTGGACAACCCCTATAATCTAGTTACATTATCTAAGGATAGGATTTATCAAGCATACAAAGAGGAATGTGTAGGGAATATTAAAAATATCATGCAGAATCAAAGCTATGCACAGGATGCAGTTATCAAAACTACCCCCAAGGAAGACCTACCGATAAATAAAAGTACAAGTGACGAGTCAGATAAACCTATTCATTCAAAACAGCATAGTTCTAAGACAAGTGTATCTGCAGAAGAATACTACACCAAGCAAAGATATATGGAAAACCCAAGGGACACCATAGAAACATTAGTCACAGGGGATGACGAAAGTTATGTAACATACATTAATAAAACTAATATCAATTTGGACATCACTGCTTGTAACATAGAAGAAAAGGACAAAGACTTATTTACCGTTCCCAATAACTACTCTTTGGCACACTGCGTTTCGGCTGATTTCAAAATGGGTAAAGGTATTGCACGGACCTTCAAGGAAAAATTCATGGGACAAGAGGAGCTTCGACAACAAAACCAGCCCATTGGGGGAATGGCAATATTGAAAAATAAGGGAAGGTACATTTATTATCTAGTAACGAAGAATTTTTTTGGGAAACACCCCTTATGGAATCTTTATGGTTATCATTAGTTGAACTGAAAAAACACATGTTGGCTAATAACATAAAGGAGTTGGCCATTCCAAGACTAGGCTGTGGTTGCGACAAACTAAAATGGAATGAGGTTAAGAAAATGATATTGTATCTATTTAAGGACATTCAAATTGACATTTTAGTTTGTAACCTACCATTAACGAACACCCCCTCTTTTACAACCCCTGTTATAGTTCACGAAAACGAATTACAGAACCAACGACTTAAACATTCAATCGACAATTTTTCTAAATTATCAGTACTACAGGACTATACAATACACCCTAGACAGGAATGTACCATTAACTTAAAAACTAAACTAGAGTTAGACAAAAACATATTAGACACTACAACACTGTACGAAAACGAAAAATTTCTGGTTCCTCGTGGACTAATAATTTCTAGCTCCCCTGGACTTAACAACAATACATTAGATTTGAAAGTACTAAACAAAGGGATAAATCCCGTAAAAATTTTAAAAAATACAACAATAGGCTTCCTACAACATGACACAAGCAATAATACCCCTAAAAATAATGCCATTGTTTTATACCTAGACAAAGAACAAGACGACGTGACGATCAAGGACCATAACCTTGACCATATACAAGACAATGATTTTAGACAAAAATTAAGTTTATCGCTTGAGGAATTTTCACACGTTTTCTCAAAATCAATAAGACGCATGGGTCTAACCGATCTGACTGAACACAAAATTGACGTAGGGAATGCAACCCCCATTAAATGTCGCCCATACAGAGTGTCACAAAAAGAACGTGATTTTATAGATGGACAAATAAAGGAAATGTTAGAAAGTAATATAATTCGCCCATGTCATTCCCCTTGGGCAAGCCCAATAGTTCTTGTCAAAAAGAAAGATGGCCAAATGAGGTTTTGCGTAGATTATAGAAAATTAAATAATGTCACAAAGAAATCATCTTATCCCATCCCTAATATTGAAGATATTCTTACCTACTTGGGAGGATGTCAATATTACAGTTGTCTCGATATGTTCAGTGGATACCATCAAGTGAGGATAGAAGAACATTCGAAACAATACACGGCTTTCGTTGCTCAGGGTCATGGATCATACGAATTTAACGTATTAAGCTTCGGTCTATGTAATGCCCCAGCTACATTCCAGGAATTGGCTGACAATGTATTCCAAGGTATGAAATGGAAGGATGTGCTTATATACCTGGACGACATCGTGATATTTTCAAAAACACAGGAGGAACACCTGGAAAAACTAAGGAAAGTTTTTACACGGTTACAAGAGGCTGGACTTACGCTTAATCCTAGTAAGTGTGTTTATGCTAAACCAGAGGTAAAACTTTTAGGCCATATCGTAAGTAAACAGGGACTGGCCCCAGACAATGAAAAACTTATTGCCATAAAAGAATTTCCGAGGCCTAAATCCATTAGGAATATCCAAAGCTTCATAGGGCTCTGCAACTACTACAGAAAATTTATTAAGGACTTTTCAACAATTGCAAGACCTTTACATATGGCAACACAGAAAGACAAAGGGTTTGTATGGGATAAAGAGCAAGAAGATGCTTTCAAAACCCTAAAAGAGAAGTTAACTACAGCACCAGTCCTACAACACTTTAACCCCAACAAAGAATGTGAGTTGCGGGTGGATGCGTCAACAACAGGTATTGATCTATTCTCTTGCAGGAAGGACCTGATGGACAAGCACACCCCATCGCATACGTCAGTAGGAGCCTTACCAAAGCTGAAAAAAATTACTCAATAACAGAACTTGAGGGGCTAGCAGCCATTTGGTCATTAGGTTACCTGAGACATCTAATATATGGTAGACCAGTGAAAATAGTTACCGACCACCATGCGCTATGCTGGATACGTTCACTTAAAGATCCCACAGGAAGATTGGCACGATGGTCGTTAAAATTATCTGAGTACGACTATAAGATAGTACATAAAAGCGGAATAACTCACAGAGATGCAGACTGTTTGTCTCGAAATCCTGTCTTAAAAGCAGACAGAAACTCACATAACATTGATATAGATGACATACCAACATTTCTTCTGTTGCCATCGGACATGGCAAAACATCAACGTGCAGACACGGATCTAAAGATACTCATAGAAGCCATTGAAAATCCTTCAAACCCCTCCATACCAATGGGCGTGGCCAAACGAGCAAAAAATTTCAGACTTTTTGATAATGTGTTGTATAAAGTAAACCCATCAGTTGATGGCCTAGAAAATTTACTCACTATCCCGAAATCATTAATAAATGAAATATTGTTTACTAATCACTCTGAACCTCTCTCTGGACATTTAGGCATTACCAAAACTCTCCACAGGATAAAGAATCGCTATTATTGGAATGGATTGCAAAAGGACGTGGAGAAATTTGTCAAAGGCTGCAGGGACTGTCAAGCCAGGAAGGGCCAACAGAACAGAAAGCCTGTTGGGTTACTACAACCCATCCCTGTGGGAACCCCGTTCGAAAGGGTTGGCATTGACATCTTAGGACCTTTTAGAAGAAGCAAAAATGGTAAGACTGTTATAGTAGTGGCAACAGACTACGCCACCAGATGGGCTGAAACTGAAGCATTGGCATCAGGAAAATCAGGACCAGTAGCAAAATTCGTATTAGAAAAAATTATTACACGTCACGGCGCCCCAAGACATATTTTAAGTGACCGGGGACAAACATTTCGCTCCGAAATGATTCAGGAATTGTTGAGAGGAATGGGCACTGTAAATCAGTACACAACGTCGTACCATCCCGCATGCAATGGTCTGACAGAACGACTCAACAAAACCCTAGCAGACATGTTATCGATATACACTAACACAAACCAAACTGACTGGGATGAATTTTTACCCCATGTGACGTTTGCTTACAACACTGCAAGACAGGATACGACGAAATTTTCCCCATTCATGTTAGTATATGGTAGAGAAGCAATCTTACCCACAGAAGCCAACTTAATTCAACCAGGGAACTCACTAGATGCTTGCAGAATTAGAGAAAAGGCCTTAGCAGTACGAAACCTTGCACAGGAGAATATAACAACCAGACAGAAACTGGATAAAGTCAGATATGACGAAAGGCACCGTCATCTGGAATACAAAGAGGGGGACAAGGTAAAGGTTTTCACCCCTGTAAGAAAGGTAGGGCGAAGCGAAAAGCTCCTATTACGGTGGTTTGGGCCTTACTTCATAACAAAAAAGATCGGTGAGGTGGACTACGAAATACGGAAGGGACCATCGGAGAAGGCAAAGAAGGAAGTTGTTCATGTTAGCCGGATCCTTCCTTACAACGACCCATGGACACCCGAAGTGGTACCGGAGATCCCAGACGATGAAAAATTATAACGATGTTATAAACATATATTACAATTAATTATATTCGATAGTCGAATTATTTTACATAAATATATATTTCTATTAAACAAGTCGTTAATCTTAATTTTATTGAACAGGTTTTTCATATGCTCTACTTGGGGAGGTGTCTATTCCCAATCAATTGAAATAACAGCAGGGGCTTTCTGGCGGGCTTTGCCATCCACGGTTAATTATGAAGCTACACTACCACTCGTTTATGAAGCCAAGTGGTACGAGCGGGAAGTGTCAGAAGAAAAGCAACTTAAGGGGGGTTGCATCAGTCATAAGCGAGATAGGCCCGAATGTGTCATTTTAGAACATTTGGACCAGTTAGAAAATGCGTTTGAATCAGAATTTAGTACTCTAGAACGTAGTTGGAGTACTAACTACCTAAAGAACTATACCACTCATATTGAATCATATTGGAGAAATAAAAGGGCTTTAGATTTTTTGGGGGAAGGTCTTTCCTGGTGTTTTGGGGTAGCCACACAACATAAATTAGACAACTTAATTATGAACGAAGACAACTTACAACAACAAATCAGTAGGCTAAACAAGGGGGGTATCAAAAACAATTACAAAAATTTCTCAGGATTCTGTTAAATTTTTTAGAATACGAGAAATCTGTGGCAAAGTCATTTAATACCACCGAATCTAGAATTCATTACATTGAAAAATATGCTAACAATCTAAAAAATCAAATAATATCACATGAAAATGAACAAAATAATATAATGCTAACAATTTTATATCGCCAATTTCAAAATTTAAAACACAATGTTAAAATTATAAGAGCTATTAAAAGACAGGGCATTTTAAATTCCTGTAGACAACACCAAATACCAATTGCCATTCTCAACCCTTCCACCATCCTTCATGATCTCACGAATTTACAAATTGAATTAGATAAATTTCAGCAAGAACTTGCTATCAAAACCTCAGAAATTTCAAAATACTACCAACTACCTTTATGTGATTGTGCATTTTCAGATAACAAAATTTTCATACACCTCAGAATTCCAATTACCCAAAAATTTCATTCATGGGAACTATTTGAGCTAGTAACCACACCTTTTGCATGGAATAATCAAACTTGTATTATTCAACACGAATCTGTGATGCTAGCTGTCTCAAAGAGCTCTCAGGGTATCAAAACCCAAACAAGACAAATTTCAGGGTCAGGTCTACATCACTAAAACCATTTCATGATATACTCTGTTATATTCCGCGATTTTCCTCAAATAAGCTTCAGGGCCCAACATGTGCACAAAAATTGTATACTGATGCAACAGTTGAGCAGCTCAATTATCATTGCCCAATGAGCTGTCACAAGTCAACCTCTGTATTAGTTTCAGAAATAGACGAAGAAATCTATGTTTTAACACATCCAAAACCGGTCACTAAAATTATTTGCAACAATCAAACTACAAAAAATTTCAGACAACGCTTATAACTCCCCCGGAGCTTTAAAAATTAATATTCCCTGCAACTGCAAACTCCTAATGCAGGAAGAAGAAATAATTCCTAAAAGATTTCCATGCCATAATTTACCCCAAGAAGCATCCATCACCCACATTATTCCAGCAGCCTGGTCAAATTTAAGGTCGTTTATCCTCAACCCCAAATTACAAAACCCACCACAATACATGAACTTAACAGAATCACTTAACCAAAACTGGACGCTTAACGTCCCACATTTAAATTTAACATCAACAAGTGACGGTCTACAAGAAATAGTAGATGACGTTAAAAATCAGATTAAGTATATTTATTCAAATACTTACGGATTGCATAGCGATACCCTTTTCTTAATATGGAACACCATACTTTCAATAGCCCTAGCGTACCTATTATTTAGAGGCCATCCTTATTTAGCATTACTTCCTAATCTAGCCAATCCAGTGCAAGGTAATGAAAGCATTTCGATTCAACACGACATTTTCTTTGGGATCCTTTGCACAGCATTAATAATTTTTATCCTTTACTTGTTAATTAAAATCCTTATGACATGGTGCAACCTCCGCAAAAACTCTAAAAAAGAAGGTAGGAATCAAAAAGCATCATCTGGAAATTCAACAACTCCGGATGGTGACATATACTTGCTGGAAATAGTCAGTGGATCATTAAACGTCCTACCGGGACAAAGCGTTAAGTGCACTTTAAGAAAAAGCGATGAAGTCGGGGATGATATCTGATATAGTTCACAATCATGTTTAATTATAATAACAGAGATACCCAAACTGTATCCAGTTTTTGCAATTTTTTCTTTTTTTCTTGAGCAGGGAAAAGATAAATATCATGGGGACAAATACTTTTACAACTAGTGATCTATCTGTAGTCTGTGTTCACCAGGCAGTTTGACCTAATTGTTAGATGATAGTCGACTCATCCACAATTAACCCCTAAATTGTCGGGTGGACAACGATTGCAAGATCATGACTAATAGTAAATACTGAAGTGAATAAAATTTTCAGAATGATGAAGTTATTTTTTTTTTTTTTTATGAAAGTCACCAAGGCAGTACTCAGATTATAATTTTTGTTTTAATAATGGATTTGAAATAATATGAATGGGTACCAAGGTTTTTATTCAAGACATTATGATATTAAGACATAATGAAGTAGGAGTTACCACAAGAGTAATGTTACTAGTATGTGAGATGATTAATAATGATATATTATGGTATGATATTAAGTTTTGAGATGTTACTAATAGAACAATAAATAAATGAATAATATGTTACTAAGGAAGTAAAGTTCTTATGATTAATGATTATTAGTATTAAACGAGGATAACGTGGAAGAAGGTTTAGGAAATATATATACCTAGATGTGTATATATACTAAACTGAACGTCAGCCCCGTTAACATGAGAGAATATTGAGTTTACCATAATCTTTGTAGTGAGGTACTACAAGTTTTGTATTTGCATAATTGAAGAATACATGTACAGAAAGATTTGTTTATAGAAACAAGCAAATCTGAAATTCCTGCCTTGGCAAGTTAGTCACTGATTTATTCCCCTAGTTTTCCCAAAGAAATATAATAATATAATTATACCAAATTATTAGTTTTTCGTCGCCAACCCCAAGCACTTAATGTATATATATATATATGTGTGTATATATATATTTTTTTAAGAAATTTAGTTTGTTATTAAAATGAACAATCATTAATTACTAAGGTTAACAAATGTCACTGTTAAACCTACACTATGAAATAACTATTATCATGAACATGATACTAGATTAAATAATAATATATATCAAGACGAATACAACTAGCACCAAACTAGTATGGTCCCTTGTTTTTTAATAGACTCCCATAAGAGATAAAAACATTACCTGTGGATAAATATAAATTAAGAGTCACAAATATGTCGTCAAAAGGTTTTTATAATTTCCAAGAGTATTTGGATAGTAATAACTCATGTTAAATTGTTTTACTTTGTGTATGTACTATAAATTATTTTTAGCAGGGTTTTTTTTTTATTAACTAAATATTAGATATATATTAAATTTATCCAGCTGAGCGTTTCAAGCTCAGCACTACATTGGACGTGTAATAATTCTATATTAATTGCAGTAAATAGATAAATCAAATTATAGTTAATTTAATATTGTAATAAAAGTCCCTTGTAATCTATAAAAACTTACTCGTTTAATTTTTTTCTTTTTTCACGAGATGCAACACACACACGAGGCAAGGCATAACCATAGCACAATGAGCATCAGGCAAGGTTCAAATCAGAGCAGCAGCAGGTCAAATGGTACCCTAAAACAAAGGCTGTTACAATAAATACAAACAGCACGAGGAGATGTAATCCCCCAGGACTACTTAGCAAACAGTACTTACCACAAAGGTGTTACGTTTTCCACTACCAAGTAACCAGGCAAAAGCAGCAATTTGGCAATTATCAACAACAGCCAAACAAATAGGGACCTCACAGTTGCCCCAGTGACCCCTTATGGTTCGTGGCCAGGTCTCTCGTAATCCTTCCTCTACAAAGCTGGTAACCCACCAACAGTTATCTTACCATATAAGAATCTTGGTGGAAATCGTAAACCAATCCATATTATATCGGAGGGCCTATGGTTAAACATTTTTAATAAGTGGCAGCATGGTATCCAAAAAATGCTTACCTTGCAAAGAGGTTATCTGCAGTTACGTCAACATTTCACCAGTACCTTCACTATTTTAATCAAAAATATACGAAGATGCATGATCCTGACTTCCGTCAGCTGTTCACAATTATTGTGGTAATTTATTATTATTACAAAACAACAAAAGCCTACCAGGACATTTAGGTGATAATGAGTATAATGACCACAGACTGAGGTTCTCTGTGATAATGACAGTCCAAGTGCGCAACATGTAGATTTTCGACAGCCAGTGGTGCCAACAACATAGACAGTTAAATACAACTGCCGCTGTTTTGAACAATATTGGGAACTAGAGTACAGTGCCGGACTCAGTGTACGCAGTGCTAAAACTATTGGTGCCCAAAAAACTTTATTATTTTATATGTGTGTATGTGTGTGCAGGACATTTTGGAAAAAGACAGACATTTTTCTTTTAGATTGAGTTTGTTTTATCAAAGGAAAGGAGACGTATCGACAGAGCACGTAATAAATAAAGAATATGGGCAATTTTACTAATGGGCCAGTGGGAAAAGCACTGTCGATTACCTCTCCCTTCATTTGCCCACTTAACAGGGATGCATATATATTTCTTTTTTTTTTTACATTAAGGTAATAGATATATACTTTTCATTCAATGTTATTGTTTTCTTATGATCGGATCTTACCATAAGAGCTGGGGTCCAGCTCTACTAGGTGGGGGAGATATGTCATACATGGAATACCAATTTATATAAATAATTGATTAATACACTAGTTGGCAACTTCTTTATATTTTAGGCTACAAAAATAAATATTAATAGAATTCAATAATTTCTCAGATGCTAAATAAAATACATTTCCAAGTTATATTTTTATTTGTAACATACAGTGCATTGCACTAAATATTTATTAGACAATCACAAAGAATGCAAAATTGCATAATCTAATTCATATCAATAAAACAATTAAACATTTGGTACAATTAACTGTGTCAAACTTTAACCTGGTGTAAAGAACTTGCTGAATAAGTGTTTTAAAAAGATATAAATACGCTGGTGACACAGGCAGAAGAAAGTCCATGATGACCCATCCAGTAGGACATATCTCCACTATGGTTTTAACTTGGTAAGACCCTTATAATGTGTGTTATTATATTTATTGTTGGTTTTTTATTTCTTTGTTTTTATGTAATGAGATTTTATACATTTTTAAACATTTGCTAAAATAAAAACATGGCATTGATTTCTAACTACGTCCTTTATTTTCTGACCTCTTGCAGCCAAGTACCCCGTCAGGACTATTAATATACGATAGTCGTGACAATATTTTGGCTTCTTTATACAGGAGATCTGAAGGGTATGTTTGCTCTTTGCACAATATTAATTTAAGAAATCGTTTTTGAAGAATTTCAAGAGGAGTTGGATAGGTTTTAACTACACTACCCCATCCAAGTATACCATAATTTAGATGGCTTTCTACGAGTGCATGGTATAGTGTTTTTAGTTGTGAATATTTAATGTCCATTTTGTTGAAGGAAGGTCTATTTGTGTTATTACAACTAAAAGGTAAGTAATGGGTCTTTTCAAAGTTGATTGTCAATAGTTTGTGGTCAAACCAATTTTTTATCACTGATAAATCATTTTCAGCTGCTCCCATGAATTAGCCGTATAGAAGATTGCAGTATCATCAGCAAAGCCAACAATCTCTCCTTCGCTTTGTAATGAGAATAGTCCGTTTATATAAAGTGAGAAGAGCGTTGGACCTATTACTGTACCTTGTGGCACTCCATACCCTATTGACATTGGGTCGCTCAGAACATCATCTACTCTAACGCACTGGTGTCTGTTGGTAATGTAGTTTTTAAAAAGTTGTAGACAATTATTTCTAATTCCAATATCTTCCAGGGTCTGCAAGAGCATACTATGGCTGACCGTGTCGAATGCTTTTGATAGGTCAAGAAACACACATAAGGATAGTTTTCCCTCATTCAAAGCAGAATAGAATTTTGTCGTGAGAGCTAGTAGTGCATCTTGTGTTGAAACTTTTTGTCTGAAACCGAACTGACTATCAGAAAGTATGTTGTATTTAGTGATATATGATGTTAATCTCTTTTTTAGCACTTTCTCAAATAGCTTGGCTAAGTGTGTTATTAATGAGATAGGTCTATAATTAGTTACTAGAGTTTTGTCTCCCTTTTTGTGTATAGGTATAATAACAGATTCTTTAAAGTTAGAAGGCCATATGCCGTCTTCCATGCATTTATTTACTATATAAACTAAGGGTGCCAATATGTAATTTGAAACTGATTTTAGAACCTCGGCTTTTATATTGTCTATGCCAACAGATTTTTTGCGTTTTAGTTCGTTTAGTAACTCACCCAACTCTTGGGTATCTGTGGGAAGTAAAACCATAGAGTTTAATGTTGTGTTTCTATTTAATTTGTAATTTGGATTTCTGTTTATGTTGTTTGCTAACTTTTCTCCCATTCCTGTAAATATTGTGTTAAATTCATCTGCTATTGCTTTTTTTCCTGTTATTTGCACGCTAGTTTCATTTTTTATTTCACTTATAGTATTCAATTTTTTATTTGTTTTACTAATTTCCTGTACACAATTCCATAGACTCTTTGAATCAGATTTGTTTTTATTAATTTGATTTTGATAGTAATTATATTTAGTTTTTGTTATTAAAGATGTTAGTTTATTTTTATAATTTTTATATTCTGTTTTTAATTGCATGTTATTTGGATTTTGTTTTAGGGCGACATTTTATTTTTTTTGTGGACTGATTTTAACAGCCCATTTGTAATCCACGGTGTTTTTTTTCGTATTTTTTTCTTTTTACTTGTTTTATAGTAGTAGATTCATTGATGGCATTTGTAATTATATTTATGAAATTGTTTGTTGCAAGATCAGCGTTTCTCTCAGAATAGACCGACTCCCAGGTAACGTCACAAAGTATATTTTGAAGTTTAGCGTTATCCACATTTTTCATATAACTTGGTATATTTTTGGTTTCTTTGTTAAAACTATTTAATACGATTTGAAGTATTGTTGTAAAATGATCGGTTATATCTGTATGTAAGATGAGGGGCATTAATGTATCATAGTTGTTCAGTTTGGATTTGATAAAGATATGGTCTAAGCATGATTTTTGATTTCCCTGATGGTTTTCAACATATTGAGAAATTATCATTTGAGATGTCATATCATATGGACTTGTTCGTGGTCCATGGATGATTTCAAATGGTGTCATATTCGTCACGGAATGTATAAAATTATTGTAAAACATTACCGCGAGTGGCATCAGGTATTTAATGGGGTTTTGTTGTTCTGTTCGTAAGCATCGTATTGAATCAGCTAGAGTTGAATGAAAGCGTTCGACAGGTGAGTTGGAATTGGAGTGATATGGTGTTGTAAAGTGTAAGATGATAGGGTAAAGCCCCCAATAATTGGCACTTTAAGAAAATTATACATTTCATGATAATATAAAAAATATTTGTTGAACACATAATATTAACTTTTTTGTTGTCAACATTTGTATTATCTATAAAATTTCATATGTATTTTTCTATGCATTTTATATTCTAAATTCATTACAATAGGGGTAAAGTCACTTAAAAAAATATTTTACGAATTTTTCTAGTTATTGGCATTATTAACCAAAGATTGGCGCCTAATTATTGGCATATAAAACTAGTTATTGACACCCAGTTGTTGGTAAGTAGGTATTCTTTTTTTGTGGAAGGTAGGAAGGTACCTACCTAGTTCAGTTTTATAGAAAGGACCGTGAAAAAATTATTAGACTACCAAATATGAATTTATTATAATCAGATTTACATCAGTTATTATTCTGCAATTTCAAGCATGTTACACATGTAAAAAATTCTGTAAATAAATTATGTTTATGAAGACACCGTGCATGGTATGCCCTCGAACATTTTTGGCATTTTATACGGTAATTAACTAATGAAAAATTTGATGTACATATAAAACATAAACCACGATTCAGTATTTTATTGTTTTTCGGTAGACAGTTGGTAGATGTTAAGGTCTCCTTCATTTCATCAAACAAATCATCTTTATTAGGTTCTGTATCTTTTGTGGTGAATGAAAGTTTTCTAATATGGTTTCCTGATGTCGGTAAATGCTGAGATGGAGCGCCGTCTCTTTCTCGTTCATTATAATTGAAAGTTTCTTCTGAAGACGAAAATTTAGGCAAAATGTTTTTATCCGTATATTCACTTTCAATCTCTGAGGACGGCAAATTTTCTTTCTCACTTAATTGTTTGTCAACTAGTAGTGATTTCTTAGGCCTTGTTTGGGTTTTTCTTGGTTTAATAGTCTTGGCTTTTTTAAGATTTTCTTTTGTTTTGCTTTTTTCTTGCTGTTTTAAAATTTTCAAAGCCTTGTTCTCTTCCTTCTTTTTTTCTTTCTCTTGCTTCTCTTTTTCCTTTTCTTCATATATTTTCTTCCCACCACTCGATGTAATGACATAAGGCAATCTTTCCGTTATTCGCTTTCCTTTTCTCTCAGGTGTTTTAGGCCACAGAAGGTGATTTTTTAGTGTAGTATTTACACACTTTTCTGAATCAGATGTGGTTGGTTCAGAATGGTCCATAGCTAGTTCTACAATTGTATTGGCTATAATCCCCAAAGAATTAGAATTAGTGTTTACTATTTTCATTTGGGACTGATTATTTTCATGTTGACCAGTGATATCGTCTTCTAAAATAATAATCGACATGTCATTTATTTCTTCATTTGTCAGATATGCATCATCAACGATGTCAATATTAATATTTTCAGTTGAGTTACTCCCATGGATACTCGGAACCTTATCAAGAACTATATCCGATATAACAGTTACCGACTGGACAACATCATTCTCTTGTTCTGCAAGAGTATCATCAAGAATTATATTTGATATTTCGGCTACTGGTTGGTCAGCTTCATTTCCTTGTTCAGTATTTTTTAATTTATCAAAAATATTCAGCAAAATGTTAAAGTGTCTCCACTTATCTTCGACCTGTTCATTTGGCTTTTCTTGCTCTAACTCGGCAGTAATTTCAGGACCGCATAGATCCCTTAAATCGTCAAAAGAAAATGGTACACAGTTATCTTCAGAAAGATTTGTCAAATGTTTCGTCGTCTTTTCGTTTTCCAAGACACTTGGTATAGTCAATTGCATTAACATTCCATGGGTAAAGGCCGCAAGCTCTAAATCCATTTGAAACGGTATTAGTTTTGAGCTGAAGTAAAGCGTCGTCAAGAATTGAAGCAAAATCTACTTTGGTAACCTGTACAAATGGGTTCCTCCTTCTCTAGTTGGTAAGTGCTTTTTTCCAAGAGTTTTTTAAAGGCTTAAAACTAGATACATCTGCGGGTTGTAAAATTCTTGTTGCATTAGGATATAATGACACTAATATTATCTGCAATTTGCTACATAGTTGGCTTAATTCATAGGTCTGGTGAGTTTTGTGAGCATCAACAAATAATATGATAGGAAACTTAACTTTTTCTTTTATTAAATGGGGATGTAATATTATCGAAATATATTCATAAAATAGTTCTGCCTTCATCCATCCGTTGTCACTCGTTCCAATACCCCATTCCTTTGGAACACTTACTACTACGGTTTTAGGTAATCTCTTATATGGGAATATTACCATAGGAGGTGTTATCGATCCAGATGCAGAAAACGTAAACATTACCGTGATGTTAGATTTTGATGGATCTTGTTCGATTTGATACACATTCTTTGCTCCTCTTGGAGCAATCACCTTGTTTTCCTTAGGGCAGAGCGTAAAGCAAGTTTAGTCTCCGTTATATACCCTAGAAGGGTCTTTAAGAATATCAAACCAATGCTTCTCTTTTTAATACTCTTCAATGTTGGTAAACCATTTAATATTTTCACTCCAAAACTAATTATTGGCAGTAATGTCAATTATTAGAAATTATGTAAATGTTTATGCCAGTTATTGGCACCCATTTAATTAACGTAAATTAAGCAAAACCGCATTTTTAATGATGGTAAACAGTACTTTAAAACGTTCTCATGTGGTATAAATCGAATTATCTAATCATAAGTCAAAAAATTGCTGCTTATCGCATTATACAAATCATGCATGAGCTACTGAAAAACAGTAAAATCTTACCTTCTTCTAATACGTCCACACTACATTTACATTCACATTCGCCATTATAGAATAAAGCTGCAGGTAAAGTAGATTTCATACTAAGGAACGTTGCCAGATTTTCCGATAATACTTAGTTTCTATGAATTTATTACAAGACCTTAATATATTAATAAATAGTGTTACAGTGTCAATAATTGGGACAGTGCCAACAATTGGCTGTTTTACCCTATTGTGGAGATGACAAAAATCCTTGATCAAGTGATTATTAAATTCTGTTCCGTTATCAGAGGTTATTTGGGTTGGTATTCCCATGTGTGAGAAAAATTGTAACAAATTTTCCATTATGCAGGTACTATTTTTGTGTTCTAAATGATAAGCTTGTCCAAATTTTGAAAATGGGTCGAAGATAGTTAGAAATGCTTCTTGATTAATAAAACAGGTGTCAATGTGTATATTTTCGAAAGGTTTGGATGGTGTCTGTGTGATTTGTAGTTTAATTTTTTGTGGTCTATCATATTTGAAAGTTAAACACGTGTTACAAGTGTTAACAAAATTGGTCACATCTTTTTGGATGTTAGGCCAATAATAAGTTTTTTAAATTGATTTTGTTGTTTCCTTAATTTCTCTATGACATGTTTTACCTTGATGATGGTATTTAATAATGTCATTTTGTTCATTTTCATTCGTAATATCCTCCTACAGTCTGTTAGAAATGACAGTTTTATGTGTACGGTGATAAAGCAAGGAAGTTCGCAATATACGTCTGATCTTTCTTTCTAAAGATGGTGTTGAAAACTTTATACAAGTATTCCCATCGATAGAAATAAATTCTTTCAAGAATTTGAGTACACAGTCATCATCAAGTTATGATCGTAAAGTAATAAGGTGTCGAATGTTATTAAAAACTGTGTGAATGTTGCAAATTTCACTTGTTGTAGTGTTTAATTTTGTTAAGAGTATTTGATTTTTGTATGCGTTAAGTGGTTGTTCAGTATATGGTAATGTAAAAATGGGATCTTCATGAGCTGTGTGCTGTGTCTGAGTATCTTGAGTATCTTCGGTTTGAGAACTTTCAATATCTTGAACTATTTGGTGAATATCATCGGTGTTATTTTCCTTAAGAATTTTATCTATTAATTGATCTAGTTCATCTATTTGAACTTGCGTGCTCACATTGTCATCGAGTTCCAAATTATCCTGATCGTCAACTTCATTAATGTTGCAATCCTCAATTTTAATGCGGCTTAAAGCGTCAGTTATTTTATTTTGCGAACCCTGATTATATCGTATTTCATAGTCAAATTCTTTTGGTTTTAGTTTCCAGCGAACGAGTTTAAAATTTGGTTCTTTTAAAGAGAATAACCATTGCAAAGGTTTGTGATCTGTGTAGATGATAAATTTGTTCCCATATAAGTACGGTCTAAATTGTTTACATGGCCACACAATTGAGAGCAGGTCTTTCTCTATAGTAGAATAATTTATTTCGGCCTGGAGGCATAACAGATGAGCCTATTATTTTTTGAGAGAACTGACCCGATTGCGAAATTTGAAGCATCTGTTGTAACTTCGAAAGGTTTTAAAAAGTCAGGATAGCATAAAATAGGGCTATTGGTTAATAAATCTATGCAAGTTTGAAAACAATCTATATATTATTCTTTGCTTAATGTAATTTTTGCATTTTTCTTTAAGCATTGTGTCATTGGTTTTGTTACTTTTGTAAAATTGTTTATAAATTTACGGTAATACCCTAAAATACCTAAAAATGCTTTGATTTCTTTTGTTGTTTTGGGGATGGGATAATTTTAAATTGTTTTTATTTTGTCAGGGTTGGGTTTTATTCCGTCACTTGTAATGATATGACCAAGAAAAGCTACTTCTATTCTTAAAAATTCAGATTTGTCGAGCTGAATTATTTAATTAATTTAAATAATTAATTTATGTTTACGGAAAGTTTCGAAAACTAATTGTAAGTTTTGTATATGTTCTTGTAATCCGTTGGAGAAGACAATAACATCGTCCATATATATATATATATATATATATATATATATATATATATATATATATATATATATAATTTTGCAAATCATTAAGAACGTTGTCCATACATCTCTGAAAAGTTGCTGGGGCGTTCTTCAGTCCAAAGAGCATTCGAATGAATTCGTAATGTCCATTGTTGATTGAAAAAGCTGTTTTTTCGATTGAGTCCGGATGCATTTCTATTTGATGAAAACCTGACGCCAAATCGATTGTTGAAAAATAGGAGCATCTTCCCAGTTTGTCCAGGATTTCAGTGATGTTTGGTATTGGGTAGCGATCTTCGATTGTTTTTTTCATTGAATTTCCGATAATCAACTACTAATCGCCATTTTCTTTTGCCACTGGCATCCATTTTCTTGGGAACAATCCAAATGGGTGATGAAAAAGGACTATGCGAAGGTCGAATTATATTGTTATTCAGCATTTCTTGTATTTTCTTCTAAACTTCTTCTTTGTGGATATAAGGGTAACGGTAGCTTTTTGTGTAAATTGGTGAATTATCTGTGGTTTTAATTTCATGTTTCACCACGTTTGTAAAAGTTGATCATTTGGTTTTTGAAAAATATCTATATATTTTGTGCAAAGTTTAAATAAACTTGTTTTTTCTTCCTTATTTAAATGATCGGGACATTGGAGAGAATCGAGTTGTGATTTAACAATATTCTCTTCTGGTGATGTTATTGAATAATTGTATGTTTTATTTATTGGATAGATTTGAAAATCGTAAGTTACTAGGGTCGAAAGAAATAGGTTGCGAACTATAGTTATCTAAATCGAATGTTAGTAAGTTATTTTTCACTGAATTGATCATTTCCGGAATATAAAAGTTTTTATTTGAAATCTCATGAATAAATAATTCAGTATTATCAGGAAGGTTAATTGATGTTTCTACTTACTTTATGGATTTCGTGACCCGGAACTGTTATCAAAGGTTTTTTAAATTTTATTGATATCTGACATTGACTATTAAATTAAACATTGTTTTCGAATGAGATTGTTAATCTTAGTTTCTGAATGTCCTCGAGTCCTAGGGCATCGTCAAAATATTCATGGAAGTCATAAAGGATGACATTAAAATTATAATTTGAATTAAATTCAGGAAATGAAGATACTCGTGCTTGCTCATTGATTATTATCTCGCCCGTTCCGGTTTTAATTTTTACTGTTTCATGAATGATATATTGCGGACAAAATGTTTTAACGATTGAAGGTTTTAAAATAGTTTGTGAACTTCCGGTGTCTAATAAAAGTTTAATAAGTGGGTATTGTAATTGTATATATGGTAAGGAATTTGTAGTAAATATCGTGTTACACTCGATTATACCGGGGATTGTCCGGAGGCTGGTCCGAAAAATTTAATCTTTCGAGCTCTTCTGCTATTTCTGCGTCCCAATCTTCTTATTCTTGTTCTTGAGGGGGTGGAAGATTTTGTTGCAGATCTAAATTTAAATAATATACCACCATAATGACAGAAGAGAAGCTAACAGAGACAGTGAGGGGACACAGGGAGCTTCATGATAAGATAGTGGGAGACGCTAGGAGGTGTGAGAAAAAATGGCTGGCATTAATAGCAGTAGATGTGGAAAACGCGTTCAATTCGGCCACCTGGAGCATAATTATAAGGGAACTACAAGACAGAGGCATATCCAAATATCTGGTAAACCTAGTGGAAAGCTACTTCTCCGAAAGAATAATTAAGGCCACAAGAAACAGGAGTATGGAAATGACGGAGGGGGTCCCACAGGGTTCTGTATTGGGGCCATTACTGTGGAATGTCCTATATGATCGAGTCCTAAACATTGCTCTACCCGAAGGAGCGACGTGTATAGCATACGCAGACGACTTGGTTATCATGGTGGAGGCTATAAACGATGTAGAACTAGAACGACGTGCAAACGAGGCAATGAGACGGATTAATAACTGGATGGTCCAAAACGGGCTGAAACTGGCGCCTCAGAAAACCGAAGCAATTATCCTAAAAGACAAAAGGAAAAGAGATCACCTGAACTTAAACCTCCAAGGCATCAGAATAATACCAAGAAAGCATATAACATATCTGGGCGTGGTAATAAGCGAAAAGATAACATTCACGCAGCAAATTAAACAAATAAGCAAAAAAGCGGATAGTAAGATGGCAGCACTGACAAGGATACTGCCGAACATAGGAGGACCAAGTAGTCTAAAAAGAGCAGTACTATGTGGGGTCATACACTCCATAATCCTATATAGAGCACCGGTATGGTACGAAATATTGGAAAAAAAAAACATATAGAAACATCCTATCAGGGGTCCAAAGAAAGGCCCAGCTGAGAATTGCGAGTGGTTATAGGACTATTTCCACACATGCACTCCAGGTGATCACAGGTATTCCCCCAATCGCGCTGCTGGCAGAGGAGAGACATCGCCTCTTTAGAAAAGAGAATTCGCACTTGCAAGCAATAAAACAGGGCGAAAGAGAAGAAACCTTGACGAAATGGCAACAATGCTGGGAAAGGAACACGGAAAACGCAGCTTGGACGAGAACACTGATAGAAGATCTCCGCAAGTGGATAAAATGTGAGCATAGGAATCTAGATTTCTTTTTGACACAATTTCTATCGGGCCACGGAGCTTTCAGGGCGTACCTGAAAAAGATGGGACTAACCCACCTCTTATTTAAATTCAGAAAATTATATCTTTCCATACTTGCCACAAAAAGAAAATAAGAATGTTGCCTATCAAGAATCTCAAATCAAACTGTCAGCTGATGACCTCGCATGCTCCCCCACCGTTGATCACCTAAGATTGACGAGAAAATATGAATCATTGCAAGATGAAGCTGACCGGTTGAGATTGATGTTTTCAAGTAAGATTATGTTATTTTTGACAAGATTATCATGTTCTATTGAGTCCTATACAATGAAATGATAGTTATTAAATTAATAGGGATAATATTTGACGCTGCAACGTAAAAAAACCAAAAATTTTTTAGAGATATCTATCTATAAATCTTACAAACGACAGGTTATTCGTAATAGAACTAGAATTAAACTTCAAGGACCTAATTTGTTAGTTTGGAAGATCTATAAATTTGGATCATTATTATGAAAATCTAGTAAAAGTATGATATGATAGATGATGTTGAATCTGATGTAATTTCTGTTGTCTTTTTAGAAGTCACAAAATTATAATAAATGAACAATAAAATGAAATAGTTATTTTACAGACATGATCTTCTGTCAAATTTCAAATTCTACCACATATTTTCTCAATATTTTTAAACATAAATATAATATTTTTCAATTTTCTCTCTTTTGTATATATGTCAATCAATTAATGTATAGATATTTTCCGTTTTCGAAATTTTCAAAAGTTTCGTCAAGCCTGCTTGGTAAGGGTTGACTAGTAGTGGGATCTATTGTATAATGTTGTGACGTTATGTCAGTTTGAGTGTGGTGCGTTTCTTCAGTTGTTCTTGGGAAGGTCCTGAAGGGTTGTCTGGTGGTTCCGTTAATTGATGAGGTCTCCATGGGTGTGGGACGAGGGACATTCCTGAATTGTTGTTGTAGGGTTCTATTTATCGTAGAGGTTTCCATTGGTGTGGGACGTATGTTTCCTCCAATATTACCTGCTGTATTTCTCGGATTCCAGATGTTCTGTTGTCTGAATTGATTTCCTAGTATTGATCTAGTCATAGGAGAGTTTTGTCTCGTTTGGTTTGTGTTATAGTGTTGGGAATAGTGTGGTTGAAATGGTGTATTCTGATTCATATTACGAGTTTGTGTTTGTGGTTTAGGTGTTGAGTTTATGAGATGTTAAACAAACTGTTTTGCTATAATTTGAAAACTGTTCTTCCCGAGAAACAAAAGCTATCGCATCTAATAGGTTATCAATTTCTTTCGTTCTAATCATTTTTTTAAAATTTAAAGGTAAATTTCTGACATATGTATCCAGACTTAGTCTTTGATACACCTGACTCATTGCCTCTTTTACAGTAAACGGTTCAGCAGATTGCCGTAGTTTAGAAATTAAAAGTGATTGATATCCCAATATTCTGTTACCAAAACAAGTTAAGGTTTCCTTTCTGGGATCAATAGTTAAATGTATCAATTCGGTTTGCAAAGTGGGTAAATCTCTTGGGTCACCGAAGGTACTTACAACAACCGACTTAATATCGGTCCAGTCACTTAATTCTAGACGAGATGCTATGTTAATTTGTGCTTGGCCATGTAATTTGCTTTTTATGGCTCTTAAAACAAATTTATTTTGTATTATACTTTCTCCCGTGGCGTAAGTTGTTACTAACTTATCGCAAGCGGAAACAAAATCATTTAATACAGATGGAGTGCCATCAAATCTAGGTATGACATCTACGAACATCTTAAATAATAGAAAATTAGGTGCGCTTGCACTTGGAGCTACTAAATTAGGAGGTCATTTTTGTGAATTTAAAATTCTTTCACAATTAAAGTAAAATAAATTTGTAATTCAACTTGTGAGAAAAACTTAAAGTTTTAAAAAGTGAAACTATAAAAATATTCTGAAATTCTTAGCCTATATAAGTTTTAATATACAGTCAAAACTTATAGAAAATTAATTCTGATATACGCTCAAAATTAATGGAATTTTTTGATATGCAATCAAAGGAGTTTTAATGCCAATTTTAACAAGGAAAGAAAAGGAAGGAACACTTACTATTGACTTAATGTATCTTCTTTTGTGGAATCTTTATGGTTGAAACCAAAAGGTAGAAACTTCACCAATCTACAAATCTTGTGCAGGAATTCTCAAACAAGTTCTCATGGTTACTTCTGTTTGCCCGACTCACTTATCCTACCGACTGCGTCAGTTATGAACGAAAGAATGGTTCAAAACAATTTCGAAGATAACAAATATATTAGAATAATAAGTGTGCACTTAGTAGTCTTAACTTGCTATGACATAGTTTGGAATTGAACTGAGATCCTATAATTACTAGTTCCTATTTATATTAAATCCTTATCTTAATTTATTTTATGGTTTGTGACAATCAAGGTTTATAACATTTAATATGCGTAAACAGGAAATGATTTACATAAAAAGAAGGATGTCAGCACTGGGTTACAGGATCTAACTCAATAGAGGCTTGCTTGCTGCTTTTATGTATTTCTCTACGTATTTTGTTTTTGTCTATTATGTTTGATGTCTTATCACGAGAAATTATTTGCATGTTTTCTAAGATTGCATTAGCAATTTTCGCTATAGTTCTGTTCGATGCACCTGTTCAATCAGCTACTTTTGCAGTACATGATAACACCTTTCTCATTTGTTTTGTAGCTATTTTTGGCCTTTTAGGTTTTTCCAAGTAAGGGCATTTAAAATCTTCATATTCTTCATCGCTCGAATTTTCCGTGGAAGAGGAAGATTCATCTAAAGGCAAACCCTTGTTACTTTCACAGTTTTTTTGATATCCGCTAGGACCTGAAAGAGATTCTGTTTGATTTCTCCTATTTCCTTGTTCCTTCCGTTGTATTTTTCTTTGTAGCTCTTCAGTTTTTGTTCTCCGTTTTAAATGTATCCAATTTTGTCTCAAGAAATGGTGTATTTCTGTATTTGTAAGGTTTAAGAACAGTTTGATATTTTTTATTATACGCCGAAATCATGTTAATAAGCATATGGGATAACACTGGAAGTGAGGCACGAATCCATATTTCTTTAACCTTTGTTGCTACAATATTTGCCACTTCATATAGAGAGGGCTGCTTGCTTCCTTCACCTTTTAACTCGAGGCGAACGCTACCATAACATTTTATTACGTCCTGGTATGTGGGAAGTTGAACCGCACTTTCCGGAAAAATATCTTTAACGTTATCAAATATCACAAGTACGAGATTTCATAAGACATTTTGAAATTTAAACAAGAAAAAATTGTATTTTGGCACTACACGACACGTTCTGAACACTAATTTTATAACACTAGCGCTTTTAACTTGAACGTAATATGGTAGGGGTTAATATTCTAGACAAGTTCTGTCTTGCAGTAATTTTAATGATAGTGGGGCCAGTTATTTCTGCTAAAGTGTATTTATATTTAAGTTGGGATAAAATAAACACATGCTATTACCCCTTTACTTCGTTTTTAATTGGGACGCTAGTTTTAGATTGATATAACTTCAGGCTTTATAGACGGAAAGCTAGCGGCCGCGGAGGTACTACGACATTACCTCCGGCTGGAATTTTGTGAAGTGGTTGGGGGGGACCATGAGGAAGTGCTATTTGGAGGGGTTTTTGCTCAAAACCCCTGCAAAATACACGTCAGACGACTCAAATATGAAAAAAATCCTTGCTCAAAAAATGATCATACCTCCGGCTGAAAATTTGCACATTACCTGTTTAAAAGTCACAGATAACGTATGTAAATCATCAGAAGTCTCGGTCGCTGCCAAAGGGGTGTCAGACGCCCTCAAAGTTGTCATTTTTTTTTCAAAAAATTTTTTTTCTTACCTCCGTCTGACATTTTAATATATTGCAACAGAGACCATTTTAAGCACATTTTAAAATCGTCAGACGAAAATACCTCTGCGAAGTCCCCCTACAATGTTCACAAAGTTCCGACCCATATGGAACGTATATTTTTCTTCGAAAAATTATTTTCATTACCTTCGTCTGACGTTTTTACATATTATCGTAGAGACAATTTTAAGCATATATATAAATTGTCAGACGAAAATACAACTGTGGAATTCCTCTGCAATGCCGCGAAAATCCAGCCTACATTACTACATATTGGGGTATTTCAAAATAAAGTAATTTGCTATTTTCTGACTTGGCATCCCGTAAAAAAGTTTACTGACGATGAACTAGAGATTTTGATTAAAGATGAGCGCTCTAGGTGATGTGGAGCTAGTGTTGCGAAATACAGTGATAATCGACTAACCGGTAAAACGGTGACAGTGAATTAGAAATCACTGTGATTTTTAACGATGATTTGAATCACTCCAGTGATTGATATTAATATAATAATATAGCTTATTAGAAAGATGGTTGATCTACATACAGGTAATCGCTCGGTTTCGTTATTGAATAATCGTTGAGAAATATAAAATATCGTTTGATTTAGTATCATCCGTAATTACTTTAAAGTATTAGATTACCTACTTAAACATTTTTGTAGATTTTTAGATGTTTTTTAATTTGCGGTAGTATGTTGCATAGGTAGGACAATAGCTATATAAAATATAAATTGTAACAAAATGGACAAAATTAATATAAAATTAACAATTTATTCTTGTAACAAAAATAAAAATTCGAAAACTTAACGATATAAAAATAAATATTCTCCTCCACAAAAAGTTTAATAGCTCCACATTAAGGTGTATATATATAAAAGTAAATAATTCAAAACATATTACTTATTTTTTACAAATATAATGATTACAGTTAAGGAAAATAAGTTGTTCCGTTTTTTTAGCACTTAATTTATTTCTTCTATCTGTTATTGTTAGTCCGGCTTTAGAAAACAGTCTTTCACATGGCACCGACGTCGCCAAAACACAAAATCTCTCTTGAACCACGGTACTTAAATGGGGGAAATTGAAACTTTGTTCTCTACAAAATTTTAAAGTATCATCATGTCTGGACAAAATGTCGAATTCCAGGTACCGTTGAACCTCTATTATTGCCCTACTATGCGCATTATTTTGAGGCTGTGATTTTTTTCGAAATATTATTTTGTAATGTTCCCCATATAGACAACTCATCTGTTTCATCATCCCCCATCTTCTGATCTTCATTAACAGTTTCTGGTGTTGCTTGATTTTGTTTAGCCTATATCTTAGCGGCTACTAAAGATATTACATGTTTCTTAGTATTATCGGCTATACTACTGTTTTGAAAGGCCATCAATTTAAAACGTGGATCGAGCAATGCAGCTATCGCTAAAGTATTGCTATTTTCTACTTGCCCACATCTAGTATGTAAACCTTCATTTAGCTTGGTAACCACGCCAATTACGATATCCTGGAATTTTCTTTTCATAAGGTTCTTACACACAACATATAGACCATTTACTAATGGAATAATAATTGAACCGGTTGAGTAATTTTTCCCACTAATAGTTTTTGTTGTTTTCTCAAATGGGCGTAGCACAACACATAGGTCTCTACAAATCTTCCATTCATTTGGGGATAAAACTGGAATGTCGGTATTATCTAAAACGGCTATTGTACTTTTTATAACATTTTCTAAATCTGTAAAACGTTCCAACATATAAAAAGTGGAGTTCCACCTAGTGGCAACGTCTTGTACTAATTTTAGTGGCTCTTTATCCGGATTGATTTGTTTTTGAACCTCCACTAACTTTTGAGTAGATAAAGAGCTACGTTTAAAATGCCCAACAATTGTTCTAATTCTGCGTATCAGTTCAGCAATATCAGGATCAGACAAAGAATCTTTTACTATTAAATTTAGGGTGTGTGCGAAACACCCAAAATGTTTCTACCCCAAATTTTTAATTACTGCACTTTTTATATTGTTAGCGTTATCAGAAACTACCAATATTATTTTGTCCTCTAATCCCCAATCTGTAACGATTCTATTTATAGTTGCTGCTAAGTTCTCACTTGTATGATGGCTTTTCATAGATCCGCACTCCAATAACATCGTCTGCAGTTCATAATTGTCATTAATGAAATGTTCAGTTGGTGCAATAAAACTTTCCATATTCACTGATGTCCAACAATCTGTCGTCAGAGATATTTTCTTAACAGTATTTACCAATTGACGACAGGCAGTCATGCACTCCTCGTACCGCGCAGGTATAAGTGTTGCAGAATTTTTTTTTCTATTTGGTAGTTCGTATGCAGGATTTAATGCGTGGACAAATGCCCTAAATCCTTTATCTTCAACAATTCTAAAACTTTGGTAATCAGTTATAAATAATTCTAAAAGTTTTTCAGTTACTTCGTTTATGGTTGATCTTCCAATTTTTCTCTGCAAGTAAGTATATTTGTTTTTTTGTGAATTTCTAATGAAACCGTCGGATGATTTGAAACAATATGTTTTTTTAAATTTGAGTTAGTGGTTTTATAGGAAAGTTTTTTTTTACACATATTACATGTTGCATAATAATTGTCACCCTCAATTGGTGTAAAGAAATTCCAAATTTCACTAGTCTTTTGTTTTTTTGACATTTTGTATAAGTACCTAGTTTTGTTATAACAGATAATTAATTTTTCAAATTTAACACAAATAAATAAATGCACAGCGAATCGATTATGTTAACAACACAATTCACATAACTATACTTAACAAGTAATAACTGGTTTTACTTTTCACGCACAGCAGGTCAGATCGGAAATGAAACATAAATAATATAGTATAATGTATTGGGTATTGTACATTTACGGATGCCAACACGTGATAATAAGCAAGCTAGTTATTGGATAAAAATCTGTAAAATAATCAGAATCTCAGCGTAATGCGGCGCCTTTTGGTGATCCAGTGATCGCGATCGTAGAATAACATACATACGTACGCGAACGCGGCATATCATATCTGTTGTTGCGATGCAGTGGATGAATCACTAATCACTGCTTTACTTGAATTATAATCACCGGTAGCACCAGTGATTTTACGTTCACCGTGATTGGATCACCGTGATCGATATATCGCCCAACACTATGTGGAGCATCGTTCGCAATTGTTTTTTGATGAAAAATCACAAAATTACGTAGAATTTTTATGACAAATAGGTCAAAAAGAAAATTTTTCAGACGAGATGGTATGTTTTAAGTTTTTTGAGTCATTTTAAAACGAAAAACTTTCTTGACATTATTTAATAAAAACAACCGTTTAGCCAAAAAAAATTCAAACAAATTGAAAAAAGTGGGTATTCTCCAAACTTCAATTAATTTTTCATGGCGAAACAGTTGATTTTTTCGAAAAATGGGGAGAGATCTTTTCTTTTCCGAATGGGCCAATTTATAACAATTTTCACTTTTTTATTTTACAACAAATTGCGGCTATTACAAAATAATTCGTGTTCCTCCACAAAAAAATAGTTAAAGTTTGGAGACTACTCACTTTTTCAATTTGTTTGAATTTTTTCTAGCTAAACGATTCATTTTGTCGAAAAAATGTCAAGAGAGTTTTCTGTTTCAAAATCACTCAAAAAACTTAAAAAATACTATGCCGCCCGTTAAAATTTTATTTTTGACTTATTTGCCACAAAAATTATATTTTATTTTGTGATTTTCCATAAAAAGTTGGATTGCGCTGAATCTTTCACTGTACGGAAAATTCTCATCTTTTGGCAGAATCTTTTGGTTCACTTAAACTAACAATTTCAGCTACAGCTCGTTGGGAAATCGAATTTTTTTATTTTTTGAAACACCATAAAATGAATACCGTATATTGTTTCAATATTTTTTTTGATTTATTGAAATGCGTGTTGAGGTAATAAAAGGGAAAAATTTTCAGTAGATACATATAAAAAGTATAAAATGAAAATATTGATCGATATCCAGAGGTTTGAAGCGAATATTATTTTATATCAAAAGGATGAAGATATAATTTTCCTATTACTTAATATAATGTTAATTTATATAGTATTTTAAAGTTCTGAAAGTAAACATGACTGTTGATTATCGTATGAATTCAAGAGATGTTTTTGAGCGCTTGGTAAATTTATTAAAAAAAAAAGATAATAATAATAATAATAAAGGACTTAATTGATAAATATATAGAATTTACAAGTGCACAAGGAAAGAAAAAATAACAAAAATGATTTATCAAATGGCGAAGTTCAGCGTATCCACAACTAGTGTAGAGGCTGTTCTTCCACTTAACCAACAAATATAGATAGACTAGATAATTAAATATGAGTATTGACTTAATAAAATAACAATAGTATATATAATAAATAATAATATACAACAATATACTAGCGATTCTGTTATTGAGATTCTAAAATAAACTTCCGCAATTTAAATTTAAAGATTTTTACGTTTTTAATTTTTCTTAAATCTGCAGGTATTACATTATAAATTTTATAAATATTAAAAGAGAATGACCTTTCAAAAAATGTCGTTTTATGGGTAGGGGGTGTAATTAATGATTTTCTTCTAATATTAACGTTGTGAATGTCCGTTCTGAAACGTATTTTATTATATAAGTGAGGTGGACATTTGTTTACTAGTTATTACTAAATGAATACAAAAAAAATCTAATATCATTTTAATCATCAGATTCATCATCGCTGTTGTCATCGGAAACGTGAAACTCGTCATCAAATTCGTCCTCTTCGAAGTTGGTGTCCCACTGATCTTCCTCATCAGATTCGCACTGACTTTCTGACTCTGTAACGTGATAAAAAATCAGATAACATTCGAATTCATGTCGGATGATAATAGCATACCTGAATCTTTTTGGTTTTTGTCGTGTATTAACAACTGTAATGTCATCAATCGCTGACGGTAACTGTTCACCTTTGAACCAAATAAAATCGTAATTTCCATCGTCGTTTATAAACCATGTTCTTCGGGACATTTGGTGCTTGGATTTTTTTGGTCCGCATTCAGCCATAATTGAGTAATGTAGGTTGTGCGCAGCAAATATGGGTGTAATTCGTCGGCGCTTAGTGGAAAATTTGAAGCATCGATATTTCGAATTTTTTTTGAATATTTCGGCCTCATCATCTTGTTTATAAATGGTCTCGAACATTGCCAGACGTGCCTCGTTGACTTTCTGTACACCTTTAAGGTTGTAAATATTGCAAACGAATTCTTCTAGACTTCGTATGCCGCAGGATCAATGTCATTTTCTTCTAAGTCTTCAAAGGCTTCCTGTATTTTCGGAGACTTTTTCAGAATTTTCCAGGGCTTGATTTTTCCTTTGCCGTAAAAGGCAGGGTTGTAATCACACCCTGTGAACGCATGCAGACCTGGTAGAGCTCGACATATACGTACTCCTAAGTTGCCATACTATTGAGTAACATTGATATAATTTTGTGAGTTTCCAACCCCGACATGCGTCCATATTTTCAACGCTTCATTGACTTTATTCATGTTGCCCAGCAATATTATAAGCACATCCGTGTCTGAGCTGCGGATCACGACATTACAATCAAATTCAATTTTTGTTACATGGTGAATTATTTTCGTATCGGCTTCTTCGTGTAAAGGGCATGATAAATTCCTGTCCATGAAACGTGTGATTTTGTCATTGACAACTTGAAAAGTATAGCATTCATCAAAATTTACATTCAATGTTTTGTCTTTCAAAAAAGGAATAAACGCATCATCCGTCCAATAATTGATCAAAAATTCTACTAGTGCTTCTTTAAAATTATTGCTCCTTAGCGAAGTCACTTGGTCGTACTTGTTGCGGTCCTGCAATTGCGTAACTAGACGAACTGGCTCCACGCAATTCACGTTCGCAGTCTTTGATTGATGGGTGGAAATATCGATCAAACACTACGTCTATTCTTCGGGCATTATTTTTTTGTTAATATTTGCAACACTTTTCGCGCGACATTTCCAAAGCTTGCGGGAGGGTCTTTCATCAAATGCAACATGAAAAATCCATGGAAAATGATGACATCGATGTGTTGAGGTTCTGAATTATCGTCCAATTCTTTCGTTAAAGTTTTCATCAACGTCGACTTATCTGTTTTACATATAGTGCCATCAACGTGACACAATGACATAGGTATTGGAGTCAAAGGATGTCAGTACTTTCGCCAGATCAATTTCTTTCTCCAATGAGAGAACTAATAGTCGCCCGAATAAATCACGCTGCATTCTTACTTCCTGGACTTTAGCACCCATCAAAACTTTCTTCTTCTTTCCACCAGATGCAAAATTTTGCACAAGATTTTGTTTAATCGGTTTCTCGAATTGCGTGGGATCTGAAGCACATTTCGATATAAAAGCTTTTCGTAACAACTCACCTTTGCTTTCAACATCGATCAAGAATTGTGTTATTTCTGGTGAGGCTGCCTTTCCTGTGTGTATATTGTACAGCTGTTCTCTATCAATATCTGGATCACATGGCTGCGTTTGATTGTTTCCATGAAAATTTGTAGTTGAGAATGACTGATTTTCAATTTGCTTGTTTCTAATTCCCCTGATATATCCTGGGCGGTACGCAATCCAGTCTGTTCATATACATGCGAAATGAGAGTCGAACGAATTTCATGATTCTTGGACCAGCGGTGGCGAGCCGTAATTGAATTGGTGAAGTGAGACACACCTGTTAAACGTCTTGCAGCATCTGCGTTGATAGTTTGCTCCAATGTGAGGTCTATAGGCTGCCTTGAAAATGGCTTATTGGTGCGTTTGACACCGAAACTCCCTTTTCGAAGAGATTCTTCCAGTCCTGGATGAGTTTCACTGACTTTCAATAAATTGTCGTTGTATTTAACTAACCAGCGTGAATAATTTTGTTGATTAAACATAAAAAAGAGATTGGCAGTTTTGGGCAGTGTATTTAAAAAAATTCAAAGTCTCCGGTCCTAATGCTTCGAGTCAAGTCTAAGTAATGATCGATAAGATGAATGTATGTCGCGTAAAATTGAGCTGTCTTGCCGAATACTCCATTTCGTGTGTCTTCTTCGTACTCTTGAAATTTCCCTATTAAATTTCTTAGATTTGCACTAATGGACGTAGTCTCAGAGAGGTACTGTTCCTGAATAGAAGCAAGTTCAGCTATTACTGTCTCATCACAGGTGCGATCGTAATGAACAAGAAAGGACTTAAAAAGTAGAATACGAAGTCCTAAAGCCATCAACGGATGCAACTGTTTGCAACGATTGAAATGCTTGCCGGATACAAATCCACCCACCGATCCACTTGCTAGTATTCGGCTCTCAACCATGACGTCAGCAAGGCCACATTCATCAATAAACTTGCCAACAGTGTGGAAATAGGCCATCATAATATGGAAACTGCCGAGATGTATAAATATGTTGTTGAATGTGTCCTTCTCTGCAGATTGAATGCGCATTACCATCTTAGCAATCGCTAAATCATATGTGACTTCCATGTATCGCTGGTTTAATTCCTTTGCCATCTTCTGACATTGCAATAATGTTTCATGTACGACTTCCCATTTAGTTGGAGATAGATTTATTGGTGTTAAATATGAAATTTTTTGTGTGGAGCTGGTATCGTTAAATAATTTGCTATTGTAGCCAACCCACATTGGTGTTTTTGGAATTCCGAGGCTGTGAGATAACATCCAAATTGTATCAAGAGATCGTATATGAATTGGGTTCTCCGGAATTGAGTGATGGCACTCATCTTCAGCTGATAATAACACTTCAACAACTTTTGATTTTTTATTATATGGCTGTAAATCAAGAGTTACGGAGCATACGTTCTTCTTCTTTTCTTAGCGGGCTCATTCAACGACAGTGCAGCTTCAGAAGCAGTGGCAGCTGACGTTCCTGCAGATGTACTGGGAATGGAGTCATCGTCAGAAATGTCGTGATCGGTAGCTGATGAAGGGATGGTCTGATAAATTATGCCGACAGCATCATGTAGCGTATCTTTTCCAGTGTGGGTGTCGAAAAATCGTTCATAATTGTCGTATGCAACGCCTGCACGCCAGTCTCCAGTTTTAATAATATCCGAGGGGCATAAATCTTCCCGATCGGTTGAAGAGAACGTTAATTCTGTCTATCTCTTCAATGGCGTAGCTAGAGCAGTGACCGTATTTATTTAAAATGTCAACAACTTTTCTGCTACTAGTCCAAGACTTCATGGCCATGCCAAGGGTTAAATGTTTTGAAGTTTTGATTCTACCGGTAGATACTGCATTTATTATATCATAGCCAATCGATTGAACTTTTTCTCTGGCAATCCTCATTTTTTAGCCGACGAGAACGAGTTCCCCCGATCATTGTTAAAAAAAATTTTATTTAACTCCGGAGGAATGGAGCATTCTCCAGCGATGACATCTTTCACATTTAATTTAGTTGGCAATGTTTTTTTTCGATGTTTAATATTTTATTTTTCAAGATGATTGCTGCTTTTTGTAAAATATCTTCCTCTCTTAAAAACTCCATATCTTCTTCTGTTAATACGAAATCACGTGCTGGTGTAATAACTTTTTTCTTGAATGCTGTTGTGATTTGTATTTGTTCGTTATATTTTTCAAGTATTTTATTTTTAACTGCATACGCCGTCGCTGGATTCCATGACTGTCATTTTGACTTTAAATAATCGTCCCAACGTTTCATTATTGTACAATCGTATTATGAATGAGAAGAGAACACATTGCTTGTTTTTGATGACATGGTTTTCAATAAAATAGCAAACTTCCTGAAAGGCTTCTCGATGAGTATTGCGTGTGTCTTGCCAAGCAGAAGGTGGACGTGGATTAAGAATTGATTGGACCTGTATTTCATAATCGCGATGGCAGTCTCTGTGGTATTGAAATCGATTGCTATTGTAACCTGGATCTTTTAGTATTTGTAACAGCCTCACATCATTTAAGGTGGATGCTTTAGGTATAACACTATTTTCAATTGTCTTACGACCGTAGGTACGTAATCCCACATAACGATCCTTGACTGTCTTCCTTATTTTTTCACAATAAATACAACCTGAATGGATTTTCTCTGCACTTGATTTATTAATTTTTTTCTGCCGGTAATGCTTCAACGTCATCAATATTTCCAATATTTTCTACCTCGTCATTCGTCACCTCCTGTTGCGTGGATGTTGATCCCATCAACATTAACTTGAGCATTGGATTGTTCTTTCTCATCACTAGTTTCCATAACAACTGTAGCAGAAGCTGCTAAAGTTGATGTGGATGGTTCGTTTGAGGATGTTTCCGTTCTCACCAATTCCAAATATTTATTGGTGTATTTGTTCGGTAGAGACGTAAAGTTTTTATAACATTGAACGTGGCACCCATGCGTTTCATTTATTGTCGCCGGCAAAATAACCTCACTATACTTTAATTTTAATTTTTCACGAACTCGAAGAACTTCATGGCACTTCTTTAGGTTATCCGCGTTTAATAACGGTATTAATTCAGTTGCTTCACTAATTTCACAAATCACACACTTTCTATTAGACGCCATTTCCGCACAACTATTCTCTCTTCCAGACATTTCTATACTAAACGTGTCTAATCCTGTGGCCCTTATTCCTCTCCCCCTCTGGAAATACGCAGCAGGCATAACGGCTAGGCTAGGTCCTACGCGGCACTTATACATTCTTTTCACACATACACAACTATGTAGCATATTTATTATATACCTGCGGCCCAACTTTTCAAACATAAATGATGAAAAGTAAAAAAAACTTATAATTATTGAAAATATGGAGCGCGTCCAAGAGTGAATAGGCTGGATTTTCGCGGCATTGCAGAGGAATTCCACAGTTGTATTTTCGTCTGACGATTTATATATATGCTTAAAATTGTTTCTACGATAATATGTAAAAACGTCAGACGGAGGTAATGAAAATAATTTTTCGAAAAAAAAAAAAAATACGTTCCATGTGGGTCGGAACTTTTGTGAACATTGTAGGGGGGACTTTGCAGCGATATTTTCGTCTGACGATTTTAAAATGTGCTTAAAATGGTCTCTGTTGTAATATGTTAAAACGTCAGACGGAGGTAAGAAAAAATTTTTTTTGAAAAAAAAATGACAACTTTGAGGGCGTCTGACACCCCTTTGGCAGCGACCGAGACGTCTGACGATTTACATACGTTATCTGTGACTTTTAAACAGGTAATGTGCAAATTTTCAGCCGGAGGTATGATCATTTTTTGAGCAAGGATTTTTTCATTTTTGAGTCGTCTGACGTGTCCTTTGCAGGGGTTTTGAGCAAAATCCTTGCAGATGGCACTTCCTCATGGTCCCCCCAACCACTTTACAAAATTCCAGCCGGAGGTAATGTAGTACCTCCGCGGCCGCCAGCTCTTAGTCTATTAGAAGAATAACTAGTCCGATGGTGGGTTGCCCTAGGTGGGAGGGGTAACAAAAGCACGACTAGCTTGATGTTTAGATTCAGTCTCTAGTAGAGTAGAGTGGGGTGTGGGTTCGGAAATGGGCGCCAGACCACTTAGTATGATCAGAAAGATGAAAAAGAGGTTAAAACAATAGAAATTTATTGCAACAATATGGCCAAAAAAAGCTTGGCAGTAATATTTCTCCAGCTAGAGTACAAAATTTTTAAACCCCAATAAAATGAATATATATATATATATATATATATATATATATATATATATATATATATATATATATATATATATATATATATATACCGGGTGAGTCACGAATTGCGCTCGCCCCGATATTTCCTAAAACATTTGGAATAGAAAATTGAAATTTCGAGGGCTTATTATACGACTAAAATGCCATCTTTTCAATAAAAAAATCAAGTTTAGTGCACAGTTTGACCGGAAATGCCCACAACTTTAGATTTTTAAATGAAACACCCTATATATTTTTACATTTTTGGAATGTAAAGGAAATTTTGATTACAATACATCCATTTTGGTCACTTTTTGATAAACATTAAAAATTTTGTTAAAAAATCTATTTCTGAATCCAGAGTGCTGTCTGACAGCTGATATTGTTTTATTACATTCAATGGCTACTATGATTTTTCCAATGCTATTAGGTTACCAGATTTTAAACAGAAATGTGTCATTTTAATTTCCAAAGCCCACTAATCTATTAGCCGCATGTTTCTAAAAGCTTGGTTGCATTGTATTTTGGCTGAAATCTCAAATATTTCTGAGCGGATTTTCAAAATTTTGGTATCATTAGATTCGTATGAAAATGGGGTATTTAAAAATGTTGGTGGACGATTAACTTCCCATTTAAAAAAACCGAGTTAGTGGGTAAAAATCACATTTAAAAAATTTTACACGCCTCTAGACAATTATGTAATGCAATCATATTGCTCTTTTTATTTTTATAGTAACGTAGCACACAAACTAAAATATATTTTGGGCACCACAGCACTCTGGATTCAAAAATAGATTTTTTAATAAAATTTTTAATGTTTATCAAAAAGTGACCAAAATGGATGTATTGTATTCAAAATTTCCTCTAGATTCCAAAAATGTAAAAATTTATAGGGTGTTTCATTTAAAAATCGAAAGTTGTGGGCATTTCCGGTCAAACCTGATGTGCACCAAACTTGATTTTTTATTGAAAAGATGGCATTTTAGTCGTATAATAAGCCCTCGAAATTTCAATTTTCTATTCCAAATATTTTAGGAGATATCAGGGCGAGCGCAATTCGTGACTCACCCGGTATATATATATATATCTATATATATTTCCCTGTACATATATATATATATATATATATATATATATATATATATATATATATATATATATATATATATATATATATATATATATATATATATATATATATATATATATATATATATATATATATATGGGAATACCCATTCCCGCATAAAGAAAAAAATTTGCAAGGTGGAAAAATGCAAAATTGCAAATGGCAGAAAGATGCAAACCGTGGACACGTGTTTCTGACTAATTGGTCTTCATCAGCACGGTGTAGCTGAGTTAAAATGATGGACAAAACTCAGGAAAGACACTAAAGGAAAAACCACTGACAGGCAGCCAGTCGCAACCTTTGTGGCTTCCACCTGGAAGACTCTGGTATGAGAGCGACATCCAAGTTTCCGCAACGTGGCGACTATAGCCACCTGCGTGGGATTCCGGACCCAGGAAAATGAATAATTACAGGGAAATAGCTAGACGCGGGTTAATTACGAACAGTAAAAATGATGAAATTAATCGGGTATTCCCGCATAAAGAAATGCAAAATTGCAAATGGCAGAAAGATGCAAATATATATATATATATATATATATATATATATATATATATATATATATATATATATATATATATATATATATATATATATATATATATATATATATATATATATATATATATATATATATATATATATTAGGGTGTCCGTTATTTACCAAATTGATTATTTCTCTCACGACGCCCCCTCAATTTTTAGCTTATTGTCTAAAAAAAAATATCAAACCATTTTAAGCCTTTAATATTCGCAATAAACCTTGCCCCAAAGACGATTCATTTCCCGTTTAAATTACAGGGGAATTCCGTCACTTTTTGCGAATAATTTTTTTTTCTCGATCTAGTTCTCTTGCAGCCATGACGATCACATATTCTTGTACAGAATTAAACTCTACAAAAAAGGTCTCCTACAATTTTTCGATAAACCTACTTTTACAAAACTTATTCTTGGTTAAAGTTAACCACTCGGTAAATTCTTAAATTATTGAACTTTTATACAAAGTTATAATTATTTTGTAAATCTTAATCTATTATTGTAAAAATATTCAATTCTGATGATGTTAAGGTAGGGAATTAATAAATTTTCAAGTCGAATGACGTTTAAACCATTTAAGTACAGCTGATTTATTTTAATAAACATTCTTTAGTTGGATTTTGATATTTCTTCTTATACTCGCTTACAATCTGAATCACATATTGTTTTTCATCTTCACTTCTAGATAAAATATTAATGTATTCTTCTGACAATTTGACAGCTCTTTCTGCAGTATCATTAACAACTCTTTTCAAATTTTTCACAAATTTCTAAGCCTCTCATATATCCAGGATCCTTTAACCATTCCGTACTGTCTAACTGCAGAAAACTTGTATCAATATCAAACCGTGTAAAGAATTGTAATGAATTTGAATTAATGAAATAATCAATGTTTTTATTTATAAACCATTTAAAATCATCCTGATTAAAAATGAAGCGTTTAGAAATATCGAACTCTTCATTACTCACTTTTAAAGCCTCAACCATTTTCTGCCTGATACTAAGAGATATATTTTCGTCAAAAAATGATAAGGCCACTGCTTCAGAACTCAAGTACCATAAATGGTTTCGAAACTTTTCAAGTACTGCATTAGATAAGTTTTTATCGATCGTTCTATAGTTGTAAACAGATTTGATAAATTTCAAATCTTGATTTGGTGCAGCTGCAGCCAGAAGGTGCAGAGTACCAATATGGAACATAAACAAAAACGATGAATAATGAAATTTCCTGCAAATTTTTTTCAATTCAAAGCGCTAATTTAATACTGTCTCGGAAAATATACATTTTTAAACTGTAAATAGCCTTGGACATCCAACGAGCATGATGGAATGCCCCTGGTTTATTAAACTTGATTTTCTCGACATCCATCGTGCCTAAAAATATTTTACTCAGTTGTAACAGTTCTTTATAATCATCACGAGGTTGAGTGGTATTCAAGAACTCATCGATTTTTGCACTTATGTCCGGAATTTTATCTCTCAACACTTTTGCAATCTGTTTTTCTGCATAGACTTATATATTTTTTGTCAATAGAATCCCACTGGCTTTGAAAATTTTTGAACAGTGCTACATTAGGTCCAGTTGTGCCTGGAATTTTCGTCGAGTAAACACAAGATAATACCAGTTCAAAGATATGATGCCTACAAGGAAGATACAATAACTCAGTCTCAAGTTTACGTTCAAGAATCACAGCAGCACCTTTTCTGCAGCCCAAATTTGAATTTGTAGTGTCACAACAAAGCGCTTTGACAGCCGTATTTAACCCCCACTCGCAAATTGTATTATAATCTCCTCCAGCTTGAGTAGAACCATTCCATCTGACAACGCAGGTACCCCAAGAAGTTTTTCCTGTCCATTAAAACTAATTACGATAGAAAGTCTTTCAACGCGCTCAGAAGTCATACTATCTGGGATCAATTTCCATCCCAATGTACGACTCCGGCATCAACTGCAGTTTCACCAAAAGTATTTTTATATTCTCAGCCATTTTTTTCTTATCTTAGATCGTAACTCATGATAAGAACTTTTATTAAAAATTAGATTACGGGGATCAATTCCTAGGGCTGGTGCTAAAAGCTGAGACAAGGCGAACTGATCCTTAGTAAGAAATTTTACTAACTATCAAAGGCTGCAACCACATCATCAGTGAAAATATTGATAGTTCCTCTGATATTTTTTCGTTCATAATATCTTCCAATTCCCTCAAATTCTGATACTGATGTCGATTGAGAGTTGCTTATGTTTCTCCACTGGATTTTATTCCACGTACAGTTCCTGAAGAGTGTGGTCTGTCAATTTCTAAAAAAAAAAGTAAAATTATTTTAATGTTATGGTCTTAAACATTTTCGAAATCTCCTATAGTAAAATTTACAAGTATTGAACACTTTGGAATTTTTCATTCTCCTGAGTAAAAAAAATTAATATTTTCCGAAAAAAAAAAAAAATTAAAAAGTTAGATCTTTATTTTACCAGAAATTTGATCATGTCCACTTCCTTCAACAGAATTTGGTGAAAAAGTATCAGTTGGATTATTATTTCCGTTTTCATCATTAGTTTTATGATCATTACAATCATTTTCAGACGACAAAGGAAGCTCAGCTATAATAAAATATTTAATTTAGTATTTATAGATTTAAATAAGTCATTTAGTATTAGTCATTTAATTAAAGTAGTAAACTAGTTTTCATTCAAATTACCAGTCTCTTCTATTGATTCATTAACTGTTGTAGCAAAGTTTAGATGAAAATTCGATGAGATCTCTGATCGATCAAAAAATTCTTGAGTTTCCTCGTCAACAATCATTTCCAAACACATCACCGTCAGCAATATCAAACAAATGTTCGAGTTTGCTTAACAAATTTTCCCTCTTCAGTTTTATTTTTTCGGTTGACATGTTTCTTGGGCGTTTCTGAATTTGCAGTGCATATGAAGAGTTTTTAATTTATCTATGCAACGTGAATTAATCTGAGTTTGAATTGCTGCTCCACTCCAAACCTCTGTAACTTCATGTATAACAATTGCACAGCTCTCGTCGATTGATTTGTTGAGATTTCTTGTGTGATGATACAGGAGTTGCAGAACTTCTCTATTTGTTGGCAACTTTTTGCTATTTAGAGAACTGATTGTTTTTCCAATCAAAAATAAATTTTGTCTAAGATCCATCGATTGATTACCACTCATCATTAAAAATAAATCAAATAAAGATTTGATAGGTTAAAACACTACTCAGGATTTGATTTAATTCCGATATTTCATGAAAATTAAACTTTCAAGTTTCTATTTATGTGTTATAATTGCACTGATTCTCAATTCCGCTATTATACACAGAACGTTTTTATAACACCGATACTAATTGATAAAGTGTAAAACATCCACAGCACTGTAAAGAATTATTTATTTACAATCCTCAAAAGGCATAAAGCGCCGCCTTGACTATAGCCGAGTTACTAAATGCGTTGAAGTGCGCTTGAGTAGGAAAAACCGTATGTTGGCAAGAATGTTTGTAAGAATAAATTCAAATTGTCAACTCGATAGAAAAAAAATGTTAGAAAACAACAAAAATTCACCGAACTTACTTGAAGTTAGTTAATTAAATGCTGTAAAAGTGTACAAGCCCAAAAATAACAAGTATTAAAATTAACTGCCTATCATGCATTCAATTATTTTCTATGTTTCAAAATTTTCTATCATAGTATCATGGAAATCATTTTTTTTACAATAATAGATTAAAATTTACAAAAATAATTATAATTTTGTCATAAAAAGTTTAATAATTTCAGAATTTACCGAGTGGTTAACTTTAACCAAGAATAACTTTTGTAAGAGTAGGTTTATCGAAAAATTGTAAGAGACCTTTTTTGTAGAGCGTTTAATTCTGTACAAGAATATGTGATCGTCATGGCTGCAAGAGAACTAGATCGAGAGAAAAAAAATTATTCGCAAAAAGTGACTAATTCCCATGTAATTTAAACGTGAAATGAATCGTCTTTGGGGCAAGGTTTATTGCGAATATTAAGGGCTTAAAAATGGTTTGATATTTTTTTTTACACAATAAGCTAAAAATTGAGGGGGCGTCGTGAGAGAAATAATCAATTTGGTAAATAACGGATACCCTAATATATATATATATAAATATATATATATATATATATATATATATATATATATATATATATATATATATATATATATATATATATATATATATATATATATATATATATATATATATATATATATATATATATATATATATATGTAGGGTGGTCCTTATTTGTATGGAATTTTTTTCATTTCTAAAATTTTAATGGTAGGAACTCTCAGTTCTGTTCCATTAAACAAAAGGACAACCCGTGTGAAGTTGGAGCTCGATGAGGTACCTTTAACCGTGCCCCATCGACATCAAATCTAAACACAATTTGTTTTTTCTTATTCGTTTTTTTCTTATGTTGGTGTTTTTCGCTGAAACCCATGCGTTGAATATAAATAAAACTGATGTACATATTGATTTATTTATTATGCAAGTTATAATACATGTTATATACTATATATATATATATATATATATATATATATATATATATATATATATATATATGTATATATATATATATGTATATATATATATATATATATATATATATATATATATATATATATATATATATATATATATATATATATATATATATATATATATATATATATATATATATATATATATATATATATATATATATATATATATATATATATATATATATATATATATATATATATATATATATATATATATATATATATATATATATATATATATATATATATATATATATATATATATATATATATATATATATATATATATATATATATATATATATATATATATATATATATATATATATATATATATATATATATATATATATATATATATATATATATATATATATATATATATATATATATATATATATATATATATATATATATATATATATATATATATATATATATATATATATATATATATATATATATATATATATATATATATATATATATATATATATATATATATATATATATATATATATATATATATATATATATATATATATATATATATATATATATATATATATATATACATATATATATATATATATATATATATATATATATATATATATATATATATATATATATAGTGGTGAGAGGTATGAAACTTCTCATATGGTCTGAATGCTACTATCCGCACCGACATCCTAGATGTCTCTGTGGTGGATAGCGACTTGCATCACAGCAAGTACCGAGAGCGGCGACCCCTAGCCCAGGTGGACTAAACTAATGTGATTAAATATGATTTGAAGGAACAACTACTCAGCGCGGGCAAATACCCCGTGACCTGCATTGAATTACACCTTCAAATCATGATAGATCGATAGCCAATATCATTTGTCAATTCCTAACCAGACATAGATCGATTTCGAACTTATTTGTTCTCTTCAGTATGCCATAGGTTATGGAACAGACAAATGATAGTTGCTAATTCGCAGTTATATACAAACTAAGGAAGTGAATAGTGGTAAGAGGTATGAAACTTCTCATATGGTCTGAATGCTACTATCCGACCGACAGCCTAGATGTCTCTATGGCGGATAGCGACTTGCATCACAGCAAGTACCGAGAGCGGCGACCCCTAGCTCAAGTGGACTAAACTAATGTGATTAAATATGATTTGAAGGAAATAACTACTCCCAGCGGGCAAATACCCCGACCTGCATTGAACTTGCACCTTCAAATCATGATAGATCGATAGCCAATATCATTTGTCAATTCCTAACCAGAGATAGATCGATTTCGAACTTATTTGTTCTCTTCAGTATGCCATAGGTTATGGAACAGATAAATGAGAGTGGCCAACCTGCTAGTTATATACAAACTAAGTTGAAGTGAATAGTAGTGAGAGGTATGAAACTTCTCCATATGGTCTCGAACGTTACTATCTCAGACCGACATCCTAGATGTCTCTGTGGCGGACAGCGACTTGCATCACAGCAAGTACCGAGAGCGAAGACCCCTAGCCTAGGTTGTATAACTAGGAGTTACTACTATCATTTGTCTGTTCCATAACCTATGGCATACTGAAGAGCGGAAATCGATCTATGTCTGGTCAGGGGTTGACAATGATATTATTACGATCTATCATGGTCGGAATGTGTAACCCCCCCAATGCAGTCGCGCTATTTCCCCCCTGAGCAGTTGTTTCCTTCAAATCATATTTAATCATATATATATATATATATATATATATATATGTATATATATATATATATATATATATATATATATATATATATATATATATATATATATATATATATATATAATATATATATATATGTATATATATATATATATATATATATATATATAGTATATATATATATATATATATATATATATATATATATATATATATATATATATATATATATATATATATATATATATATATATATATATATATATATATATATATATATATATATATATATATATATATTGAATTCTTCGAACAGTTGAAATCCTCGAAACAGATAATAGTTTACAGGTATGCTGTACTTAACGTCTTTCGAGGTGTGTCCTGGATACTTTTTGCGATAATCTTGCACCGTCTGAAGAAAAAATAAGAAGCTTAAGTTCTTACGTAGTCAATAAAAATGTAAACAATTTCAAATTTAACAAGAAAAAAATAATTGCAAGATCGAGATCTAGCTTACCTGTAAAATAAAATTGCTTTTGAGATTCGTCTTGGTAAATTTAGAATTGAATTCTTCCATTAACTTCACACCTCTTTCCGCTGTATCATTTACCACTTTCTAAGATGTCAAGATTTCCTTGCCGTTTATATAACTTTTTTGATCATTCCAGTGTACAGGATCTAAATGAAGAAAATCTTGAGAAATTCCAAACCTTTCAAATAATTTTTTAGATTTATTAGTAATTAGTTGTAAGGGAAGATCTTTATTTAAGACGTATTCCAAATCACATAATTTGATAAGTAGTTTGTTTTTTGGTTTTTCCGATTCATGTGCTTCTTCATCTGACAGCATCTTTTGTGCTATAGATTTTCTTTTCTTATCACTTCATCTTTCATCGAATACAGTTAAACCTGCACATTCTTCATTCAAATAGCATTCGGTGATGAAAACCACGCCTTTGCATAGCATTTTGTTATGAAACAACAAATCCGCCTCAGAGCCTGTTCCTCTCTTTGGGATAATTTAAATTGCCTTCTGAATAAATATATTTTCAAACTATATATTGCTTTTGCCATCCATCTGGCTAAGTGATATGCTCCAGGTTGGCGAAAATGTATACCTCGTGTCGGAGTATCCCCTAAGAATATTATTATTAATTCCAACAATTCTCGATAATCGTCACGAGGTAGATCGTCCTTAATTTTATTTTTAGTGTAAAGTAAAATATCATCGGCATCGTCTTTTAATATTTCTCTCACTTCTGCATCTATTAACCCTGTTGAAAATTGCGTTTGGTCAAGGTTCTTCCACGCATTTTTAAACCTTTTGAATAAGGGTATATGTGGCCCAGTATTAGGTGAAACTTGTATTTTGTCAAACACCCCTGCCAGTACAATTTCATAAACGTGATGACGGCAAGCCAAATGTAAAATAGCACGATCTAACTTTTGTTCCAGCAGATGACATGCACCGTTTAAGCGACCTGTATTGCTCGCAGTTGTATCGAAAACAACGGCTTGGACAATATCTAATAATGACCATTCCTGTAAGATATCATATATTGCCGACGCCATTTCACACCCGGTTCCCGACGAAAGTTCCGGAACTGCTAAAAGCTGTTCTACGTTTGGAGAGCTGTAGCTATAACAGGAAGTCGATCAATATTGTCTTTTCCAGTTATATCTGGAAGTATTTTGGAATCCCAATTCCAATTTTTCCAATTTAAAAGATTTATTTCACATTATATACATTGCATAGAACTTAAATAGGTCACCACACTGGTGTTACAAATAAATATAAATATTTACAAATATACACAAGTGTAATTAGCCAATCGGCTTACAGAATACTCGCCCGGAATAAGTTCCGGGCGAAAAGCAACAATATTAGTGTTCCTTCTGTGTCGGAGAGAGCCTACTCCGTTGGCCAGATGTCCGGGCCCAGAATGGCTAGGGTGCGTCCTTTTTGTTGTTTCCCTATAGGTGGACGCTTTCCTATAACAGCGTAAAAACATAATTAGTACATTTCGTGAGCATTGTAAAAATTAAAAAGCATAATAAATAATACAGTAGTCGTTATAGTAAAAAGTCATGCAGGAAAAAGCTCAAGAAAAAACCTGCTTAAAAGAATTGAAATTTAGATTGTCTGTAAAAGTAGGGTGAAAAGGCAAAGGGCGGTCATCGAGGGAAGTTACGATTAGGGGTAGGTATCATATATATGTGGAAAAGGTAAAGAAATAGGGATATCTGTCATTTTGTGTCTGAAAACAAAGTTATTCAAAAAATAGAGGTAAATTTTCGTGTATTAGTCTGTGTGTATGTCTAAAATCGTGGTAGTTTCTAATGTCTGTGATGTGCGCGGTGAGTGTGGATTTTTTGAATGTTATGTCTAAAAAATTTGGTGGCCGTCTGTATTATGTAATCTCTAATGTAGGGCATATTAGCCGTCTCGTGGAGTTGTTGTGTACTTATGTAACGATTTGAGTTAGTGAGGAGGCGTAATAACTTGTTCTGCGTCGTCTGGAGACGCCCGAACTGTATGTTCGACATCCTGTTCCAGACGACGCAACCATATGTAAGTATAGATCTGATGACAGCTTTGTATATTAGCAATTTGTTGCTGGTGTCCAGGAGAGATCTCCTGTTCACCAGCGGATAAAGTTTATGCAGGGCCATGTAGGCCCTGTTAAGCGTTTTGTTATGTGCGGCTTGAATGAAAGCCGCTGGTCGAGATGGACTCCAAGGTATTTGACCACCTTGGCCTCCTCAATAACTCTGTTGTTAATAGTCAAAGGAGTAAACGTTTTTATGTTTGTGAATTTTTCGTGAAATTTATTGTCAGTTTTAGTCTCGTTGATTACGATTTTCCAGTCCTTATAATATTTTAAAATATTAGTTAAGTGGTACCGCAACTTAGTAGTCGCGGTTTGAGCGTAAAAGGACTGGGCGTAAATTGTTGTGTCGTCAGCGTACATTATTGTCTGTGTTAAGGGATGTGTGGGAATATCAGAGACATACAGGTTAAACAGAACCGGAGAAAGCACCGTCCCCTGCGGGACCCCCGCTCTGACATTATAAAAATCAGACAAAGCATTATTAATTTTGACCGCAAATGTGCGGTCAACGAGAGATGATTTAATTAGTGAAATAAAATATATTGGTAATTTATGTATGTGCGTAAGTTTGTGCAGGAGGCCTCCATGCCAAACAGTATCGAATGCCTTCTGGATGTCCAGGAGCAGCATTTTTGTACAATGTTTATTGTAGCCTTCGATCACGTCGTGCACAACTCTGCACAACGACAGCGTGGTATTGTGACCACCTCTGAAGCCAAATTGTATGTTTGGCAGCAAGTTACCTTTATTAATGATTTTGTTTAGATTATTTAAATTAACTTTTTCGGCGATTTTACCTAAAGTGTTTAATAATGAAATAGGTCGGTAACTTGCTGCGAGGACGGGGTCCTTACCTGGCTTCAGGAAGGGCACAATTATAGATGTTTTCCACGCTGTGGGAAAATATTGTAATCGTATCGACGCGTTTATTATGTAACATATTTGAACTAGGGTTTTGCATGGAACTTTTTTGTATATTAAATTTGGGATTGTGTCGGGACCTGGGGCTTTTAAGTTGGGAAGTGTTTTAAGTATAGATTTCAGTGTGCTAGGAGATGTAAGGAGCTTGGCTAGTTTACGTGGAGGGATGGGTGTGTATGCTGGGATATGTGCTAGACCAGCATCGACGCCCACCTGGTGCTCGGTTTCGTTGGGCGGTGACGTATATGTCTGGAAAAGGTGGCCGGCCATAGTTTCGACTTTTTCCCTGTCGGTTAAAGAGGTATGGCCGTTATGTATTAGCACAGGGATGGGGTTAGCATCCCTTTTCAGCATTTTAGACATAACCCGCAGGGAATTGTCCTTAACTGTAAGCTTGGCCACCTTTTCGTTCCATTCTTTATTTTTATGTAATACAAATTTATTTGAAATATTATTCTGTAAGTCTTTCAGCCTTCTTTTGTCTTTCGGCCGGTGATGTGCTTGCCAGTTTCGACGGACTCTATTCTTGAAGTTAATCAAGTTTTTGAGGTCAGCTGGGGTAGATTCCTTGCGCGGACCCAATTTGTTCTGTTTTACAGATTTCCTTCTGGCTTTTATAATGTTAGATGTTAATTTATCAATTTCACAATCTAATTGAGCGTTGTTTTGAATATTAGGGCTGATTTCTGTGTATGCATTCATTAAATGCTGGAATTTACCCCAGTTGGCCTTTTTATAATCAAAAACGTTTCTGAAAAGCACATTCCGGTCGACGTCAAGAAGACTGAAAGTTACTGGATTATGGTCCGAGCCCAACTCCGGCCGAGACACTGGTTTAGACGTACAATAATTTTTTCGAAACCCATATTGTGCTTTAGTGAGAATTTCGTATTTATCAAGGTAGCTGACTATCTGATTTTTAACTACTACTTCTAGAATTTTTTGAAGGAGATGGCAGTATTGATATTGGCCTATGATTTTCTACTTTAAATTTGTCACCTTTCTTATATATTGGCTTTATAATCGCTGTTTTCATGGGGTTAGGAAATTCCCCAGTATTTAAAGAAATATTTATCACTAACGTAATGGGCTTTTTAATACATCAATATTTTCTTTTATTAATGTTATTGGGATGTTATCAACTCCTATGCTTTTTTAGCTTAAGAGCCGATACTTCCCTCTTGATATCTGCTTCGATGACGGGCGAAAAGAAAAAAAGAGTTTGTGTTTGAATATTTTCCTTTTTTTAAATAGTCATGGGCCGAATTATGGCTTACTGAGTTTTTTGTTAAATCTTCTGCGACATTAATAAAAAAATTTCGAAATTCTTCTGCGACTAAATACGGATCTGTTATTATCGAGTTATTATTTTCAACGGTAAAGTTTTCCGGTATATTATTATTTTTATTTTTTATAATTTTATTTATTATATCCCAAGTAGTTTTGATTTTATTATCTGAGTTTAATATTAATTTATTTACATGAATTTCTTTTGCAAGTGCTATAATTTTTTTTAAGAATTTTACAGTATGTTTTTATGTAGTCCAAAAAAAATAAGTTGTTAGTATATTTTTTAAGTTTTAAAATGCAACATTTATTACGACAGAAAACTCTAATGCCCTTTGTGATCCAGCCTCTTTCACTAGTATGACAGTTTATATTAATTATTTTAGGTACGAAGGCGACATTAAAACAGCTATTAAAATAATCAATGAATTTTTCATAAGCCGTGTTTACTTGAGTTTCAAGATATAGTGGGGATTATACTCTCCAACAACTTGCTGAAGTTTTGCTTATTTTTATAATTAAAAACAATTTTTTCTTCAAATAGAGGGCGAGTATTTTGTGGAATATTTATATCATTAAAGCTTGCTAATTGTATGTTGTGATCTGAAATTCCAATATCTTCGTTACGTATATTAGATATTTTTCCAATATTAGTTATTATGTTGTCTAAAGTAGATGATGACTGTTTAGTAATTCTAGTGGAGGCTGTAAATATTTTGTTTAAGTTGAACATATTTAAGATTATCTCGAATTCTTGTTTTGCGGTGTTTTCGCTCTCAAAATGAATGTTAAAATCTCCGCCGATTATAAATTTATAGTTCTTGTACAGATTATTAAGTTCATATAGGAGATCGTAAAAAGAATTAAAAAAATGTCTAACTTACCAATGGGAGATCTATACATACATAATATTACTGTTCTTAGATTACCACTTACAACTGCGACGTATTCAAATTCTTTTTCTATTTTTTTCTGTTTTTAATACCTTTACTTCCACAAAATCTAAATGATTTCTTACATAAATTAGAACACCCCCATGAGTTGAATTTGACCGGCAATAGCACGTAACTAATTTATAATCACATAGCGTTGTAGTCGCGACTTCACATTGATGTAGCCAGTGCTCAGAGTAGCAGAGAACATGCACAGTATTTTTATATTTTAAAGTATAATCATCTAAATAAGTTTTTATGTCATCTAGTTTGTTTCTTATGCATTGTATATTTTGATGCAGCACTGTAAGTGTTTCTTGTTGCTATTTTTGTTTAACTGCTCTAGTTGCACGCGGTTTCTGATAGAGTATTTGTTCTTGGTCTCTGGGTTGTTGTTGAGATGTGGATGCTGTGGTTTTGATCTGTTTTGTTGGTTGTTGTTTATGTCTAGTTTGAATAGCGTATATATATATATACACTAGTCACAAAAATTAAGGGATATTAAAAAAAGTTCCAAATTTTAGGGTGATTTTTAACAAGAGATAACTCGGCGAAAAATGGTCGTACAGAAAATAAAAAAAAGGAAATTGTAGCTTTAAGTGTCTAGTTTTCAGACCTGGACTGTAAAATTTTTTGCGTGGGCGGTTTTCACATAATTCGAAAATTAACAAAAAAAATTTTTCCAAATTTTTTCTCGTCTTTAAAATGGTCTGTGGACTTCAAAAAATTTTTTTCATCATGCGACCATAAAGCTCTTCTAGACAATTTAATTAGCTTTAATTTGATCTCTGAAAGAGCTCCGTACGATGATTTGCCGCAGAGTTATCGTTGATTAAAAGCAAAAAAAGTCCATTTCAACTTTGACAATCGATTACTCGGGAACTAATGATCGTACAGAAAATGGAGGTAGGGTTTTGGAAACTGCAAAATATTTTCTATAAGACACAATTAGTGGTGATTGATAAAAAAATTTTTTTGAAGCGATGATGTTGGCTGAAAAAAAGTTGAAAATTTGCGAATTTAAGGATATTTGGACAATTTGGTATAACCTTGGATATAGTGAATTAACGAAGGATATCACCGGTAACTTTTTAACCTCAAAGTGTTCCTAAAATATCCTCAAAGTTGCAAAGCGCTGCGATTTTTTTTTCTTAGTGCCCCGAAGGTTTAAGTTGATCGTTTCGGCCAAAAATCATCTTAGCAAGCAATTTTTTGATTTTTATGCATATTTTCGACCAATATGTTTTTTTTGGCAAAAATCCTTATTTTTTTGCTCAAAAACATGACTCGTTCGGAAAAAAAAATTCACACCTGTGTGTGTGTGCGTGTGTGCGTGTGCGTGTGTGCGTGTGTGCGTGCATGTGTGGGTGTGCGTGCGTGTGTGTGCGTGCGTGTGTGTGTGCGCGCGCGTGTGTGTGTGTGCGTGTGTGCGTGCGCGTGTGTGTGTGTGTGTGTGTGTGATAGATGTTTAAGGGCCTCCAAACTTTTGGGCCAGAGATTAATAGCGAGTATTGCCACCTCTGTTCTGAATTACCGCTTCTAAGCGTTCTCGCATGTTAATACATCGACGAATGTCATGCTGCGAAATTCCTCGCCAACATTGTAACAATGCATCGGTCAACTGTCGCAAGTTATGCGGTTGCGGAAAGTCTCGCCGCAATCGCCGCTTAAGCAAGTCCCAAACGTGCGTAATTGGGTTCAAATCAGGACTCATAGGTGGATGATTGAGCGTTGTTACATTGTTGGCGGTGAGGAAATTCCGCATAAGCACAGCAGATTGAGGACTAGCATTATCCTGCATAAGAATAAAACGTCTTCCCATTCGTCTACGCATAGGCAGGACATACGGTAGCAAAATTTCGTTGACGTACCTTTCGGCATTCAACGTTCTGGGAACGATAACCAATGGTGTTTTGGTATTGATGGATATGCCTGCCCATACCATAACTGACCCACCATTGAACGCTACGACTGGCCGCATAAAACGATCGTCATTTCATTCCCCACGACGACGCCAAACGAGAGATCGTCGGTCGTTGCCATGTAAACAAACTCGGGACTCGTCAGTGAATAACACACTTGCCCACTGTCTACGACCCCAATGGTGATGATCACGCGCGTAACTTAATCGGGTACGACGATGTCTAGGAGTAAGCATTGGTACATGATTTGGGCATCGAGCATGTAACCCTTGCTCTCGAAAACGATTCCGAACCGTTGAAGCCGAGATGTGTTGCTGGGGAGGACGTTCTTGACGATTGCGAAATTGACGAGCGATCGTACCCGCATGGGCAGTCGGATATCGACGAGCTTCGGATCGGTCATCGCGTTCGGTAGTGACCCGTTGTCGACCTTGACCCAGACTACGATCGTAGCTTTGAGTCACGTTAAATCGCGCGTAGGCACGACTGATAACCGACTGGCTCACTCCCATTGTAGCTGCAACGTCTACCTGACTGTGACCCTCTTGAAGAAGAGTAACAATCCGAGCTACATCTGTGGCAGATAAGTGTCGCCGTGGCATATCAATTGAATAATCAAAAAAAAAAAAAAAAACTGTCGCTGTTCAAAAGGCTTATCTAAAAATTCGAACTTTGGAAAGTACAGGAAAATTTGTGTTGTGTGTAAGGTAAAACGGCAATTCGTTAGGGGGTATATCGCTTTTATTTTAATTAATTTTCAAAATGACATTTAAAACTAAGACTGTTACAGCCATCAAAGGAAATTAAGGAAATTTTTTTTGACAATAATGAAGCATTGTGAACATGTGGCAACAAAAAAATTTCAAAAAAAAATGTTTGAAAAAAAAATTCGAAAAAAAAAATTTTCAGAATTTTTTTTTTTATTTTTTCGAACGAGTCATGTTTTTGAGCAAAAAAATAAGGATTTTTGCCAAAAAACTATATTGAAGTCGAAAATATGCATAAAAATCAAAAAATTGCTTGCTAAGATGATTTATGGCCGAAACGATCAATTTAAACCTTCGGGGCACTAAGAAAAAAAAATCGCAGCGCTTTGCAACTTTGAGGGTATTTTAGGGACACTTTGAGGTTAAAAAGTTACCGGCGATATCCTTCGTTAATTCACTATATCCAAAGTTATACTAAATTGTCCAAATATCCTTAAATTCGCAAATTTTCAACTTTTTTTGCAGCCATAAACTTGTTTCTTCCATTCAAGTTTAAGGGGGGTGAAATAAAGCTACATCCATTGGCTGCAGAAAATGCGTAGAATTTGGATATAATGCTACAAGTTCAATTCGTTTCTTCATACAAAATTCGCTCAATGGTAAAGTTAAATGAGAAACATGTCCATCCAAATATAACACAATTGGAAATTGTATTTTACTTTCTATCAGCCAAGGGTAAAATACGCCGGTAATATATTCGTAAAATGTCTGATTAGTCATCCAACCGTTCTCTGATTTTCCAATTGCCCATGAAGGCGGTACGGATTCTCTAAGAGTCTTGCCAAGTCTCTTTAAATTTACCACCACCATTGGTGGAGCCATTTGATCAGCTGCGTTTGCCATTATCAACGCAGTAATGTTTTCTTTCTCACTAGAATTAATTATGTTATGAACAATTTTCTGTCCCCTTCTGACCAAAACTTTGTTATCACTGCTTCAACGAGGAAAAAATGCAGTTTCGTCACAATTAAATATTCTAGAACCTGAATTCGAAACAGTGTTTTTAACAACATCAGACAAATTCTCTATGGTTTTGAAGTGTTCGGTAATTTCATCAAACCATTTCTGTATATTTTCTTCCGTCACTCCAGCTCGAATTCTGGTTAAGTTTTGGGAGACCCTTTGAGATAATTCCGGATTACGTTTAAGGAAGGCTTGATACCAATGCCTACCTGGTCTGCCATTGGTAAAGGGATTATCTCTATCTAATTTTTTAATCAGCATTTGGACGCTATCTAGCAACTGATCTTTATTAACTGGAAAACCAGTTTCTCCTAAATGAAAAATCCAATTTACAAGAATTGTTTCCTCATCTCAACATGGTTTCATGGAGAAGAGATCTACAATTACCAATCTAGCCTCGATATCTCAGTATATATCAGAATCCTTAGATTCACAAGGTCAAGTTGATGTTATATACACAGACATACAGAAGGCATTTGATCAAATAGATCACTTTTTATTACTATCAAAACTGAGAGGAATTGGTTTCTCTGACTCTTTAATTTGTTTATTTGAGTCCTATTTAATTGGGAGACATCAATTTGTTGAATATGGAGGCTATCGTTCTCAATCATATACAGCAGTATCGGGAGTTCCGGAAGGATCAAATTTAGGACCCCTTTATTTCTTATTTTTATTAACGACCTAACAGCTAATATTAATTCTCACAACCTACTATTTGCTGATGATCTAAAAATTTTCCTAGAGATAAGGTCTATAGATGATTGTATCTTACTGCAAAATGAAGTTAATAAAATTTCTAACTGGTGCTCGGCCAATTCTCTAAAGTTAAATATTGGCAAATGTAGGGTTATGTCATATACAAGGAAGGACACTACAGTTACCTTTCAATATAAAATAGATAACATTTTAGATCGTTGTGTGAATTATAAGGATCTGGGAATTATTTTTAACCCAAAACTTACTTTCAACAATCATATCGATGAAAAGGTCAAATCGGCATCTAGAACCTTAGGTTTTTTAGTAAGAAATTGGGGCGGTTTTGTGAATATTGACACCCTGAAACTGTTATACATATCATTTATAAGAAGTAAATTGGAGTATGGCTGTATTATTTGGTTTCCCATATATCAAAATTCATTGTCACGCATTGAATCAGTTCAACGCAAATGTCTGAAATTTATGTTTTTCAAATATAATGGATCTTATCCTCCCCGAGGTACAGACAATATACTGCTTAATATGTTTGACCTTAAATCTCTCAGATTCAGAAGAGGTGTTGTCGTTTTATCCTTTCTTTATAAATTAATTAGTCACAATGTTGATTGTTCATTTCTTTTAAGTAAACTAAACCTATCAGTCCCCAGATTAGAATCCCGTCAAAACAACCTCTTTTACTGCGATGCTCCTCGTACAAACCTTATGATAAAGTCACCAATCTTTAATATGTGTAAAACTTTTAACACCATTTCATCTTTATGTGATGTCAACTATGATAGTTTAGCTAAAATAATTCATATATATGAAGAAAACTGTGTTTATTAAATTAGATTATTTCATAATACTATAATATAATTTTACTTTTATGTATGAGTTTTCTTGTAAACTCTTAATGTAATGTTAATGACTATGTGTATTGCAAATTTGTGCATTTATATCACAGTATACTTAGTTTTAAGCTTTTCCTCTAATTGGGTGCTTTAACCTGTAGGAAATAAACTAATTATTATTATTATTATTATTATTATAAAATAGAAGGTGGGCCCATCTTCCAAATAAGTGGCGTTTTTCCTTTTACTTTATCGGATAGTGTCATTTTTTGGCACACCAAACATTCTAGCAGCTGCACTGATACTTATTCCTTGAGTTTTTACCGATTTAATAGCATTTTCCATGTTATTTTCTTCATATCTATATCGAGGCATCTAAAGAGAAAGCAAAGACTTAGTAACCGTCGAAGCAGTGTACCAGTAATCGTCGTGTTACTTTGCAAATTTACAAAATAATCTTATTCGTCCATAGAAGTGACGAATACTGATCCATGAGTAAATTCCTAATTGGCCACTTATATCAGCATTTTAACATGATAAAACCTCATATAATTAGGGTGAAATTCGCAAATTTCAGTTAGAGGTCTCTGCATCAGTTATCGTCACTAATGACGAATACTAGAATCTGTGATATATATTCTGTACCAGTGTTCGTCACTGCCGAAATTAAATAAAATGAGGGTAGAAACTAAGAATTTCAGATGAGAAGATGAATTTAACATAATTATGAGGTACTATAAGTAATTGAATAGTTTATGAGCAAAAGGATTTATTTTATGACTTTAAGAAAGAAGGTACTTACCTTAGCATTGACATTAAACAGAGCACAATTAGTTTCCTGCCAACCGATACTTAACTTCTGTCAATTTTTATGAACAAAGCGCGGTAAGCGAAGGAAACTTTCATTACCAACTTAGCATCACCAAACTTCACTAAAAATTTTAAATTATTCACTTGTTGATTTTAACGAGCCGAACTCTTAATAGAACAATGCCGTAATAGAACAATTGTGACGAATACTGGGACAGTGACGAGAACTGGGCCGCTTACCTTACTTAAACAATTTTCTCAGCCTTACAGAGCAGATTACATTAGGGGCAACTCAGATTTTGATTACATTTTTGTGAATAAGAGAAGAAAACTGGCATTTTTATATTACGTGAAAGAAATACCATGATGGCCCCGATGTAAATTAATGTGCTGTCATAGCCCCTTCGCAATCAGTCGTAGGGCAACTTTTGAGTCACTGACTGAGTGTCACAATTCTCCTAACATCATGTGGGGGAGAAAATAATAGCAGATGGAGATCATATACAAACCTTCTATTTTTCTAACTTTTTGCCTGATTCAATCAATCACTAACTGCCCCTCTGATATTCATATCTGGTTCCTCCTTGTAAATTTTCTTACAAGCTACTGTAAAAAAATCAAATACCTTAGGCTAAGCGTTGACATGCAATTTTTAGTCGGCCGACTAAAAATTGCATATCAGCGCTTAGCCTAAACACGAAATTCACATGACAATTGCGCAATTATTTGGTTGAGTTCAGTTTGAACCTCGACACAAACTAAATCGGCTGATTTTACTGTTGCATATAAGCATAAGACTAAGCGCTGACATGCAATTTTTAGTTGGCTGACTAAAAATTGCATGTGCTCTTAGCCCAAGACTCTATTGTCTCTGTGAGTTACTCATGCTATCAAATAGTCGTGGATTTGGGATTAAGGGCAACAACATGAACTAAAAAGCTTCAAAAATAAAAGTAAGTAATATAAAGGAATTATAAAAAAGGTGCACTTACGAGACATAATACTGAATGCTTCTGTTGAGACGAATGCTTTTTTTTTCCTGATTCTTGCCTGCCTTTCCAGATAAGCTGTATTTTTCAGCAACAGAGTCAGTAAGGAGCGATTTCAACATGTTGTGAATAAAACCTCGACTCGATTGTCCACCAACAGAAGCCAATCTCTTGGCCTAAAAAACAAAGCATCCAAGTGTTACTACAATAGACATAACAATGAAGCAAGTAGAGCACTGTTCTGTTTACAACTATGATGGGATTTAATAACTATTTCAGATCTTTCCGTAATGTGTGGTGCATTGGAGTATAACTATCACAGATAATTTAAAAGTAAAAAAGTTAGGTAAGTAACAACGATGATGGAAAAATGTTGCATGCTGATAAAGAAGTACATTTTTGAGACTTACAAATTTTTGCTGGAAGTGGCCACTTCCTCGTAATTTTTCTTCCACAGCCTCTAATTCCTCTATATTCTTAGCAGGAAGATTTGCAAAGATGGCTCGTTTTTCTTCATCTATAAGCTCTGCTAGTCTCCCTTCTTGCAGTGCATCAACTTTGGCTTCTACTCTCTGGAGCATTGTGCAGATGTTTGTGAGCATCTTTCTTAACTCAGTAATAGCATTCTGTTTTAGGGATACTTAAATATAAAATGTTTACTCAGATTATATCTGAACAAAATATTACTGGCAATAGTATGAATGCATGACTGAAGGGATTGCTTATTATTCATTGCTAGTTAAAGAGTCCATTTGTACAAAAAAAAAAATATATTGATTTTCAGCTCGTTAATATTTTTCAAAATATAATTAAAAAAAATTACATGATACACCTCCTCTATATAGTTCTATTCATAGTCAACTTTACACTACGCCAAATCCTAAAGAATATCTCACTTAATTTTTATTTTCTAGTGGCTTCTTACCTGCACATAAAGCTGTACCACTTGATAAACTATCCAAAGATTCATGACGAGAGGGAACTTGCTTTTTTTGTGATGAAAGCTGAACTGCTGGAGAAAATGACGTGGTAGCTTGAGAAAATGACGTGGTAGCTGGAGAAAATGATGATTTAATAAGAAGTGGTGTGGGTCAAGAATGCCTGCTTGGAGTAATGGGCAGTGGATATGGAAGTTCTTGTTTTGAATGATTCATTTTACTTTTAACAAATTTTGGTTGCTTTTGGTAAGATTCATCCTCGCTTATTTCTTCTCCGGGAAGAACTATGTTCCTTACAATTCGCTTGCGAGGCGGACGTTGTGAGGTATCTTCCTCTTCATCACTGCCAAGGTTGGATGTATCCTCTGCTTTCCTTAAGTGAGCCCTGGCTTCAGTAAAGGTATCTACACATTGAGGACATAATGAACAATTAGAAATTATGAAAATAGGAAAGAATGTAAATATTATTTATTCTGAGAGTATCAATCACAGTTTTTTATAGGTTTGTATCTCAAAGAGGAAAAGATGGAACATCCTTAAGCTCTAATGACTACTGCTTACCATAAAAATTTAAGATTTTTATTGGATTTGAGCTCCAGTTACTGCGGTTCACTCTTCTTTTTCAGCAAATTATCACGAGCCTCATTCGTTTTTACAGTTGGATAACTGCACTGTTGCCCATTATCAGAAATCCATGTAGACAACACAATGCACGGAGCGTTCTTTTCTTTGGTAAATAATACAATGGCATAGCCCCTTACTGACTACTCCTCTGTGCATGTAATTGGAGATGTGTTATCTTGGTCGTCGCTGTTCATTTCTTAAAATGCTGGAAAGGTACGATTGAAATGTGAGAATGGGAAAGAGTTTGAGATATTTAAGTTATTTTATTTACATAAAGATGAAGTTTTTATGACTATAATTAATACTTCGTCGCCTGAATGCAGAACTAGGTTAAGTCCAAAAATTAAATTTTTCAGAAGACGATTTTTGAATTAAAAATTGAACAAGTAAATTAATGTTAGGGCCACAAGGGTATCAGATAAGAAATTTGAAAAAAATATGGACATAGAATAGTTATGCAAGATTAAACTATTTTAAGTCCGTAATTATGGGAGTTAGAATTTTGAATGTAATGGACTTAAACTAGTTCTGACCTAAGGGATATTTAAGATTAAAATACAATAAACTGCTATACCGTAAAATGGGGTGATTAGGGTCAATTTTGAACTTTAAGCTGCTGCAACTTGGAAACCATTCAGTAAATAAAATTATCTAAGGGCTCATTATATGAGTCCCTACTTAAGGTATAAGGCCATCAGAGCAAAGTTTGAAAATTTGATCAAGATTAGCATATATATATTTTTTTGTACCCTGACCCTATTCACCCCAAAACGTGGGTCAATAGGGTCACCTATATAAATTGAATTAGACACCTTATTCTAACACTGTTTGTGTGAATAGGGTCATTTTAAAAAATATAAAAAATTAGTTTGTGATTTAAAAATATATGTATATTATATACCTATCCACAGCATAATAGGAACACTTGTACAAATGAAACTTAAATAAACAAAACTTATTGTAGAAAAATAAAAACAAATTAAAAACAATAACAAAAATAAAAAAATAATTTCGTTTAATGTTTTAAAGATAGTGGAAGTTAACTTTAAACTTTAAATCACCTTTTCTATTTTCTACAGGTTCGTCCAGTTTTCCAACCGCTTGAGAATATTCAAAGCAACTTCTGTCTTCTATTTCGGGATAGTGATATATAAATCCAGAGAAATCTCTCGTGCTTTTTCCCCTTAAAAATTTTCCCTCAAACTCACTTTTACTTTTTTTAGTGACCTCACATATATAATAAAGCATCTTACTTGAGCACGCTCTTTTATTTTCAGGGGAAAACGATACCAGCAGCCAGTTGCCAATTTTAATTTCCTTTTCGCTTATGTTCGCTACTTGATCAAATTTTCTACCAAATTTTTCTACACACAGTTGGTTGCTGCTGTCATTGTTTTGGCTGTCTGATATGTTGCCGTCCTCGTCTTCGTCAGATCTGTCCAACTCTGCTTCCAGCATTTCTTCCATCTCATCTGATTTTGCTGACTCACTTTCTGATTCTACTCCCACACTTTGTCCAGCAACTACATTCAATTTATTCTTTGGTTGCTTTTTGATCACTTGGTTATCACCATATCTCATTTGTTGCAAAATATTAAGGAAAGACCTTTCAACTGTCTCATTTGTTTCATTGTCTTCTGACTGGGTTTCCTGGGGAATCGATTTTAATACTTGGGTTCTGTCTAGGGAAACGATGCCAGCTTTTCGGAACCCTGATTTTATGTTGGTCGCTGCATTTTCTTCTAATTTATTTAAAGTTCTGGAGAAGAGTTTAGGAAAATCCGATTTTGGTAGGGAAGGTTCTTTCATGCCAGGTCCCTTTTTCCATTGAAGAAGAGTGCTTCTCCAAGCTGTTTTCAGGGGTCGAAAAAAATGCAATATCTAATGGCTGGCATAAAGGAGTAGAATTACTCGGAAGAAAAACGAATGAAATGTTTTGCTCTTGACAAGCTTTAATAGAATCAATCGATAGGTGTGATGAGAGATTGTCACCAATCAATATTTTTTCCCGGGAAGTTTCTTCAGGTATGGTATAGCAATGGATTTGACCCAATCATCAAAAATGATGGAATTAAACCAACCACTTTGACTACAATTAAAGCGGGTGCCGTTTGGGGCCCCCTCCCTCCATGTTGAATATAAATTTTTTGCCTTATACACGATATAGCAGGGTAGCATAGTCCCATCAGCAGAGGCCGCAAACATAACTGAAACAGCTGACTTAGTACTATTTATTACCCTTTCGGGATATTTGCAACCCCTTTTAGTAACGATTTTTGATCGGCCTGGATCGTTACCTACATTCGTCTCATCATAGTTTATGATGTTAGTAGGAGGTATCCCATCAATGCTGCTCTTTAAATTATCAAAAAAATGGTTAATAATTTCAGGAGAAACCTTTGCCCTAAACCTCTTAATATTTTGGCAAAATCTTACCGCAAGTTTATCTTTATGGCGAATCATAAAACACTTTGCGAAATCGTACCCTGGCATGTTGTTTTTAAATTTTGGTATAGTTTTTCCGATGGCATCTAAATAACCTTTCACTATTACACGTAAGTCATATAAGTCCATTGAATAACCCCAATCTGCACATACTTGTAACCTTTCCACAATTGCAGTCTCCTCGTTACTTGAAAGGGAAGTTTGTCCTCCATGCTTTTTTGAGATTTCTATTTTTTAAATGCCTTTGTAGTACAGAATACGGGATTGAAAAATTTCTGGATGCGTCCCTGATACTCGATCCTCTTGCAACTGCATTACGGGCCTGCCCTATGATTTCATCACTATACTTTTTATATCTTCTTGCATGTAGATCTGGCTTATAAATTCGCGGCATGATGACCCGATTCACCCCACGAAAGTTCAGTTTACATAACCTAAAACGCAAAATAATCGATTCAATAAAAATTATTACGTTAGCCAAAAACTGATTAAGTGGGTGTTTTAAGCGGTACTTACGTTCAATTATTCCGATATCAGTTTGTTTTTATAGTCCGCTATGCGCGAGTACAGGGTCAAGTTTTCACGGTATAGGTTTTGGCGCCAATTTCGCACATTTATACACAGCTCGCTAGGACTGTTATTACTGACGAAATCAAGGTCGCTAATATGATATAAGATGGAGTCAAGGCTCTTTAGCCAAAGGGTATGTTCAGAAATTAGATGTGATAAAGGACTATTTTGTTGCACTAGGTTAAAGTTTTACTTGAACTTTCGACCCTATTCACCCCAATTCAACCCCGTCTTACGGTATATGAAAAATAAACTATATTTCAAAGGAGTAACAATACAGGAACGTTAACAATATATATCAGGGACATACGTTTCAAAAGAGATTTTTATTCATAGGTACAAAAACAAATTAGACTATAATATATCAAATATAATTTTAAACGCAAAAAACAATGCATACTAAAAACCTAACTTACAAATTAGGTAACTTTCTTATTCATGCAATACAGATCAAAAATAAATTCAAACGCAAATATTTCTTCAAATAGCTGAATATTCAACATTCATTATTGCCATTTATTAAAATTTAAAGAAAAAAGAACACGAGAGAAAATTATAACAACAAAATCAAAGTTTATTATTCACTATCATCATATTCCCTATTTACGCCCTGTTGAGAGGTAAATGGTAACTGTTTAAAATATTCGTGATATTGATCCGTAATAATACCTTTGGCACAAAGGAATTGTAAATGATCATACTTTTTCTTCTGAAGTGGTATTTTTTCTGTGTAAAGAGGTAAAAGCTTTATATTATTAATATTAATATTAGTTAGCGATCGCCTTCCTCTTTTAATTAATGATATTTTTCTAAATTGGTCATCTTCATGATTTGTTTTAAAAAGCAGAAAATTTGGAAATTCCGGATCAAATTGAACTATTTTAAATTTGCTTATAAAAATTTTGGTGTCAGCTTCGTTTTTGTCAAAATTTATTGCAATTTGACTTTGAAGATTTTTTAAATCAAGTACATCATTTTGAGATAACTCATAGACAGTGTAAAATGGCGCTTTTCTTTTTGCGGTCCTTACTATGGAATACCACTGTTCTCGTACATAAACAGGAATATTTCTAGCTGCTCTTTCAATTACACTGTGAACAGAATCTCCTTCACTTTGTGTATGACCGGGTTCTAGAAAACTATGACGTATTTTTATAATATATTTTTGCGACAAATAACTGTATAATGCGAAAAGATATTTGTTGCGATTCTGACCAGCACAGTTATCAGAAAAAAAAGAAAATTCCTTGACACCCTTATTGATATGATTTTCTATGAACTTCAAAAGGCAGCTACCTATTTCAGATGAACCTCTCCTTGCGATGCACTCATGCCACATAAAACATTGGCACTCATTTGTTGATAAGTTGTAGATTGTGAAATTATACGTTGAAAGTTTTAGTTTATAATATGCTAGACCAACATTTGATTTAGGTGTAGAAAGTACCTGCTGTAAATCAAAAACCGCCGAACAGAATGTGGGGTTGTCATGAGCAAAGTCTTTGTCATTGTTTTTTAATTGACGAGATAATTATTTATTTTTTAGATGTTGTTTGTATTCATCTTCCATTTCACTTTTTTTCGATTGGCAAATGTTCAAAACGGTGGCAGGTGTCACATAAGTCTTTTTTGGATACAAAGAATGAAAGGTTAAATTCAGTATTAAACGTTTGACGATAGATACTTTCTGTTGTTACTTTAGCTATATTATTATCCTGGCAATGTTCCAGATAAAGAACATACATTTTTGAAACATTAGGAGTTGCTGGCAAATATTTTCGTTGTGTAGTTTTCTACAGTAGTGACTTTCCACTGTTTCAGAAGCATTAATGTGACTTCGAACTGAGTCCTTGACTGATTCGTCTAGTAGAGAATTCTTACATGCCTTACCTCTTCTATCCTCTGCCACCACACCTGAACTACCTTATTTTGAGAAGATTGTGAGAACCACTTGTCCACTTATGCTTAAAGTATTAAGGAAAAACCATTTGCAAACCGATGTTCGTTTCCCCTCGTTTGATAAAAAATAAGTATAAGTAGTGGTTCTTCTGCTCTGAATTGTAGGTTCTTCATCATTAACTTCTAGTTTAGGACGTTTTCGACACCTTTGTTCTCTTGGGCACAGACAAACTTTGAAATGAAATCACGTTGCCGATTTATATCGCTTAATGCCCAAAAACTTGAAAATATACGTTTTCTTTCTTCCTCTGAAATTTTTTCAACGCATTTGTTTCTGCAGTTTTAACAGGGAGGCCTCAATTTTTTTCTGTCTGTAAGTGGCCTTTCCAGTTAACATATTCTTTTCCACTGTTTCTAGCACTTTTAATATTGTTTCTTTTCCAGCCTTTTAAGTCCCTTTTCTTTTTCCTACACTTTTTTTGGTTTATATTTTCGTTTTCGTCTTCCGTAGCATGTTTTGTTTTTCTTGCACTGATATTACCATTATCTTCATCTGAAGGAACAAAATCGGGGTCGTCGCTATCGTGATCCGTTGCATATGGGTCAGCTGCTGGGGATAAAGGAATATTGTCATCTGATTCTGTTGACACCTCCACGTTGTTTAAGGTGGCTAAGATTGACCGCTTGTGTTGGTTACAAAAAAGATTATTTAAGTGTTTTTGTAATAGTTCAAATCTAGAATCAAAGTATACGCTAGCACTTGAAGTTGAGGTTTCGTAAGGCAGTAATTCTTTAGGAGGTTTTAAATTGCTTGAAAGGAACATTAGCCGTTTAAAGTAGTTCTCATTATTGGCATCTTCTAGTTTGCCCTTTTGTTGTGACTCTTTTACAATACCTAAAAAAATAAATTACTGTGTAAGTTTACTAAAGTATCACGTCATTTAATGTTATGTTTAACAATTAAACTTTTTATTGTTATTATCTTTTACTATTACCTTCTGTGCCAAACTGTGCAAAATTTTGCCCCTTACTGTTACTTTCAATATGACCATCTGCTGTTGCTGCACCTAAAATGTTATAATGCTTTTTAAATGATATTTCTAGTTTGTAGATTTGTTTTTGTTTTACTTATATAATATATTATTATTATATGATCAAACGAACTTACCTGTGATGTTCGATCATAATAATTTTAGTAGACTTCCAATCCGAAGATATTAATTATAATTACAACGTAGTAGTCCTCTGGATACTCACTAACGCCACTATATTTAAATAAGTCCGAGCCTGTAAACCTCCTACCCTGCCCCGAAACCGTCATCTTATTTTCATTATTTTAAAGGTCAAAATTGATCTTCGCAATCCTGGGAAAACCAATTTTGGGTGGGGTGGGAAATTAATATCTTCGGACTGGAAGTCTACTAAAATTATGATCGAACATCACAGGTAAGTTCGTTTGATCATATAATTTTAGCACGACTTCCAGTCCTCGATATTAATTATAATTACAACGTAGATGTTTAAAGATATTGCGAAGATATAACTTACTTATAAGAATATGTATACGTTTATTTGTTATATTCCTTTATTTATATCCCCAACACATTAACAGAACCAAAAGTAAAGTCTCTTATGGTATAACAAAACAAAACTGCTATTATCAAAGGTAGATTGATAAGGGATAACAAAAGCACTTACTAATACTGCTGTATATTATGCGGTGCAAAAAAGCAAAAATATTAACTGTTTAATATAGAATTGGCGAATTGGCATGATCCGTCAAAAATTGGCCGATTGTAATAATTTTCGAACACTAAAGATGTGTTTGACCAACCCGCTGTTTTTCGAATGGTATCTAAGGATACTCCACTTTGAAAGGCTTTGGATGTAGACGCATGTCGTGTTGAATGAGCACTAAATCTTGTATCAATGCCTGCTTTTCTTAAAGTTTCTTTTATCCACCGACTAATTGTATCCTTAGATGTTCGTAAGTGCGGAAATCGCGTACTTAGGAATAAATATTTTTCCCCACCTCTTCTTAAATCCCTGGTTTTCTCAATATAGCACCGGAGAGTTGTACCTGGGCATAATGAACGATTATTCTTACAAAATGGAATATCTAAACAAGGTTACAGTTTGTTATGACCAGATGATTTTATTTTGTCCGAAATAAAAGCTTGAAAACCGTTAGAATTCTCCACAATGTTATCAATATTAATACAAAAAATTGTTTGTACCCTTTGGCCAGTAACGAGACTTAGTAAGGTTGATAATTTTAAAGATAATTCTCTTAGGTATAGATTCTCTAGGGGATACATCTTTTCTAAAAATTGCATAACTGGTTTAGTATCCCAGGCTACGTTATATTTAGGCCTGGCTGGTCTTAGATTATAGACGCCTTTTAAGAATCGTTTAATCCTAACATCGTCACTAATATTATCCTGTAATATTAATAATAGTGCCGACCGATGGCTATTAAAAGTACCGTATTTATGTGGTCTGGTATCAAATATATGCTGTAGGAAGGTGATAACTTCAGTAACCTCTGATTTAAACTGAAAATCTATTATCGGAGCAAAATTGCCACCATAACTTAAAAGTATTAGCATACTGCGCCAAAGTGTTTTCTGAAATAGAACTTATCATAGTAGTTATAGCTTTCTCCGGTATATTTTTCATTCGGAGCGCCTGGCACATAATATTGCGGTTGCCAAGGAAAGGTTGTTGGATATCAGATGTTGCCTCCCACTGAAGAGACAAACAAGTAAATCAGGCTGTGGTTTAAACAAAATCTGGTTTCCTATTTTATATTTAAGAAATAAAGGGAACCACGGCTGTGATGGCCACCACGGGACAACAATAATTCCCCCGCGCCCTATCTTGTATAATTTTCTGAATTGTTCTTAAAATCAAGCTAAACGGTGGAAAAGCGTAAAAATTTAAATTATGCCAATCTATGGTAAAAGCGTCGACAGTCATAGAATTAGGATCAGGATGCCAGGATATGAATTTGTGGCACTTTCGGTTAATACTGGATGCAAATAAATCAATATCTTAGCTTCCAAACTGATTTTTGATTTTAAGAAACGCTCCTGACATAAGGACCATTCAGTTTCACTTAATAGCTTTCTAGATTAATAGTCGGCTTCCTTGTTATGAGTGTTAATATATGAAGCCACTATAAGTATATTTCTTAGCTCACACCACTGCCAAGTACGCCTTGCCAGGGAGTTTAGTTCTAAGTCCTGAACACTGCCCATTCTGTTTATATAGGCAATGGCCGTTGTATTATCACATCTAATTAAAATATTACAATTACTAAATTCTCTAACAAAACATTTAGGCGCAAGATAGGTAGCCTTAAGTTCGAGATAATTTATGTGTTTAGATTTATCTGCATCTGTCCACCAACCATTGGTTTTTTGGTGTTTTGTACACGCGCCCCAGCCTGTCAAGCTTGAATCTGTAAAAATTTCAGTTCTAAAGTTGGCTTGCCGTAAATTATTATGTGCTTTTAAAATATGTACCTACCTCCCACCATTTTAGGTCAGATATAACTTTATCAGAAATTGACACTTTGGCTTCAAAATTCATGCTGTTACTTTTTAATTTTAAAAATTTTTCTCTTTCTAAGAATTTTGTATATACCCAATCAAATTTTACTGCCGGGCAAGCAGAAACTAGTAAACCTATAAACCTCGCCCATTCTCTAATTGTGCATTTCCTATTTCCCAGAAACTTATTAACACATGCTTGAATATCTAATTTTTTAATTTCTGGCAAACAAATAGACATATTGACAGAGTCAAAGATAAAACCTAAGAATTTCTGGACTCTTGAAGGTTGCAACTTACTTTTTTTCGGCATTAATCTCAAAGCCTAAAGATCTTAACAGATCCACTGTATATTTAACATTATATGAACAACTTTCAGGGGAAGAACCAAAAATTAAAAAAATCATCGAGATAATTTACACACTCAATTATTCCCTGGCTACGAAGTTTGACTATTATTGGCTTAATAATTTTTGTGAAAATGTACGGCGCGCAAGATAACCCAAATGGTATACAAGAAAATTCATAAAGTATTACATTCCACCTAAAGCGTAAAAATTTAGTGTGGCTAGGATCTACATGAATCAAAAAATAAGCGTCTTTGAGGTCTATAGTGCACATACACATGCCTTTTTGGATCATTCTTGATACCGTTCGATGATCTTTCACTTTAAAATGGAAAGAAGTTATAAAGTTATTTAATTTTTTCAAATTTAATATGAAGCGGTTTTTTCCTCTATGGCTTTTTTACTAAAAAATAGCTTGACAAAAACTGGTCTGGTAAATCTGTGCACGTATTTATTGCACCCATTTTTAACAGATCATTTATGGCTTCCTGCATTTGACTGTCTTTTGCGCCTGGACATGAGGGCAAAGTGGTCTGTTTTGGCTTATCCGAAAAGGGTATTTGAAAACCACTAACCCATGACAAAACAACTTTATTGGAAGTTATAACTTTCCAGGTTGAAATAAAAATGTCTTAACCTTCCTGCAAATTGAAAATTACTTACTACTATTTCCTGTTGCGCCGTAAGCTGTTGTACCGCTGCTGTTGATGATTTTTCGAGGGACGGTGCTGCCCTTTCACAGATTTCACCTCCCTCCATTGGTGAAATGGGCGCTGTCGGTTTCCCGAATGTGTACCTGTCACCTCCCTCTTTTTTTCAGCATAAACACGCATCTTGCCAACTTTATTCTTTCCACTTGAAGCTGACGATGAGGAAAACTTTTGCCCATACTTTCTAAGGCTTTGACCTCTTTAAACTTCTCACCCAAATCGGGCCCAAATAAAAATTTTTCTGGTTAACTCCTCTCAGCTATTTCTTTAAACTGCTTATTGTTGGCCTGAATTATGCCAGTGCGCCTTATTTGAGAAATTTTTGAAAATAACCCAGCCTGTAGACGGCCCGAGTCCCATAATGGACTTAATAATCTATTTCTTAAATCTTCGGAAATAGATTCCTTTTCAGTTAGCAAGGTGTTTAGAGTGGTGCCTAAGGCTGTTAAGCTGTGAGCCAATTCTTTCTGAAGCACAACATACCCTGCATCTCTGCTTTTATGGTATGAGGAAAGATGAGGAAAAACCTCGGGGGGGGATTTAGAGTTACTAAATTGTCCGGAATATTATATTGCTCATAAAGATTTTTTTCTAACTTCGTCCGAAATATTATGCATCAGAATGTGAGACCATCTAGAACATACTGCATTATGTAACATTAAATTATCTCCTTTTTTCTCTTTGGGATCCTCACCTAAAATATTTAAAATTTCATTATCCAAATCTTTGTCGTTATTTAATATTAACGGAGGCGTGTCACCTTGAATATCTGGGCTGTTTCTGCTTAAATGACGAGGTGTTCTAGCACCCGGCATAGACTCTTCGTCAATATCAATGGGGTCTAAAATTTGACTTCCATTTTCGTGTGAATAGTCCGCAACACTCGGGCTGCGTCCTACCCTGTTCATTTCTGCTGGCGTCGACACATCCAAGTGCCGCTGCCTGCTCGTCGAAGCCGATGTATCATTCTCGTCCCATCTTGGACTGCGGTCTCTACGACTTCGCTTATTCGACCGATCATAGCTCGACACACTTCTCTTCCTTCTATTTCTGTCCCACGCACGGCTATAGCGAGAACGGCTGCGGCGCTGACGTTCTCGTCCTGCTCTACTGCTTGACCCTGAGCGTGACCGTGACAGCGAAGGAGAAGATCTATGTCGGTATTCTAACCGCTCTTTTTCTAACCTCTCTAATCTCTTTAGAAGGTCTTTTTTAGTAATAGTAGGTGTGGATATCTTTCCTCTTCCCATGCTAAAGGAAATATTAACAACTGATAAAGGTAAATGTACTTACATGAAATAATTTCTCACAAACACACAATCTTATATTTTAACAATGGCGCGTGGCGTTCTAACGGAGCACTAAAGGAATAATGAAAATAAGATGACGGGTTCGTGGCAGGGTCGGACTTATTTAAATATAGTGGCGTTAGTGAGTATCCAGAGGACTACTACGTTGTAATTATAATTAATATCGAGGACTGGAAGTCGTGCTAAAATTTTATAATTAAATATACATACTGTGTGAGCAACTTGATGTTTCCAGAAGTAAATTTAAAATTTTTTGGGCTCTGCTGCATGCCATGATATTAGATATAAAATCTTTATGCCATGAAGCAGAAGAAGTGTATGTCCACTGTTTCCTAAATTATGTCCGCCGTTAATACGCCAGAACTATGCTATGTCCACCTTACTCTTCAGACATACACTACTCTCCTCACTTTTCATAGTTCTGCATTGAACTGAAGCGGAACGAGATATACCATCATATTTTATTATAGTAAAGTAGGGGGGAAACCTTTCGCTGGGACTTACAATACTTCTGCATACAATTGAGTTGGCTATCTATTTCGCCGATAAATCGATATTTAACAAATATGGACATACACTAGTTCTGCATTCAAGCGACGACTTGATGTTTATATTGGCCTTGTCAACTAACATCTATAAAATTAATGAAGTATTGGGAATGCAACATGTTTATGTCGATGAGGAAGCAATACTATTTTATACGCAATTTTAGAAATAGGCACTTCAAGCAAATCTGACAGCTCACTCACAATGAAAATCTCAAAAACGGAACTTTCTGTAAAAGGATCTTCAAAAGAAGTTTTCTTTTTTTAAAAATTTTTGATATAAAATAACTAAAGTTTGTAATGTCCTTGAGTAAGTTATATTTTTCACATTCACAATACTTCCATCTTTTAAACAGCAATATGAATTGGGTGGCGAAATGGTGATCTTAAAAGATGAAAACTGAATATTCTTGAATTGTTTTGAGGCGTCACATCCCTCAATTACTGGACCACATGCATGATGCCCTAAAACTGTAGGGTTTGTGGAATGTTGAGAAGTGTTGGTAAACCAAAAATCAGAATCAGCCGTTTCACTTAACCTTTTGACAATTTGCTGCAAAGGTTTATCACCTTTCCTTATTAGATTTTTAAAAAATTGTAGAAAATTTTCATACTGGAAAGCACTACAAAGATCAAGGGGTCCAAAAGTTGTAACATCATCGGCAATATGGGTGAGAGCATGAAAATTATGTGATATAATGCGGACCATAGAGGGATTTAGTAGTTTTTACAAAGTGAATCAGAAGATCTTTGGCGTATTCGTGATATTGAAAACACAGCTTTGGGTTTAATAAAATAATCATAGAAATTGATAAAGTAATAAGAAAATGATTGTAAATTTTAGTGTAATTTTCACGACAACTTAAAGCTTCACGTAATATAACTGGGCCTGTGTACAGTAAGAACTGGCGATACTCTGTGGCTTTCCACCTTTTAATTTCACTTACGCTACGAGGTTTACGACTGAATTCAGATGGAATGTGGCCTGAAAGAGAGATACGAAGTGAAGACAGATTTGCTACAGTAGCAGAGGGTAATTTACAAGGATGCACTGGGCCATAATCCCAAGTGTATAACAAAGTACGCATCACCCCAAGACACACTACATGCATATAATCAAGAGGAAAGCTTTGCACAAAATTCAAACCTGAAATTTCAATTAAAGGAGTATCACAAACATGGAATTCCTCATCTTCCTTCAGCAGAAATCCTTCATGTGATCTTGGCAAATCATCACACACTGGGAAAGTCATGCGATTATTACCCCAAGTCTCATTCTGTTTGTACCAGGTACATGAGGAATATCCATTATGACCCTTTGTACCAAGATAAAAGCTTTTGCCGGTGCATCACAGATGAAAGCTTTTATTTTAATTGTCAATAATTTCCCATTAATAGAGAAACCATTTGTGATTAAATCAACACTTTTGGTAACAAAATCTCTTAGGAACGAGGAACAGAGACTAGGTTTCCTTTTTCCGTAATAAACACCTATAGGAAAAATTACTAAAGGAAGGAATATTTGCAATAGAGACTAAAATTGGCCAAAACTCACCACTACTATTAAATAACGGAAGTCCATCAGTGCTGACATGAAGATTTATACAATTAATATTTTCTGAAAATTTCCTATTGAAGAATTTTTTTAAGTTAAAGTCTAACCCTATATGACAATAATGTCCAGGATGCACATCACGAGCAACAAAAGACTTCGGTGTTTTTTAAAAGGGTCCGAGCATCAGATGGTAAAGTAAAACATTTGTGTAAATTAAGAACACATAATAGAGCTGTCAGTGCCAAGTGGTTTATTTTGAATTTGATTGCCCAATCAATCAATTTTTTTTTCAGTTTCTCTTCATTGCTATCATCATTCAAAACCCATATGAATGGGTTTTGAATGACGCTTAATTTATCCTGTGAAGATTTGTCAAAGAAGTTATCAAATTCATCCCATAAGTGGGTGGGTTTCATAGGGTTTGGTAGAACGTTAACTTCCACATTATCTGAAGGTAAAGATTCATGGGGAGAGGATGGAGTTGAGGAAAATGAACATGTTATTCTGGCATCTTCTGCTTGACTTGAAGTGGACTGAAAAACATAACTTTCATATGATTGATCCAACGTCTCCTTGGTGGTACTATGCTGGACATTTAATAGCCTTTGTAAACGTTTTCTTTTCCTTTGCCTTGTCATACTCATGAACTCTTTGCGTGACATCTTGATAGAATGAAATACAAAAAAATGTCAACATTGTCCCTGGTTACAGCCGATCACTAACAGAAACACCAAGGTTCGCTTTCGGCTCTTGGGAATGGGTCATGCCTCCGTAAAAAAAGAGAAAAAATGTGAAATTTTGCATAGGTCATCCACACAGGGTCCTCTTTCATATACCTCGATGTCACCTTTTCTTACGGAGTTTTGACCCCATTTCCAAGAGCTGAAATTCTCTCATTTTTTTAGTAAATCGTTCAGTCAATAAAATGTAAAAAGAAAATTGTTATGCAATTTTCGTGAAAATATGCATTTAGATGTAAAAAAATGAGTAGAAAACGATGTTGGCCTTAAAAAAATGTGAAATTGAAAACTCACCCCTTCCACCGCCGAACAACTCCTTGCAGGGAGGGTGGCATCGGGGTATGTGAAGAAGATCCTGTGTGGATGACATGCAAAATTTTAAATTTTTTCTACCTTTCTTACGTAGTTATGACCCATTCTTAAGAGCCGAAAGCCAACCTGCTCCATATATTTCAGTTATTTGACACAGTTTTAACGATACATACCAGACTGTACGGTTAATCTGGGTATGTATGGCGATCAAACGTTCCAGTTTTAACTGTGGGGTTGAAATCTAGCACAGGCAGATTTAAACGGCACGGTTTGACATGTACCGACTTGATCATGATCAGACAATGTACGAGGCAAACAATCCAGTTTTTCTCAGTGGCATACATGTTACGTGGCCGATTAAAAAATTATGTTTTTAAAAACAATTTATTACACGCAACAAAATAAAATACAATTATTACTTTTTACAATGAAAATGTTTAAATTCGAAGAGACAACCAAACAGTATAATGTCTAAACTAAAACTCTACGTGGAAGTGGCATCCACCTCTATTTATATGATTCTAAACTGTATACACTTAAGACGTCACGTAGGCACGTCTATTTCTAGAAAATAGGGGAGCTTATCTCCCTTGACCCTAAAGTTTATCTAACTAACGGATATTACATCCTGTACATTAAAAATTAATTATTGCATCAAAACACATATGACATATTTATGGTAAAAGCAACTTAAAATAGATAAAAGGGTAACAATCTTAGAATGAGGGGAGACTTAAGTTATTTTTATAACAGCTGATATTTTAACAATACTCCTAATAATAAATTTTGGGCTATACAATGCACAAAATTTTAATACAAAATACATACAATATTAAGCAGTAGTTTTTAAATTCATATTTAATAATAATAATAATAAACGTCTTTATTATTCTTAATTACTATAACATAATGTAAAAAAACCAAAAAACAATACAGATACAATGTGAGTAATCGAAAATAAAAGGCGAAGTTCAACACATTTAGCGCGAACGCCAATGAGTTGTTCTTCCACTTAACCTAAACTTAGTTGCGCTTTGTTAAAATTTAAATTACCTACTGGAGCACTGATAGTAGACGATATAAAATATGTGTATTAAACTAAATGTAAGGCATTTTTATTTTCATACTTTTAAAATTATTGTTTTTATTGGTGGTTAGCGAGAAGATATTTTTTTAATTTTATTTTGAAATGATGCATATTTTTAGACTTTATATCCTGTGGAATGAAATTATAAAGTTTACAGATTTGGTAGCTGAAAGATCTCTTAAAAAAATTCTGTTTTAAATTTTGGTGGAGTTAATAATGTCTTGAATCTAATATTGATGTTGTGGACGTCAGTTCGATATGTAATTTTTCTGTGTAAATAAGATGGCATTTTATTAATTACAATGTTATGAAAAAGGGTATTAGCATGCATGATTCTACGATTTTCCATATTTAACCAGCCGACAACTTGTAGTTTATGAGATATTCGTTGTCGCCTTCGTATTCCAAATATAAGTCGTAGACAAGCATTTTGAACGGTTTGAATTTTACGTTTATACTGACTGGTTAAGTTAGGACCATACACACTATCCCCATAATTAAAATTTGACAACACCAGTGTTGTTAACTCTGTTAATTCGTTTTCTTCTTCAATCTGAGGATTTCTTACTCTTCTTGCAGGTTGTCTTCTTTGAGGTATCATGTCCCTGATTCTATTCAACAGTAGTGGTTTTGTGGGTTGATCTGGAGGTCTCGGTGGATTGTTATTTCCATTGATAAACCCTATTTTTACACGTCTATATTTCCTGCATTTGCATATACAATACAATATGACAAGACTTATTATTAAAATTATTATAAAATACAAAAACCATGATGTGTGCTTAACAAAAGGTTCATTTATTAAATCATCTAACTCCTTACCATATTGGGTTAGTTTATGTTTAAGTTCATCAAGACTTAGTTTACTTATTTTTAAAGGTTGCAGTTTTGGTAATTCTGCATGTTCTGGCAAATGATCACGACAGTTAAAATTAATATTTGGTATTTCAAATGGTCTGGAAATTTCAGAAACTTTGTTACTTGCTTGAATTCGTGTTGTGCCTATGTAACTGGTACATGTAGGAGCTAATGTTAAAATTGAATTTCGTTCAATTAAATAACCTACTGTGGTCATGTTTGGGCAATTTACAGTAAAAGGTAACTGTTTTGTTACTGCTATGAGCCACACATTTTCATTTATCCTTTGGACATTATAATCTTCAGAATATATTACAGAGATTTGACAATTATCTGGAATTTTGTCTGATTTCCTAAGAAGTTGAACATAGAGCATTATTATCTAAAGAATAAGTTATAAGATTTGGCATAATTTATATTGTGAATCTAATGTTTTACAATCATTTAAATTATTCAAAGATGTGTACGTTCGAGTATTATCTGAAACTGCTAAGTATTTTTGGGAAGTTAATAATATATGGAATAATTTAGTTCTTTTATCTAATATTGGTATAGAGTACATGACTGAAGGGGCAAGTGGATGAAGGAGTTATGTTACAAAAATCTATTTCTGAATAAATTAGGTTTTAACTAGGTTAATTGGCATTTTTTAATGAAAAGTAATCTGAAAATATAATTTGTTAAATGAATAGAAAGGACTTGTGAATTATTTTAATATAATTAGAGATTTTAATATTTATTTATTTTTTTGATAAATTTTTTTATTTAAATGTACATAACCCCTTCTTCCATTTACTGATGTTGTGGTAATAGGTAAAAAAAAAGGAGAGGCAAGTACTTTATTTAATAAGGGTAATAATAAAAATAAGAAAATATTAATAACAAATGAACCAAAATTTAAAAAAAATTTCAAACAGCAACAAAACGATTCATTTGGTACGTCTTTTTTTCTTGGGATTTTCGACTTCCACACCAATGATATTTTCATAAAAGCCTCTATGTTCTTCTAGGACAAAAGGCAATTGCTCACGAATGTTGGCAATTTTTTCTTTGGATATATTTCCAGTCTTTTGAGGAATAATTATGGGAAACTCAATATCTGAAGGGGGCGAATAATTTTCAGATGAAAGGTTTTTGATTAGTGAAACTTATCTGAAAGGGGTATACTCATCGTATGACTCCTTATATAGGTAACTACCAAACTCTTCAATGCGAATCCACTTAATACCATCCCTAAAGTGAACTTTTTCATTCAAAAGGTCCTTCTTTTTGTTCACCAGTCCCATTTTATTTGATAAACTATCAACATCACGAAAGTATTGTTCCATATCGTTCACCGTTGACTTTTTTGTGCATGCCTCTTTAATTATTTGCCTGTACTGGTCAGGAGTAAATATGGTACTGTGCTTTCTAAGAGCATTTTCTATCCGGCCAAAATCTCTATCGGAATCTAAATAGGTATGCCCCATCAATCACTTCAAAAATACCTTTCAATATCATTAATTGGTATAAGCAAATAATTTGGAAGTTCTTATTTTGACCACCGCATGAGTCAGACCACACAGTAAGGTTTTTCCTAGTTTTTACATTTTCGCAAGTTTGAACAAAATTCCATAAGCAGCTTACAACCTCTGCACTACCTCTGCCTGCCACATCTTCCGTCCATGTCTGCATTATAGATTGATGCCCTTCAGTACTGATCAAGTGTATGCCTAAGTTGTAAAACCAGATTTGTCTTAGGTAAAATGTTTTTGACGTGGTGATTTTGGGTAAAGGCATGGTCTGCTGGAGGTCGACAGTTACGTAACATACATTTTTGTCCATCAAAGCTTTTTCGCGGTCCTTAGACATTAACTGAAAGCCTGCATGTACATTTTCTTTGTGTTCTGCATTTGATTGCCCAGAATCGCACTTGCTACAGGTATCGCTCTTTGGATGAGTAAAGGATAGATTAAACTTGGTGGAGAAATTTTTAGTATATGATGACATTTTTATTAAGAAGTTATTTGGCCTTTTCTGTTCTTTACATTCCTCAATATACAATCTATACATGAGCGACATATTTAGATATGGCGCAAGATACCTCTTATACGGGTTGCTGTTTCGTGAATAATGAGATTCCTCAGTGGGAAATTTTTGTATGTGATTTATGATGGCCTGCTCCACAGCATCACTCATTTTATGAGGCCTATTCATAAGTCTACCTCGTTTGTCCCTAGATTGAACTGATTTTCCAGTTCCCAGTTTACCTTTAATAATGTCTACTTTTTTATGGCTGATTTGGTATAAGGCACAAAACGCTTTTTTGCAAACAAAAATTTGTTGATTGTTCAAAACCATCGAGTATCTATAAGAAGAAGATTTATGCTTAATAGCATTTTTACGTTGACTCGCAACAGGCATAGGGGTAATACTTCTGAATAGCAGGGCATTTTTTGAATTAATATCTAGATTGTAAAAATCGTCAAATATTAATTTTCATGTGTCTTCATTAAACTTGGAGCTGCATTCTAATCTACAGTTTTCGGTACATAGACATTCCGAACAAATTGTTTTAGAAGGTACAGCATTTCTTTTATATGAAATTGCCGCAACATTCTTTTTCCACGTTTCTGGATTCTTAGTACGTATTTTTGTTGTCTTCTGTTTAATAGGGAACGTTTTAATTCTCTTTGTACCCCTAGTGGCTAAACTTTCGTTATTGATAATTTTTGGCAATTCGTCACCTTCAGTAATTACAGACGGAATAATATGCTCTCTCATATTTTGTTCATGTTCACTTTCTTCATTTTCCGATTCTGAATGACTTGGCTGGTACTCACTACCACTTGATTCATATATACAGTCGCTATCATGATCCAAAGAATAAACTAAAAATAAAAAATCGTTCATATAGGCCATAAACAGAACATATTTTTATAGTATATACCAGCATTTGGTTCTCCCTCACTCTGTATATCATCTTGTTGCGATTCGTTATCATTCTCCATAGAACAGGCTGAAAATCACAGGTAAGTAGTAGAATTAAGGATAAAAAATAATGTATAGATACCTCTACTTGGACCCGCGACGCAATAATTTATATTATTATCTTGTAGTGATGAGACCATGTTATTTTGTGTTCCTTGTATCTTTCCTATAATTTTTCGAATATTACATCGTTTAAAAATAACTGATACATCAGTTCTTGATTATTTAAGTTTAAGTTGAATACGTTACCTTGATTTTCAGTCGGCTTTTCATTATCATTTTCACTTAATGCCTTAAAACCAATAGTTTTTTTCTTCAACTCTTCCTATTTACGCGACTCAATCACTTTCTGCACCATTAATCTACCACGTGACAACATTTTTAAGTTTAATTTCGTTATTATTTCAGATAATACAAAGTACAAACACTATCACTTCATCAAAATTCGTAAATTTTAAGGTTATGTTTTAGGTGTCAAAGTACAGCCTACTGCAAGGTAATTAAAACCGTAAATAGAGCTCATATTAAAATGACCTATCGCATGTGGGACCTCTATGAATTGCCTGCTTTGCGTGAAACATCTTCGGACATCTGGGCCATTAAAACTAGCACTAGTTTAGAAAGACCTCGTTACATCATCATTGGTTTCCAAAACACTGATCAGTCCGATAATAGAATAAAGGATGTAACAAAATTTGTTCATGCTGACATTAGCAGTTTTCGGCTTTACCTAAATTCAGCCGTATTTCCATATGAACGATGGAATCTTGATTTCTCTAAGAAGGTGTATGCTGTAGCTTACTATGCTTATGTTATAATGCGTTAGATGAATCTGTTCATAATGGCTTTCCACTGACAATGTGAAAAAAGCATCTTTACACCAATTTGTCTAAAATATGTGTTTTATAATAAATATGCCACTTGTTACTTTATGAATGTTTAATATTTATTTAGGTACATTAATAATTTAATATAAAAAATGTATTACTTTTTTCTTCTCAAAAATACTAAAATGTTTGTATACATAAATAAATAAATAAATATGTATTTGATAGTTATGACTTTTTATTTACCCTGTATTTGAAAGCAGTAATATAATATATATAATTAAATCACAAATTTATTTAAAGTAAAACAATACAGACATTTTTAAATAACAAATATTTTCATTCTTAACTGTATTCCTTCATTCATTATCACATCACTTTTCCTCATATAATTTATATTTTTCTATTATTTCATTGGATATAAATTCTGGCAGAGTATTTATTAAGAAACGTCGCAAATCTGCATATACCATCTCCTCACAAAATTCCTCCAGGTTTAAAATATCATAGAAATATTTTTGACAAATAATTACCCCTTTCTCATACGAAGATATAAGCTCCTGTAGAACTTGAACTTCCTCTTCATTATAGCATAATGGGTGAATATCATAATTATTCTTAAAACATTCACAACTCGCAATAAAACGCAGAGTGTTTAATTCAATAAATAATGTCTCTATGGCAGTAGTCAAGTTTTTTACATAATTAGCATAATTGGACCGCGTTATGCATGACTTGACCAACCACCAAATTCATGTTTTGCAATAAATTAAAATTTCTTTACAGTCTTCTGAAAAATCAACCATTTATCATTTAATCCCAGATTTTTTTTTTAAACATAACGAGTATTTACAATTCATAATGAAAAAAATGACATTTTGATTAAAGCAAAAAAAAGTTAAAAAAAAAAAAACAAACGTCGCTTGGTCAAATTAAGCTTTGTGAGATAGGTAACAAATTTCTATTTTGCATATTATGACCATAAGCCAAAATTGTCTTTTGGTTAAATTATGTAAAACTATGCAAATAGGTTGCAGAAATATTTATTTTTATTTTCAATTTAATGGAAAAATATTGAAACGTGAAAACATTATGAAATGTGTTCTTCAATTTCAAAGTCAAGTTCGTTGTTGAAACCATTTATGTCCTCTTCAATATTTGGATCGCCTATCAAATTCTTGTAAAATTTTTTGGCATTAGTCCAAAGGCTCTCTAATTTGTTGTGAAATTTTGCGCTGGAATTAGTTTTTGATGGCCTACCTCGTTTCTTCTCAATATTAATTTCCTTAGCTTCGCCTCCGAAATTAGTTTTCACGAAAATGCTAAAAGGATGTTCCTCCTGAATTTCGATTTCTCTGAAATGCAATCAATTTATTTTATTGTTTAGGATATCCTTTTTTGAATTCACAATAGATTCTTCTAATGCAGCCGTACCATAAAAATCACACTTCTCCATTTTATGAACAATAAGAGGATTCTTTCTTCTACAAGAACTCATTACGTTGATGTAATCATCGGGAAAGTACATCCTTTGTTGTAATTTTAATGCGCATTCTGCATCACCAAAATCGGTGTCGTTAGGCAAAAAAACTATGCCCCGGTACCAAAAAACGCACTGTAATCTTTGTGATATTAGGATGAACTGCTATCACTGCTTTCAACATCAAAACTATTTTTGTATTTCTATGTTGACCTCCACAACTGTCACACCAGAGTATTAGGTGTTTACATTGAGTTATATCCCCATCTTGCATTATGTGTTTATACAAACAAGAACCGACTTCCTGGGCTCCTCGACCCGCTTCACCTTCTAACCATACATAACAGTGTCCCTTGTTATTTTTTGCAGTATGTATTTCCGTATTATATAACCAAAGTTGACGTTTATAAAAAACAATATTAGTAGGTTACGCGGAAGAGGGAGTGTTTTTTCTAGGTCGAAACATAAAACCTCTATATCGTTATCTTCTTGAGCTTTTTTCCTATCTGCTTTCAATAAAGATCTTGCTTCACAAGCTAATTTTAAGTGACTTTCCTTTTCATCACTGAACTTATTTTGTTCCCCAAGTGTTCTAGTACTTTTTAAAACTTCTAAGCGATCACAAGTGTTACAGGTGTCTTTTTTAATGGCTTTCTCCTTAGGTTAAAATGGGTAAGAAATATGTTTTTATATTTAGAGAAAAATACTGGTGAACTAGACTCCTGTTTGTATAAATTATACATAATGGGCAACTTAGTATTAGTTCGCAAATACAGAGCATCCGTTTGCTCTCTAGCATAATGCGATTTATATTTCGGAAATTTATCAATATGATCCACTACTTTTTGTAGTCGTTCATCCGAGATTTTGTTTTTTTCCTCCCCCTATACCCCGGCAGTCTTTTACCCCATCCGGTCTTTTAAAAAATTTTAATGCCAAATCCACCTTTCCACTGGATATTCTAAATGTTTGAAGAAAGAATGGTTTACAGACGGTAATGTCATTTATTTTATATTCTCTTGTAGAGCTTCTCTTTTGTGAGTCTTTAACTCGTTTTCTTTTTATAGGACACTGGCTTATTGCGCAAATTAGAGCTCTTTGAGCATCATGTGATGTTACTTTGTAAAATTTTTCATATTCTTCTTTTACCTTTTCTCCGCCAATTCGAGTAGAACATTCACAACGACACAAATATTCCCTGAACTCTTTCTTCATCTTTATATTTCCTTTTTGAGTACTTCTTATTTTGAATGCACCGTAATTTTCTTATTTCTCGATTTTGACAGGGAAATTTTCTCTTTCTTCCTTTTTTTAGGGCGACCTATAGGACTCTTAATAATTTCCTCGTCGTCATGATCCTCGACTTCCAATGAATCCAGGTATTCCTGAGAAATGTCCTTAAAATTACCGACACATTCCTCTTTTTCTTCTTCGTTTGATTTATTATTCATTTTTTCCTCTAAAATATTTTCTTTATCATTATTGTACCCAGCTAAATCACCTTCATACCCCGCCTCTGTTTTATTATATGCCAAATTTTCATTGTCGTACCCAGCAACTATACCTTCATTCCCTGCCTCAGTTATATTATTTGTCAAACTTTCATTGTCGTACCCAACATCTACACCTTCATTCTTTCCTTACGTTTTTGTCGCAGATGAGGCATTTGCATTGGATTGTCATTTATTAAAACCTTACTCGCAGAAAAGTCTAGGTAATGCCCGACAAGAATTCAATAAGAGACTGTCACGAGGTAGAGTTGTTGCAGAGAATGCATTCGGAATATTAGCCTCCAGATTTGGGGTTTTTCAAAAGGCAATAAGCCTCGCACCTGAAAAGGCCACTACAATTACAGTGGCATGTTGCTACTTGCATAATTTTCTTGCCAAGGAAACCAACCAAAACTATTTTCAGATATCTGAAGCAACCACTTTGGAAAGTCACAATCTAGTCGACTTACAATGTTCATTAGGAAGAAATAGTACAAGAAATGCAAAAACAATTCGGGATAAATTTTGTCAGTATTATAATAATTCTTAGTTAAAATAATAAAAGTAGGTAATTCTATAATAAATATATTTTATTAAAAAATATTAACATTCTAAGTTTTATATTAATATTTATATTTAATTTATCCTGAAAAATTAGTGAACAAGGTTACCAATGAGTTATCATCTGAACTTAAATAATCTTGTGGGTGAACACCGACTTCTGCCGTGAAAGGATGAGAGATAATTTCATTAAATGTTGAAGAGACTGAACCGAGGAACTTCTAAACGATTCAGCTGAATGATTTCCAAATTGGTCATTTTCATTAATTTTTACGGAGTGTCTGTGGAGAGTGCCCAAACTTGCTTCAAAAAATATATCATTTATGGCTTTTACTGCAAATATTCTTTTGCTGCGGTTCTAATTGCATTAGGGTCTCTCCCCAAACTTTGGCTATACTAGGAGTATTATGTTTTGCTTCCGTTGGTTGTCCCAAATATTTGCAAGCTAACGTTAATAGTTCATTTTGCTTCGCGATTGGTCCCACAATTCTTTATTTTTTGGCCGGAGGTTTCGGAGAAACAAGTGATGTTATTGTTTGTTGCACATGTTCTCCAGTATTTTCAGTGTCACTAACATTATTTTGCGTTTCCTCATCATTTACACTCTGAAAAAAAGTTTTTATTTAATATGTGGCTCCGTGGTCTAGTGTTAACGTACTTGCCTCGAAACCGCGGGGTCCCGGGTTCGATTCCCGGTCGAGGAACTGGGATTTTTCTGTGAGAGAGATTAATCGTAGTATATTCGGATATTGGGTGTGTGTCCATTGTCTCTAAATGTGTAGCCCTCTCCCACACAAGGTCATTTCAGACCTTCAGGGATAAAGGGGGATGTAATTTCATGTGGTATTATTATTATTATTAATAAAGTATTACGATTTACTTTTCTCATTTTTTTCACTCTACTAAACACACACAAGACATTAAAATGTTCGTGTCCAACATTCAAATGTCAGACATGGCAACATGTGCCCCTCGGCAATTAAGCAATCCAAACCACGTGACATATCAACATGGTGTTGAGGGCAAACATTCGTTTCAGTCGTTAAACGTTTTTAAGTTTCTTGAAATATTAACAACAGAGTAAGTTTTTGCGGGTTTTGCGAATCAAAAACCTTTAAAACTTAAACTTTATGAAAAATGCTGTACTGGCCACAATGTAAACAATACAAATAAACTCGTGTTTGCGCTCAGCGCCATATTGAAAAACAAATTTTCTTACAAAATTACATATACAGAAATCTTAATTCTACTTACTTTGACAGATATAGTTACCTACATATTATCATAAACTAAGTAATGTTAGCAAGATAATTTATAAATATTTACTTTTTAATTTACCTCGTTTAATTGAACATTTGCATGTGCAGGTGCACACAGTTATGTAGAAACTTTAAAGCATAAAACACCCATGACGTTGGCTGATACACGTCCTCTGTGCCACATCCAGACCTTTTAGAAGAAACAGTTTTTTAAAATTCTTTTCTATAGTTTGATCTAAGGGTATAAATTTTTTTTTCGGACATCTGCACGTGTAGCTTCGGGTTTTAATTTACGATAAATAACTAACAGTTTATCTAGTGCCTCATTTCTTTTGGTCTTATTCATATAATTTGGGATTTGAATATTCCACAATTCTGGAAGTGTTTCGTACATTTCTATAAAGTTCCGAAAATGCTCATTTTTATAATCTTCGTCATCTAAGATTTCATTTACAGTCTCATCATCACCGCCGGAAAAGTTCTCACTGGCCTCCATTTTCACTATTTACTATAATAAAACTGTGCTCGCGCAGTCACATTCATAAATACTAAACAAGTACTAATACTAACTAATCGCTACTGATGTACTACTGAAGCGCACGCCCTTACATGGTCAATAATACTGACAGTGTCCCCTCTCTTCACCAATACTGATGCTCGAATATCAAAATATCCGGATCATTTCATCAATAATTGACATTACACGTTCAGTAATACTGTCATTATTTTTAGGTATTGACAGTATTACTGATCGTGTAAGGTCCCTAATATACTCTACTATTTCTGGTTTTACTTGTTTTCATCCAAAGTATCGTTTCTATGCATGATATGCAAGCATATCAGTTTATTAGATTTTGCCATAAGTGATACCATCGTTTTGCTTTGGTCAAAACAAAACATTAAAGTACCGCTCTGTTTGTTTTTTATGATTAACATTTCAGGTGGAATTTCTGATTTATTTTTTTCTAATAGTTCCTACAATAATTATCACTTTATAAGGAGGTTTTAATAATTCTTCTGCAACTTTCACAGATGTAAACCAGTTATCCATGGTTACGTTTCTATTACTTCCGTGAAGAGATTTATATTCTATTCACTTAAACTTTGCAGTGTTGGGTTGAACTTAGCCAAATGTCTAACTAGACTGATGTTTATGAAATAAACAATGAAAATGAATCGCCGTAGAAACTTTGCACTTGTGTACATCTGCCTGCCATCTGCACCTATCATCAGCACGCATTTTATTCCATATCCTGACTAATGCTAAAAAGTTTAAGTGAATTGAGTTTAGTTAAGTTCTTCACGTAATAGTTACCTAGCGGAAGCCCACCCGTTTTGATTCCTTTTCCTAAACATGGATTTGCATCTATCACGTACTTAGTGCCTGAGTCTCACAACATAACAATTTTTATTCCATATTTCGCGGGCTTGTTATGAATGTACATTAAGGTACGTATACACTAGAGATTTATTTCACGATAGAAATCTCAAGTATCAGAGAGACATTTCTTGGTGAGTTTATACTATGACATAAATGTAAGTGAATAAAATGCTGACATTTCTAGTTGAGAGAAAATGTTGATATTAAGTTCCCATTTTGTTTAGACTAGAGATAGAGAAATATGTTGGCACTTTATTCTACATATTTCCACAGTAAATTTGAACATGCCTTGCACTAAACGTCAGGCGGCTGCAGTAATATTTTTAATATTGCATGATAAAAAAAAAGAAAAAAAGGAAACTTTGGGTGCGGAATTGGTCATTGAAAAGAAGTGCCCTAGGAGCTCACTCACAATTATGCAGTGAATTGAAAATTGAAGGTCCAATACAATTACAAAATTTTGCAAGAATGTCTTCAGTGGATCTCGAAGAATTGGTAAATCTAGTTGGGCCATTGATTAAAAAAAAAGATACCAAAATGAGAGAAGCAATTTCAGTTTCCGAAAGAGTGCTTGTCACGTTAAGGTATTTAGCAACAGGTAATGTTCCGTTCAAAAACGTCACTGTCCGGAATATAATGATAAATAAACACTAACCTCCAAATATCTATCTGGTTCCCAATTGTTTATAATAGAGTATTTTTAGTAGGTGAAGAATTTCTGTTTAACCTTTGATCGATCTCATATTTATTAAGGAATTATTATGTTTACCATCTAAGTTAATAGTATCTTGTACATATTTACATTATCCAATATTGTTGTTTATTATTTAAGTACTTTTGTTGTAATAACAGTCCCCAAAGTTAACGCTTTCACACTGAAAGAAAATATTATTAGAAATATGAGTCACATAAAATATGCAATCATTTATTACCTTATTAGATAAATATTCAATATTTACGTCGATATTAATTAAATCACAAGTTGGGAACAGCTGTTTATAGTTTTCCTTTCAGAAGGGTTGCGACTGCCTTTGGTTGGTTTGACCTTCAGCTACTATTGTTAAAGTTTTCTGTCTCATAAACTTCCCAGTTGCCTACCAGTAGGGAGACAACTTATCATACCGCTCATAGATGGCGTTACGATCTACTTTTGGGGAATAATTAATTTAAATCTCATTGTGTAATTCATGTGTTATGTAGTACTATTAGACTATTCTTATAGTGGATTTTAATCATTAAATATTATTTGTGATATATTATGAATTTATTTTAGTTACTTTCATATCTTATTTTATAAAGTTTGATTTTTTATATCAAACTAGTTTACCTCCTTGATAGAGACAGGAAGATAAGCCATTTTAATAATCAACTTTGTACCGGCAACACCTCTTGGCAGACAATCGATAACATTAATCGACTTTTGAAATGTTATCTTAATTTACTAGTGTTGTGAACAACCATCAGGTAATACTAATAGTTTTAAATGATTTATTTTTCTTGCAAGTTCTCTTCAAGATGTATATTTTTAAGGAAAAGTTAATAATTAATTTTTCTAATTTTTTTGTGAAGATGTGACACATGTTCTAATAATATGTTTCTATTTATTCCTTTCTTAAATACATATAATAATATGTTTCTATTTATTCCTTTCTTAAATACATAGTCTGAAGCCGGCTAATATTAATCTGCTAAAGCTAATATAACTCATCGCTAAAATTTTGAATAAAATTCCTAAAATTTATTCATCGTTAAAATTTATGCATCGTCTAATATAATTCAACGTTAATCTAATATTCATCGTTAATAGTAAATTCATCAGGAATTTCTTTAGTGAATTTATATTTCGCACTCTTCCAATTTCATTTGGATATTTATATTTGCACATTGGCAAATTAAAAAGTCACGATTCTTGGATCCAGAGGATTAGTTCCGTGGATGTTTTACTTGGATGACCAGAATTCATCTGTAACGTAATATGCGCTCCACAATTTTGAGTAACATTTCATTACATCGGTAGACTATGTATTAAGAAACTAGGTGTCCATACCAGACGAGAAAACGTTAACTTCAAGACTCACGCCACCATTCCACCCCAGGTCAGCCTTCGCTGGAGTGTGGCAAGTTATTTTCTTTTCAATTGTGTTCGGTGAATGAGTTTCACCCACTTGTAATAAATTCTTGTATATATATTTGTCGGTAATTCTAGATTACCATTTTGTGGAAAAAATACTAAGCTGTTGATTTAATAAATACTTAATTTTATTAATTTTTTTATTCTGTCTACCTTAGACAGAAATTCTGTAGGTTCTGAGTTGGGGGGATGAAAAAGTAATCACTGGTAAAACTGCAGATGGCGCCCTTAAAATAAAAATAATTTTTTATATTACTTATTCATCCTCGCCTACTACTCGTTGATAGAATTATTTGAAGTGAATAATAGTGAACCATGGTCTCAAGGAAACAAGAAACGCACGGCCCTTGCCTCCCAAGAAAAACAGCTAGCCGCAGGCACAGGAAACTTCTTTGCTTTCCTTGTCAATAAGAATAGTTCTTATTGACAGGTAAAGTGAAGGCTTTTCCATAAATACCTGATTTGGTTTCCTCTTGTATTAAAAGTAATCCTAATACAGGGCGAAACTAAAATCACGGTACCACGGGGGTTCCCCCGGTAACAGTAAGCAAGTCCCTATTTCTAGATATAGGTACTTACATATAATATAATAGGTATAATAATTGCAATTGTAACATAATTGCAGACGACAGCTATATTAGTTTAAGCTACCTGTTTCGCATTTCAAAGTCTGCAATATCGATAATAGATTATGAAGTTTGTCAAGCCATTGCCATCGGATTAAAGGATTATTTAAAGGTGTTTATCGATGAAACTTGTTTCCCTTTTTCACCTGGGCTAGGGTTTTATCTTTACGCCCGTCAAAATACAGGCCATGTAAGTAAGTTTATTTCAGAAAGTTCTTGTACCCGGAGAGTAGAACGGTTTTTCTGCCTTTCTCTTCTGACTTTACTTCTATCAATAACTTTAGAAGTATCTTCTGGTGTTACTATTCCAATGTCATGTAAAATTGCGGATGCAACAGCAGCCGCAGATCTATCTGATGTGCCGTGTCTGTCGCATATTTTTGCAAAAGCCGTAAGCTGAATTCGCATTTGCTGGTTTTTTTAACATCTTTGGAAGTTGAAGGTCTACAAACTGCTTCCGGGAATTTAATTTCGCTGTCAGAATAATTGTTTGACTCTGAAATGGCAGATGAGTTACAGTCAGATAGAGCTTTTGAATCGACGGTTTCTTTTGCGGAATGCGTGAGGTAGTTAACATTTCGAGATACGTCTTTCTTTTGCCGTTGTTCGTTCTGCATGAGTTGTTTTGTTTTTTTCACATCGACGCTGCTTACTACCATTTTTCTCGTCCCTCTTTGATCTAATAGGAACTCTTCGTCAAGAGGCACTTTGCGGGATTTTTCACAAATGCAAATAGAAGATAAATTGCATTTGCATGCTGCAATATCAAAAAGAGTGATTTTACTTTCCTCTTTGAAACACTGAATCTTGGACTTTTAAGTTTTACTGTTTTGTCTACTCTTAAATGGCTTCATAACTTTCATATATTTGGAATGGTATGCTTGCAAAAGTTGTAAAATTCTAGTATGGGAAACTATAGGAATAGATGCTTTGTGCCAAATTTGTTCCAACTTCGCTCCGCCACTTCTTCGAATATTTCAGAAAAGGTGGGCTCTTTTTGAGTGATTTTCTTATTAAACCTAATCCACGCACAAAATTTGATAACTTTTTCATAAGTTGGCAACACATTTTCAGGTAGTTCCGACAGTTGTCCGAACATGGGGCAGTTCACGGCACATCTTGTTTTCACACCTGACGGTCCTGGTGATGAAATATTAACTGCTTTTGCCATTCTTAAACACATAAATAACCAAACCTACATACACGATTACACGGCACGTATTAACAACACGAAACCACTTGACGGTACTAATATTTGTGATAGACTGAAACAAAGTGGTGGACGCATGTCGCAGGCTCGCACAGACAAGTCTAAATAAGTAAACAAACAATGCGTGCGCAGACACGCCTGGTCAGTTGGTCATCTAGCTAAATAATTTTAATTTAGTGTAACATATATTAACCTTTTAAGTATGTGAAATATACATTTTTTGGTAAATTTAACGACATTGGGGAGGCAAAAGAAATTATCAGAATTCAAAAATATTTAACCCACTTAATAAGTAATGTATCAGGTTACTTTTGGGTAGTATTAGATCCAATTACTGCAACTTTTGTTTATGAAAAAAAATATTGTAAGTAAAAATCTGACATTTAAAAAAAAATGAAGACAGTTGGGGAGGCAAAAAAACTTTAGGAATTAAAAAGGAAAAAATTAAAATACAAATAACACAGGCAACTTTTGCGCGCTATTAGATTTAAAATTTCCACTTTTCATTTTTTCGCTCCTAATGTACATTCTAAAGGAAAATCATCCACGAAATGCTACAAGTTGTTCTATAGTGGTATATGAGTTAGGGTAATAATATGATGGACATGTCTCAATAGGTATATCCCAAATAACACGAATGGGGCCGAAAAGGTCTTGCCTCGCGAGTTTGCATGGAATCGAAAGGCAAGCAGTCTGAAAGAAGTTGAAAATGTTTACAACTCATTGTCGTTTTGTATATATCGTACAGTGGCAAGAAGAGTGGCACAAATTAAAAAACGCAATTTTTCAGGAGAGTGCTTTAAAATAATTTTGTGAAATTATTTTATTACTACTGTTTATCCTATAAGGATATTCAGAAAGCACTTCCAGAATTGTTACACAAGTGTTGTCAAGATTCCATATGAGTACAATAAATTCCATTTAGGAATTTTGAAAATGATAAAAAAAATGTTTCATATCTATTTGTGGAGTTGGACCACTATTCATGCAAATAAAAAATGTTTTTGTAATTAATGCATCACACTAATATATAGCTTAACAGTGAAAAATTATACTTTTAAGAAGCTATTTAATTGATATCAAATAAAAATCGCATGAATATGAAAATAAACTTTATTTCTATCGAATATTACTATGGAATAAAAGTACTAACAAATTCTAAGTGGCTCAAGAATTTGAGAGAATTTGACAGTATTAAACTCATCACGCTTCATAAAAACTACAATAGGTATTAACAAAAATAAAAAACTAACAAAACATTCCTAACAAATAAATGTTTGGTTGATCCTATAAATTCTGATGTAATTATAAAATATCATCCAATTGGTCTTACAATTTTTCGTAAAAATCGCTGTAAAACTGAGGGATTATTTTCTTCTTTATCAATTCTAACAATCCTTTTTTTTCTTTCCTGCCACTGGAATTTTCCTGTTGTATAATTTTTTTAAACTGACTTTCCTTCTGTTCGAATTTCGTGTATATGTACTTCCCATTACTTGTACTTGTTTATATTCGGTATCACCATAAGAAGTTTTATAAAAATTTCAGAGCTTATTTTAATTATCTTTATATCGGCCATTTTAATAATATAATAATAACACCACATGAAATTACAACCCCCTTTATCCCTGAAGATCTGGAATGACCTTGTGTGGGAGAGGGCTACACATTTAGAGACAATGGACACACACCCAATATCCGAGTATACTACGATTAATCTCTCTCACAGAAAAATCCCAGTTCCTCGACCGGGAATCGAACCCGGGACCCCGAAGTTTCGAGGCAAATACGTTACCTCTAGACCACGGAGCCACATTTTCATAATCTGTATTTTTTCCAAAGTTTGTGCCAATATCAGTAGCTAACTCCTTAATATCGAAAAAACTATCATGACTCATCTCTTCCACTTTATAATGCTGACCGGTTTGTTTTGCCGTCCTGATTAAATAAACATATTGATCTAGACAAAAAATTGGTGCAGATTTAAGGGATCTTTTTTATGCGTCTCTCGATGACAGAATGCGCACTATCCCTCTCATTTTGACTGGCCTTTAATGAGGAATTTATGCGTAATTGAGTTTATAAAATCATATTGCGAAAAGGCGTAGATGTACATAGCAATAATAAATCGATTTTTCTGTTGCCCGCAGCAGTTGTCCGAATAGAATACCACATCAAGTTTTTCGCTTTCCACTACTTTTTCTCTAAGACTCTCTAGATATTTCAACACACATGATCCTATCTCATTTGCACCTCTGCTTCCTTCTCCCTCATGCCATACAAAGCATTTAACTTCATTAGTTTTTAACTGAAAAATTGTAAAATTAAAAGTGTTCAGCTTAGAAACATAATAAAAATTTGAAACGTCCCCTCGGGGACACGGCATAACTGCTTGCAGATCATAAACTGCAACTATGTACGTTGAATTATTGGCCATAGTCTTGTCGTTTCCTTTTTCAATTCTTGATAGTTCCTTCTCCTTCAAGTGTAATTCATATTTAGTGCGAAGTTCGTCTTTATCATTTCCAGTAGCATTAATAAAAGCAGTGCAGTCGTCGCACTGGTATTTTTTTGGGTTGAAAAAAAAGAGAGATTAAATTCTGAATTAGATATACGATTATACATAATATAGTTTCCATATGGCTCATTATTCTGCTTGCAATTATTCACATAATCTCTGTCTACTTCGGCTATTGATTTCCCTCCTTCAATGAACTCCCCTGCTTGTGTTGGCACGACAGTAACGACTTTCTATTCTTGGAATAGAATCTATATGCCTACAAATACCATCTTTAATTGTTTTATCAACTTGGTGATGGTGTCTATGCTTGCTTCGCATATCCAATGAAATTGTTCCACCAACTTGATTTTGTTTTTTTTATAACAGTTCTTATAAGACGATCGGATACATTTAAGGTGGATTTAAAAAAATATTTGCAGACTCTAATTTTTGTCTCCTGGATTGTAAAGCAAAATGCATTATTGAGAGTACGATTGCTACCGGGTCTGTTATATCTCTATTTAGGATTAATAACTGTCATGTGTGACAAAATAAATTCTCTTTGTCTCTGCAAGTCTCCAATATTCCAATAACGTTCAAAATATTGCTTTCGTTTTTCTTCTGTTCTATTTAAATAACATTTAAATTTACACTTTTCCGTACATGGGGGCCCGATTTTTCTTTCTGGAATTACACGTTTGTTTTTGGAATTAGCAATTTAAGCTTTTCCTGTATTTCTTAAGCGCTTTGATATTGGTCTTTTCCATTGCAAAGGATTAGCTTTCCTTTTTCGTGATTTTTTCTGAGGCGCTGGTTCCCCTTCACAAGGTAACAGTTGTTGCGTTTCATTTTCACCACTGAATGAACTGGAGGTTGAGTGGGAAGAACTAGAAGATGATCTGGATGAGGAACTGTGTTTATATTGTGGATCCAAAACACTGTCATCCGAAAAAAAAAAAATCACTAAAATTAGAGCTGTCTGCATCATTTAATGACTTTTCAGGCCTTGACTCTATAATAAAAATTAAATTTTACTTTCATTAGAAACTCAATAACACTAGGATGTATTGATTGTGTACCTTCTGTATTTGGAGAAATTGATATAATAGTAGCAATGTTGCTGTAACATGCATTTGAGTTCATTTGATTTATTATTATCCGTATGTTCTTCTCTATTTGATTCAATATCAATTTCTTCCTGATGGGTCATTTCACCTATTCTTTCTGCAATAAAAAATTATTTAATTAATTCACAAGACTCAAAATAACTACGCACAACAAAGTATACCTAAATACTAAATTATTTTAATATAGTTTAGCGCTACCGCAGTTTTGGCCCTTTGTTGGTGATATTTTACAAGAGTGATGGACGTTTTGTTGACTATTTATGTAATGCCGTAACTTAGATACATATCAAAATTAAATTTTGATCTCTATATTCTCTAATTAAGACTGAATACCTACCGGGCTTAAATTGACAAGTATATTCTGCAGCATTATTTCTGAAGTAAGTAGAATTCGGTTGGTTCTGATTAAAACAAATATTCTCCTTATGTTCCTCTACCTGCTCAGTGCTCTCAATTTCCTGAATGTCCAATTCTTTTGTTGTATCTATAATGGTAATTACAATAAGGCACACATTAATTAATAACATGAAACATTTAGTAAACCTGAGTCATTCGCCGAAGGCATTGATTTCCTTGTAATATTGTTTTCCTTGTCATGGTTTGTCCTGACCAACTTTAAAATTAATTTTGACCTGGAATACTGCATTTTTGCAAATAAAAATTGTTTAATAATTAGAAAATAAAATTTACAAGAATAATGTCATAAATTAAAATAGATACATAAAAAAAATGTTATCTTTATAGTTTTTATCAGAAAAAGTGACACAACTTGAAATACGATACACAACTTGCTGATATTGTTTTAAGAATAATGGCATATTTCAAATTGCGCTAGTGAACAGATAATATTTACAACATACTCCTAGATATTTTTTCAAGAACACTGGCTTAATTCATAATATGCCACTGTTAAGTTAAAATAAAACGATTATTCTACTTACTTTATCAAGAACGATGACTTAACACCAAATATGCCAGTATTATTGATACACTTTTAACCACAAATTATAACTATTATTGAATATACCGGTATTTCCGAAATAAACACACTTGTTCTTTTCAGAAGCCAGGGAGCAACTGAGTCAGTTGTTGCCAGGTAACACAAATAATATGGCGTGAGATGTGACGGAAAAAATCATGAGAAATCGTTATATTATTGAAGATTTGTTTAATCACTTAATGAAGTTTAAAAAAATGCTTGGCTATTAATATATTTTATTAATTTGAGCTGTTAACTAAATTTTTGTCATGTAGTTTAAATAAACAATCGATATTTGCGTCAACTATTATTATTGTCCTAGTCGTATATCCCTTTGTGCCCTGGTTGGATTTCACTATTGTTTCCTGAACTAATACTTCAAAATCGTCGTCTGTGTCCGCTAATTTCGGGTATCTGTCTTTGAATATGTTCTGAATACTCCTTTCCATTTTTTTATCCGACTGCTCCACTAACACAACTTTTGCCACCGAGTCTCTAGTAGTTATGGGGTTTCCCACTCTAATTTCTGTATTTTTAAATACTCCTAGGTGCCACGGCCTTCCACTTATCTATAGTGTCTATCTCTTCTATGGAAATCAGCGGTTTCCTCGTCCATGCCTCCGTCGGCGTCGAGGCATCCGACGTGCTCATTTGGATTCCTCTATCCGTTTGCGTGTATACATTGTCTTTGTCAGTCTTTGGTTTTTTTCCACCTTTGCCTCTCTAGCCATTCTATTGTTTTGATCCCTTTC